>VZTJ01004197.1:32833-48848 GCA_013397795.1 Orthonyx spaldingii
TTTTAGGGGTTGCCCAGCCCGAGGGAGGGGGAGGGTGGAATTCTGGAGGGAACGGTGCGTGTGGGGGCTGGGAGCGGCCGTTCCCCCCGGCACGGGCGTGTCTGGGGATGTCAGACACGTGTCTGTCCCGTCCTGCTGTCCCCAGGCTTGCCGCTGTCCCCATGGCGTGTCCCCTGGAGCAGGCGCTGGCCGTGGTGGTCGCCACCTTCCACAAGTACTCGGGCAAGGAGGGCGACAAGTACAAGCTGAACAAGGCCGAGCTCAAGGATCTGCTCACGAAGGAGCTGCCCAGCTTCAGCGTAAGCGCCCCAGCGGGAAATTCCGGGATTCGGGGACGCGTTCCTGGGTGCAAACCCCGATTTTAATCCTCCTTTTTTATCCCCCCCCCACCCCGGGGCAGCAACAAACCAGCGAGGCAAGTTTGCAGAAGCTCATGAGCAACCTGGACTGCAACAGCGACAGCGAGGTGGATTTCCAGGAGTACGTGACCTTCCTGGCCTGCATGGCCATGATGTGCAACGAGTTCTTCCAGGACCTGCCGGACAAGACGCCGCGCAGGAAGTGAGGGCAGGGCCCCATCCCCACCCCGGGACCCTCCCGTGGTCCAGCCGATGCCATTTCAATAAATCTTGGTTTAAACAAAGCGTTTTGTCCCGGGGATCTCTGTCCCCGGCACCGGGGCGTTGTCACCTGGGGGAAGGGCCCGTTCCTCCTCGGTGGGCGCCGGGCCAGGAGCGATTCCAGGCGGGATCTGGAACTGGCTCTGGATCTGAGTCTGGTTCTGCCTCTGGCTGTGGCTCTGGCTCTGGATCTGGCTCTGGTTCTGATTCTGACTCTGGTCCTGACTCTGACTCTGGCTCTGGTTCTGTTTCTGGTTCTGACTCTGTCTCTGGTTCTGGATCTGACTCTGGCTCTGGTTCTGGTTCTGGTTCCGGCTCCAGCCCCGGCTCCAGCTCCAGCTCCGACTCCGACTCTGGTTCTGACTCTGGCTCTGGCTCTGGTTCTGACTCTGGTTCTGTTTCTGGTTCTGACTCTGTCTCTGGTTCTGGATCTGTCTCTGGTTCCGGCTCCGACTCCGGCTCTGGCTCTGTCTCTGGTTCCGGCTCTGGTTCTGACTCTGGCTTTGGCTCCAGCTCTGGCTCCGACTCCGACTCCGACTCCGGCTCCGGCTCTGGCTCTGGTTCTGGCTCCGGCTCTGGCTCTGGTTCCGGCTCTGGTTCTGGTTCTGGTTCCGGCTCCGGCCCTGCCCCGGGGTGGCTGCTGCGCTCCCCGAGGCCTCGCACTCCGCCCCCGGGGCCGCTCCCCGGCTGAGCCGGGCTGAGTCAGCCCCGCCCGGCTGCTCCTGCCCCGCATTCCCAGGAACCGCTCGCACCCCGCAGGGATTAACGGCGACGGGGGAGCAGCTCCGAGCTGGAATTGCCACCCTCACGCGGGTCGGGATCTGTCCCTGTCGCGATGTCGCGAGGGACCCTTGTCCCGTCCCCAGCCCTGCTCCCGCGGGGTTCCGGCTGCGTTCCTGCCCGGGGTGGGGCTGTGCGGAGCGGCCGCTTCCCGGTGCTCCGGGCCAGCCCTCCGGGAACGCCGAGCCCGTCCCGCCCCCGCCTCCGCCGCTCCGTTCGTCCCCCGGTCCCCTTCTCCCAAAAGCTTCGCCATCCTGCGGGCTCCAGATGTGCCACACGCCCCTTCCAGATGTGGGTGTGTCTCCCCCTGCTCCACCCTCATCCTCAGCCCGGGGATGCTTCCAGAGGCACCGGAGATGCCACGAAGGGACAGGACAAGAGGGAACGGCCTCAGGCTGTGCCAGAGGAGGCTCAGGGTGGAAATTTGGGAAAATTCCTCCTGGAAAGGGCGGTCAGGCCTTGGCAGGGGCTGCCCAGGGAGGTTTGGAGTGGCCATCCCTGGAGGAGTCCAAGGAACACCTGGGTGACCGGGTGGGGATCGGTCACAGCTTGGACTCGGTGATGTTCGAGGGCTTTTCCAATCTCAGCGATCCTGGGATTCTAAGATTTGGGAAGAAAATGCATCCATCCCTCCAGACTCAGGGAATGCCCAGAGAACGGGGCTGCACCGCCCCCGCAGCCCAGGGCAGGTGAGAGGGACCCCCCAACACCCCGTGGCCCTTTTCACACCTGACCTGTGGCCTCTTGCAGCTGGAATGGTGCTGCTCACAGGGATCCACTCTGCATCCATCCCCACTGACAGGGATCCACCCTGAATCCCTCCCCACTGACAGGGATCCACTCTGCATCCATCCCAACTGACAGGGATCCACCCTGAACCCATCTCCACTGACAAAAACCCACCCTACATCCCTCCCCACTGACAAAAATTCACCTTACATCCCTCCCCAGTGACAGAGATCCACCCTGAATCCCTCCCCACTCACAGGGATCCACCCTGCATCCATCTCCACTCACAGGGAATCACCCTGAACCCACCCCAGTCACAGAGATCCACCCTGAATCCCTCCCCATTCTCAGGGATCCACTCTGAATCCCTCCCCACTGAAGGGATCCAGCCTGAACCCATCCCCACTGACAGGGGTCCACCCTGAATTCCTCCCCACTTGCAGGGATCCACCCTGAATCCCTCCCCACTGACAGGGATCCACCCTGAACCCATCCCCACTCGCAGGGATCCACCCCGAACCCATCCCCACTGACAAAAATCTACCCTGCTTCCCTCCCCAGTGACAGGGATCCACCCTGAATCCCTTGCCACTGAAGGGATCCATCCTGAACCCATCCCCACTGATAAAAACCCACCCTACATCCCTCCCCACTGACAAAAATTCACCTTACATCCCTCCCCAGTGACAGGGATCCACCCTGAATCCCTCCCCACTCACAGGGATCCACCCTGCATCCATCTCCACTCACAGGGAATCACCCTGAACCCACCCCAGTCACAGAGATCCACCCTGAATCCCTCCCCATTCTCAGGGATCCANCAAAACCCCATCCTACATCCCTCCCCAGTGACAGGGATCCACCCTGAATCCCTCCCCAGTGACAGGGATCCACCCTGCATCCATCTCCGCTCGCAGGGATTCACCCTGAACCCACCCCAATCACAAGGATCCACCCATAATCCCTTCCCATTCTCAGGGATCCACCCTGAACCCTTCCCCACTCGCAGGGATCCACCCTGAACCCTTCCCCACTCGCAGGGATCCGCCCTGAACCCATCCCCACTCGCAGGGATCCGCCCTGAACCCATCCCCACTCGCAGGGATCCGCCCTGAACCCATCCCCACTCGCAGGGATCCGCCCTGAACCCATCCCCACTCGCAGGGATCCGCCCTGAACCCATCCCCACTCGCAGGGATCCGCCCTGAACCCATCCCCACTCGCAGGGATCCGCCCTGAACCCATCCCCACTCGCAGGGATCCGCCCTGAACCCATCCCCACTCGCAGGGATCCGCCCTGAACCCATCCCCACTCGCAGGGATCCGCCCTGAACCCATCCCCACTCGCAGGGATCCGCCCTGAACCCATCCCCACTCGCAGGGATCCGCCCTGAACCCATCCCCACTCGCAGGGATCCGCCCTGAACCCATCCCCACTCGCAGGGATCCGCCCTGAACCCATCCCCACTCGCAGGGATCCGCCCTGAACCCATCCCCACTCGCAGGGATCCGCCCTGAACCCATCCCCACTCGCAGGGATCCGCCCTGAACCCATCCCCACTCGCAGGGATCCGCCCTGAACCCATCCCCACTCGCAGGGATCCGCCCTGAACCCATCCCCACTCGCAGGGATCCGCCCTGAACCCATCCCCACTCGCAGGGATCCGCCCTGAACCCATCCCCACTCGCAGGGATCCGCCCTGAACCCATCCCCACTCGCAGGGATCCGCCCTGAACCCATCCCCACTCGCAGGGATCCGCCCTGAACCCATCCCCACTCGCAGGGATCCGCCCTGAACCCATCCCCACTCGCAGGGATCCGCCCTGAACCCATCCCCACTCGCAGGGATCCGCCCTGAACCCATCCCCACTGACAAAAATCTACCCTGAATCCCTCCCCACTCACAGGGATCCATCCTGAACCCTTCCCCACTGACAAAAACCCATCCTACATCCCTCCCCAGTGACAGGGATCCACCCTGAATCCCTCCCCAGTGACAGGGATCCACCCTGCATCCATCTCCGCTCGCAGGGATTCACCCTGAACCCACCCCAATCACAAGGATCCACCCATAATCCCTTCCCATTCTCAGGGATCCACCCTGAACCCTTCCCCACTCGCAGGGATCCACCCTGAACCCGTCCCCACTCGCAGGGACGTGTACTCCAGTGCTTGGACACGAGGTTTTTGGGGAATTTTGGGCAGCAAACGGCAGCAGGAGGCCCCACGTGGCCCAGCCACGCCCTCGCCTGCCCCATGACACACACGTGGCCTCGTCCCCCTCCCCACGTGGCCCAGCCGTGTCCCCAGGCCTGTCCCAACCCGTCTCCCTGGCGGGTCACGCGTGTCCCTCTGCCCAGCCCACGCGTGTCGCCTTCCCGGCGAGGACGCGCCCGGCCCCTTCCCAAAACCTGTCCCTTTGTCTCCCTCTTTTGCAATTTGGTGTTTTTCTGGCACCGGTTCCTGGTTTCACCATGGCTTCCCAGAAGTCTTAATGACCAGCACCGGGTCGGAGTCGGGGTGGAGGCTCCCCACCAGCCCCCTCCAGACACTCAGGGTTTGGCAGCTCGTTCTGGGCACTGGGAACACTGGGAATACTGGGGGCTCCACGTGAGGCACTGGGAACACTGGGGGGGCCCCCAACACCGGGGGAACAGCTGGGAGTGGGGCAGCATTTGCCAATGCCCTCGATTATCGTCAGGCAGCAATTCCAGCTGCCGGGAAGTGCCACCTCCTGGACCAGTTGGCAGAGTCCTGACTCAGCAGCGTGCCCGGGTTTGTGCCCAGGATTGACTCCCCGGAGCAGTGATTCAATGGGAATGTTCTCATGGAAGGGTGGGATGTGCTGGCCGCCCCGGCGCCTCTCCAGCAGCCAAATTCACCAAAAACGTCGGTGACAAACCACGTCCCCCACCGGGTTAAACCAGCGCCATCCCGCTGGAGACCCTCACCCAGAAAAGTTCCTCCTCCATCATCTCCATCAAACGTGGTGGGAACATTCCAGAAAAGCCCCTGTGCCACTACTGACCTGAGGTCGCCTCCTCACAAATGTCATTTTTGGCGTTTCCTTGTTTTGCCTGACGGGTTTGGGCCTTCCCCTCCCTCGATAACAGTTCCTGGAGCCGGGTGAGGAATCCGCACCTGGGCGTGAGGCGCTGCCTTGCACAATTCCCGGGGTTATTGCCCCGAGGGGAATCCGAGGCTGTCACAGACGGGAGATCAGGGAGGGTATAAAAGGTGCCGTCCCCGCCTCAGCATCACTCGATCCTCCTGCTCCGCTCCTCCCGCGCGTCCTCTGCAGAGCCCAGAACTCCTCCAAGGTGAGCAGCTCCTTCCAAACGGTGCTGGAAGCGCCCCCGGTGCCCTCTCCTCGGGTTTTCCATTTCACGCCGTGCTCTTTTGTGCCTTCCCAGCAGGATGAAAACCGACCTGGAGCTGGCCCTGGAATGCGCCGTCAACATCTACCACCAGTACGCGGTGCAGCGGCCCATCGACGACTACCTGAGCAAGAACGAGTTCTCCAAGCTGCTCAAGGAGACGGCCGAGCCCTTCCTCCGGAACACGCTGCCGGTGAGATCCTGGAGCCGTGGGATGGGGCCTGGAAGATCCTCTCATTCCAGAGGCGTTGGGCAGGGATATTTCCCGCGAGGTTGGGATGCTCCGAGCTCTGTCCAAGCCGGCCTCGGATACTTCCAGGGATGGAAGAGCTGAGAGTTTTGGGATCCTTGGGGATGGGGGTGATTGGGAGCTTCCCAAAGGGTTTTTTGGGGTTCAGCCTTTGCTGGGTGAGCCTCGTGCCACAGCTGGTGACCCCGAGCTGACCCTGCTCCCCGTTTGTCCCCCCACAGCCCAACACGACCACCGACAAGTACATCGAGCAGCTCTTCACCAAAGCCGACGCCAACCGCGACGGCCGCCTCAAGTTCACTGAGTTCATGACCACGCTGAGCCTCGTGGCCATCGATGCCCACAACAGGTCCCACGAGGGCCCTGGTGGTCACCACGGCCACGACCACGGCCACGACCACGGGCACGGGCACCGTCACTGAAAATGAGGCGTCTCCCAGGGTGGCTGAGCCATGGGGCTCCGCGTCCCCGCAGACCTCAGCCCTCGTCTGTAACCAAACCTTTGTCACCTGCTTCTGCTTTGTGGCGTTGAAATAAAATCTCTCACCTTGAGCACCAAACCCGTCTGTGTTCCGTGTCCTGGGGGTCTCCGGAGAGGGGGTGATGCCCACCCACTCCGTGGTTAAACAGATTGAACGGGAAAGGCAACGGGAAGGGGAGGGTGGCACGGGGGGATCCTGCTCTGGGCAGAGGAGGGGTCAGGACAAGGTATTGGGGGGTCCCCACTGAGCAGCACAGGCCGAGTGGGCTCCTGGAGGGTGTCAGATCCCAGGGAGATCCCAGTGCCTTCCCAGACCTCGGGAGGAGGTGGGGGGCAGCACCCCGTGAGTCTGGGGGGCTCCTGGGTAGGGGCAGCTGAACACAGGAGCATTCCCAGCCCTGCTTGTCCCAGTCCCACTTAGGACCAGCTCCAGGATGTGCCAGAGGTGAAGCAGAGTTGGGGGGTCCTTCCCCAGGTCTCTGCCAAGACCCAGCCCTGGAACTGGGGGTGTCACATCCCGGGGGTGCCACATCCCGGGCGTGCCACGTTCCTGGGGCACATGAGATGTTTTTGTAACCCCCAAAAGAACCCAGCAAAAGAATGAGGCCGAGGGGCTCTGGGGTCTCCATCCCAGAGCTGCTCAGAGGAGTGGCTGCTCTGCACGATGAGTCAAATATTTCAGGGTGTGGGGACACCTCCCCCAGGTCACAACACGTCTAAAGGCCACCGTGGGCTGGTGGGGACAGAAACAGGAGTGGAAAAGAGCTCCTGGATGGGTCGGTGAGGGGACACTGAGTGGGAAACCTCCAGGCTCAGGAGGCTCCGGCATTTCCAACATCAGCCAAAACCAGGAGCCCGTTCTGGGCGAAAGCAGCGGGGTTTTGGGTCAGTGACACAGGACATCATTGACCTTGGGGAGCAGCCCTTGTCCCCCAAAGCAAATGTCACCCACTGCCACCCCGGTGTCACTTCGCTCCCTTGCAGGGCTGGGCGTCGCGAGCTGCCTCCCCCACAGATTTTAGGGAAAAACCGGGAAAGTTGGGAAAGCGGTTGAGTGTGGGGGCTGCAGAAGAGCACGCGATGCTTTCCCTGCCAGCTGGGGAATGAGGATGCAATTTGGGATTGGTGACACTCCTCGAGGAGCAGGGCCGGGAAACAAAAGAAGCAATGAAGTGAGTCAGGGATACCGGAATGGAGCGCGTGCGGTGCCCTGGGGACACGCAGGAGCACCCCCAAACAGGAATGGGCACCCCCCCGGTCTGGCGGGTCCTTCCCTCTTCCTCGTACCCATTGTCTGATTTTCAATCTCATTGTCTGACTTTAAATCTCATTGTCTGATTTTAATTCTCGTTGCCTGACTTCAAATCTCTCTTAAATCTCGTTGTCTCCTCCTTCTTGTCCCCAACACAAGTGACACAGAGGTGACAATTGCAAAACGTGTGGCAGTTCCTGCACCAGCCAGAAAAGACCCTGACCTTGGGTTTTCTCCTGGTTTTGCGCCCAGTTTCCTCCAGAAAATCTCTGAGGCGAGAGCAGAGATCTGGAACAAATAGAAAAACAACGGAAAATATTATGGAAAACAAGTTATAAAATGCGGATGCTGCGTTGTCTTGGGCAGTGTCCAACCAGTTGGGATTGCAGAAAACAGATTCCATTGAGAACACATCCAGGGGATAAAGTTTTCTCTGTTTCCATTTAAAATAGCCCAGCTCACTCCTAAATCAGAAGGAAAACGTGCAAATTCTTCACCGCGTTGCAAAACTCCCCAAGTTTTGGCAACTTCTGCCAGAGTGGCCTTGCCCTCGACGTCGAGGTGTGACAAACCCAGGGTTTTCCCCCTCCCTGAGCCCTGTCAGAGGTGATGGAGGGGGCAAGGACAACATTTCCAAAGGCCGGTGGGTGCAACCAGGAACTGCCAGCGCAGGAATGAGGCCGGGAGGGGCTCAGGGGTTCCCAGCCGGCAATTTCCAGGTGCGGGAAACGCGAACTCAAGCTGATGCTTGTGGCAGGTGTGTCACCAGCTCTGATGAAAGAGGACCTCAGACAGGTATAAAAGGGCTGATCCAGGCTCCTGGGCCACACCGACGGATCCATTCCCTGCAAACACTCCTCGGAGACCAGGGTGAGTAGGACAGCGATGGTCCTTGCAGGGAAAACGGTGAGGGAGAAGCGCTTTGGGAGGCGGCCTCAGCCCAGGGTGATGGGTTCTGCTCAGGGTAGAGCAGGAGGTCGGTTTGGGTCGGAAAATGGGTGTGAATTAATGGCATTTTGGTGCCAGCTTTGGTGGAGGCTCCATTAATCCTAAACCCCCTCTGTGCTGTGCTGCCCCGATCCTGCTTCCCTCACCTGAAAAATGTCTCCAGCTGTGCTGGAACAAGCTGCTCCCTTGGCAAATCCAGCAATATCCCGAAATCCCCTCATTCTCTGCTCCACACCAAGGCGCTGAGGGTTCCCCTGGGCTCAGCCCTGGCGGGACGAGGCTCCGGGTGCAGCTCCCGCTGATTTTTCGCTCCTCTCATGGCTCGGGCGTTCGTCCCCAATTCCTGCAGGTACCTCCGGAGCTCAGCCATGTCCGCCAGCACCCACAGCCACGCCGGGAGCCGGCAGTTCCCTGGGAACTGCACCCTGGAGCAGGCCCTGCAGACCGTGGTGGACACTTTCCACCAGTACAGCATCCGCCAGGACAAGCTCGACTTCCTCAACTTCAGCGAGTTCAAGACGCTGCTGATGGAGAGGGCGCCGTCCTTCCTGAAGACCTGCGTGAGTGCCAGGGGGATGATCCCGGAGGGAAGGGGCTCAGGAGGCGTCTGGGGAATGGGGAACGTGGTTGTGGGCCAGGAGGGGCTTTCTGATCGCGGCTCTTCCTCCTGCCGTGGGCAGCGGGGCAGCCACAGGGGTTTGGGACAAAATCCTGTCCCCTGTGGGGCTTAACTTGGGGCTAAAGGCAAGGCTGGGCAGGGTCAGGACATCCTGCAGCTTCCAAACCCTTCCCAGGGCAGGGAAGGGAGGGGATGGAGCCGGGGAGGGGATGTGACCCCTGCTCCTGTCCCCAATTTCAGGACAGGAACAAACCCGGCTACCTGGACAAGCTCTTCAAAGAGACCGACCTGAACAAGGACAAGCAGGTGAGCTTTGAGGAGTTCACCATCGTGCTGACCAAGCTGGCTGACGACGCCCATCGCATCAGCCACGGCTCCGACCGCTGCGGGCCGGACAAGGACTGAGCCCGGACACAGAAAACTGGGAGAGGGAAGCTTTAGGGAGCGGGCTCTGGCTGCTCTCTGCCTGCTGGGAACAGCCCCACTCGCGAGACAATAAAGCATCACTTGAAATTCTGGGAGTCTGTCCTGTCTCTGCATCCATGCCATGGGTGGGGAGGGTGGGCACCGGCTGTGGGGTCACCCCGGGGGGGGACAAAGCTCCCTGTCCCCACATCAGCCACTCTCCTGCCCTGAAAAGTGCGTTTGGAAAGAGTTTTGCAACTCCAGCCTCGGGGTGTCCCTACAGGTCCAAGCCTGGGCACCCCAGAGCAGATCCCGGGCTGCTCCTGCTCCCAATCCCCGCCTGCTCCAGCTCTGGCTCACGGATCCCTGCCCGAGCCTGGGCGCTGGGGCACGGCTGGACAGGGAGGTTCCCGTGCCAGGACACCTGCAGAGCCACCAAAGTGGTGCCAGCACCCGTCCCTGTGACCCCCCAGCCCTTCCCGTTGTCCCCAGGCACCTCGGTGCCTGCCCTGACCATTCCCAACCTGGGGGCTCATCCCTGGCTCCTGTCGCACCTCGGAAATCCCTGTCCCATCCCCCTGCAGCCCATCCTTGGCCCCCTGCCACCCCCAGGGGGATAAAAGGGACCCAAAGGAGGTTTCCTGAAGTTGCACCAAAACTCTGCAACGCCGCGGCGGCTCCCGGACGCCCCGTTGTGAAATGTCCCCGACGTCCCCAGATGCTCTGTGCACCAGAACCCTCCTGTTGTGAAACCAGAGCAGCCCCACCAGCCAGGGCTGGGGGCTGGGGGGGGCCGCCGGGAATGGAATCACAGAATCCAGGGATTGTTTCACTCGGGAAAGGCTCCCAAGATCGAGCTCAACCTGTGCCCAGTCCCCCCCTGCTCACCCAGACCAATGTCCAGTCACTCCCTGGACACCTCCAGGGATGGGGACTCCAAACCTCCCTGGCCGGATCACTCCTTCCAAGAGGAAATTCATCCCAGAAGACCAAGGCTGCAGCTCCTTGCACGAAGGTGTCCCAATGTCAGCTCCTGCGGAGCTCCTGAACTCACCCCAGGCCCGTCTGGAGCCCTCTTTTCACCTCCACTTTGTGTCCAAGACCAACCCGAGGCCTGGCAGGTTAAACAAACCCTGAAGGAGTGTACTGAGTCAGCAGGAGGCTCATTTTAATGAGGAAACACTGGAAAATCTCGTTTTGCTCCCAAACTTGGCAGCTCTGAGCTGCCAGGCCAGCGCTGGGCCTCTGCCACGCCGAGAAACAACAACACAAAAAGCCACAAGGCGAGGACAGAGCCTTGAAAAGTTGGGGGGGGAAAAAAAAAATAAAAATAAAAATGCACTTTTCAGCCACGCCTGGGCTTTGCAGCTCCGGGCACACCTGGGGTGGGGACAAGCCACCCTTGGCACAGATGGAGTTGGAAGGGAGCTCCTGGAGCTCAGCCAGGCTGGGAACACGCCCGGATCGTCTTTCATGGAGAGCTGGATCATCTTTCATGGAGAGCTGGTTGCTGCAGGCGGGGGCCGCTCCCTCAGTGCCACCCTTGTCCCCGGTGTCACACACGCACAGCCCCGGCCCGGCTGCCAGCACCGCGTGGCACTCGGTGTTCTGCTCCGCTGAGGGGTCAGAGGCTGGGTTTGGTGATTTTGGAGGTTCTTCTCCAGCCTCAGGGACCTTGAGGGGACATTTTGGGGCCAAGCAAAGCAGCGCTGGCTCCGTTGGAGCAGGGCAGGAACGGTGCCCTGGGTGCCCCTTGCTCCCCTGGCATCAGAAAACAGCCCTGGAAAGGAGGAAAATGGGGTGACATGGAAGAATCCCAAGGGATTTTGCCAAGAGCTGGGCCCCAGCAACAGGTGAGGGGACAGGGCCACCCCCACCTGCGCCCGTGACACCCCGACCTTGCGGGAAAAGCCACAGAGCCCCTTTTTAGGGAACTACCCCTAAAAGTTGTAATTTTTTTTTTGAGTAATTTTTTTATTGAGCAACGCAGGGGCGTCATGGGGACAGACTGGAACGGGATGGAACATGGGGGCATTTCACAACGGGCCGTGGCCGGGCTATAAGAGACACCGGGGTGGCACCGGCCCAGCGCCCGTCCCAGGGGACCTCGCTACGGTGACAAGATGAGCAAGGCAAGTCCAGGGGGCATTTCAGGTCTCTGTGCTCTTTTCCAGGTCCTCGGAGGTGTGAGGATCCTCAGGGAGCTTCTCTTCGTCTCAGCACCAGCTCCTGGCAGAGCAAAACCATCTCTGCCGGGGCTCAGCCCCACGAGGAGAGAGGTTTTCTTCTGGAAGAGGTTCCTGACCACTGAAGAGGCTCCTGGACGTCAGATCTCGTGCTCTGAATCTCTCCAGAGGGTTTTGGGGTGTTGTCACCTGCTCGGTGTCCCTATAGATGTTTTTTGGGTGTTGTCTCATGTTCTCGGTGTACCTACAGGGGTTTTTGGGGTGTTATCAGCTGCCCTGGTTGTTTTATCACCAGGGCCAGGCTCAGACAAGGCCCATTTTGGGGGCAAATCAGCTCTCAGCTCTCATTCGTAGGTGCACAGGGCTGCAGCGTCCTTCAGTCTCCTTGGAGGAAACTCCAACAGCTCCAATTCATCCCAAAAAGGAGTGGCTGAACCCGACCCGGAAATCTGTTATCCCACATTTCCCTGACGTGGTTTGCTGCCACTGTCTCTGTTCCAGACCTCGCAGACCCGTCTCTCGGAGCTGGAGAAGTCCATAGATGTCATCATCGACGTCTTCCACCACTATTCCCGGCGGGAGGGGGACAAGGACACCCTGACCAAGAGGGAGCTCAAGCTGTTGATTACGGAGCAGCTCGCTAATTACCTGCAGGTGAGGGGCTTTCTCCACATGGGGAGCGATCCCGGTGCCTGGATGTCTCCAGGGTTTGGATTCACCCCCTTCCCACTCTGCTCTCCTGCCCAACCACCCCACTCCGAACATCCTCCGTGAAGGAAACCCACACAGCTCTGGGTGAACCTCGTCCCCTTCTCTGCAAAAATCAGCATCGTGTTCCCCAAAATCCCCTTTTTTCCCCTGGAAACCACACCAGAAACACCCTCTACACCCCTTTTTTTTTTTTTTTTGAGGGGGGAGCTCACTTTCCTAAAGCCAAGGGAAAGTTTTGTCCACCCAGGGGGGAATTTCGAGCTGCGACTTTGCCCCTCACCTTGTCCCCTCCTCCCTCGCAGCACGTGAAGAACAAGCAGACCATCGACGAGATCATGAAGGACCTGGACACCAACCAGGACGCCCAGCTCAGCTTTGAGGAGACGATGGTGCTGGTCACCCGTGTCACCTGTGCCACCCACGAGGACCTGCACAAGGAGCACCACCACCAGCACCAGCACCAGCACCAGCACCAGCACCAGAAGTGAGGCGCCTGGGCAGCGCTGCAGCCCTCGGTTTCCTCCTCTCCGAGGAATCTTTGAGCTTGGAAAAGATCCCAAAGCCCAACCCAACCTTAAACCGCCCCTCCCCGCCCACCTCCCTCCTCCCCTCCCTCCAAACGCGATGATTTTTGCTGCCAAATAAAGATTTGCCCCGAGGCTGCCAAAGCTCTCCTGTGTCTCTGTGGGTTGTTTTTTTTTTTTTTCACCTGGGTTTTTCTCTCTCCTCAAACCAGGCAATTCCACCTTTGGGGCAGGCTGCAGATTCCCAGGGGTGAGGGGGGTGGGTGCCTGGGAATTTGGGATTCACTGCAGCAGCTGCTCACGTCTCACCTTAGAATGTGCTCCGGAGGTTGGGATTGCACCAGAATTTGACAGATTTTTGCATTTCCAGTTGGGGAAAAAACCCCCGTATTTTGGCCTGGAAACTCTCCACGGGTCTCCTAGGCCTGAGCTGTGGCGGTGGGCAGGATCTGGGAGGAAGAATGGGGAGGGATGAGCACTATTTTCTGCAGGAAAACCCCTTTTTAGGGCATTTTTTGCTGCAAAGATGGGGGCGGACATGTTAAGGTTGGGGCTGCTGCGTTCTGTGTGGACAAGAACAGGGAACAACCCCAATTCCTCACTCAGAACACCCCAAATTTGCACCAAAAGGGTTCATTTGTTAATAACCAGCTGCTTTCCAGAGGGAAAAGGCGGCTGGAAGCATCAATGGAGCTGCTGAGCAGCCTCCCGAGCTCCCGATTTCCAAACCCCTTTTGGGGCAGGAAAGGGAGCGGTGGTGATTTCCCAAGGGTGACCCAGAGCCCTGAAATCGCCCAGCTCCAGGAAGGAACCTTCCAGAAGCTTCCCCGAAGCAGCAGGGCTGAAGCAAGACCCCCCTTCCCCGGTTCACACAAGACCACCACAAGTTTGCTTCACCCCCAGGTTGCTTCAGCTTCCTTTGGAGCCAGTTTTGACACCCAAAGGGCCAAATTCCCCCTCACGAGGTCAAATCTGCTGCAGGCTCGAGATCCCCTCAGCTCTGCACAGCTCTGCACCCCAAAACGGGACAGGAGCCCCATCCTGCAGCATTTTGGGGGTCCCTGGAGCAGGAAAAGCCCCCACATCCCGCGGAGAGTGGAGGGGGCTCGGTGGCACCACCCTGCAGGAACTCAGCACCTCCAGGAACTGGGGCTGGCTCCCAAGGACACGCTTTGGGGAGAAGGATTTGCACAAATCAGGATTTTTGGGCGGCTCTGGGGTGGTTCAGCCCCTCTGTCCCTGCTCAAAACACGCCCAGGAGGGAGGCAGGAACCAGCCCGAGGCTCCGGGTGTTGCTGTAAGAGGATATTTGTCAACACGGGACCTGCAACCTGGGCTGGGGGGGCTCCTGTTGTGTCACCCCGGGGCTGTTGGACAGGAGGGGACAGGGAATGACCCTCCACACACCCTGAGTGGTCCCCAAATCCATGGGGATCCTTTCAGCTCCCAAAAAGCCGTGTTGGATACCCCCAGCAGCACTCGGAGGGGTGCTCTGGGGACAGAGGTGACGCCAGCCTCGGTGGATTCCCTGGAGGTGTCCAAGGAAGGGCTGGAAGTGTCACTCGCAGGTGACAAGCTGGGGATGGGTCACAGGCTGCACTCCCCCATTCTGGAGGCGTTTTCCAGCCTCAAAGATCCCGGGATTCGGAGGCGAGGACCGGGCTCCTGCTGCCACCTGGTGGGACGCGACACGGCGGAGATGCGACACTTGGAGAGGCCACCAGGTCCTGCTTGAGCTCCTCGGGGGTGCTGCGACCACCCCGACCCCGGGCACAGCCCCATCCTGGCCCCTCCCCGCTCCAGCGCCGGGATAAATCGGATTATTTGGATTTACGTGTCGGCATCAAACCCTGGGTTTTTGGGCCGAGCTGTCGGTGTGAGGCCACCCACCCATTTCCAAACATCCCAAACTCCTCTCTCCTCATCCTGTCCTCCTCCCCCCCAAATATCCTTGGAGTGGCTCTGGCAGCTCCTCACACCCCCGACCCCCTCCCAAAGCTGTGCCAGGCTGGAGGTTGTGGCTGCAGGGCCAGGTTTTACGGATAACTCAGCAGTGAGGGGGTGTGATCCAGCTGTGCCCCCCCAGCTGTGACCCAGCCCACTCCCCTCCACCCCCGGACCCCTCAGCCCCGTGGCTGACACAGGGAGGGTCCCCAAAACTGCGGCGTTTTGGGGACTTTTGTGCAGGCGCTCGTTGTCGCGGTTATCGGGACACCGCGGCGGGGATGAGCCGCAGCGAGGTGGAACTGGTTGGTCCTGGTGAGGTTTGGGGAACAGGAGGCCACCCTGCCCAAAGCAAAGCTGCGCCCAGAGCCCAGCAAAGCCAGGCTGGCTCTGCTGGGGACACGCCAGGGACGTGGTGGTGGTGGTGGCAGCGGGCTGGGAGGGAGCAGCCGGCGGAAGGAGCTGGCTGCGGGTGATTCAGAGCAATTTTCCTCCTAATTCCCCTCGTTCCCGGGCAGACAGGTGCTAATTGGGGCGCAGGGAGGAGGGAGGAGGCTGCAGGTGCCATTGCCGTGCGTTGCCCTCATGCCCACGCCCGCCAGGCCTTCCTGTGGCTCTGTCACCCTGCGGTCACCCTGTGGTCACCCAGGGGCCACCCCAGGCCAGGGTGGTCCCCAGAGCAGGGCAGGCACGGACCCTGAGGTTGTTCACACAGAGACACCCACAAACACCAAATCTCAAACGCCAGAGCCAGGGGATGACTCCAAGGGGACAAGGCTCCTTGTCCTGCGTCTCCGTCGAGGCCTGGAGCAGCAGGAGTTGGGGATGGCGGAGGAGAGAGGCGGCGCAGGGATGTCTGTCTGTCTCTGTGGGGTTCAGCAACCTGCCAGGGCTGTACCCCCAAATTCTGTGGGGTGGAAGCTGCTGCTGCCTGTGCCTGACCACCCCAAATCCAGCCCCCAAGGGAACCCCCCGGGCTGGGACTCTCCCAAAAGCTCCAGGAGTCCCTCAAGAGGGAGAGCAGCCCCTGGGCCGATGCAGCTTCCCCAAAGGCAGCCCTGGCTGCGGGGGCCTGCCGGGACTTGCCGCCTCTTGCCTCACCCTGCTGGGGGAAGGAAAATTTAGCTCCAGACCGCGGCCTGCACCTTGTTTCCAACCCACTCCACGGCAGAGACGCCCTGTGCCGCG
>VZTJ01004197.1:49124-59824 GCA_013397795.1 Orthonyx spaldingii
CTCCAGACCGCGGCCTGCACCTCATTTCCAACCCACTCCGCGGCAGAGACGCCCTGTGCTGCGCTGGCGGTGGCGGCGGGGGGACGTGGGGGGCTCCTGCAGCCCCTCCTGTCCCAACCACGCTGCCATGGCCCCGCCAGCGCCGCCGGGGAGATGCCGAGCGAGATCTCGCCCGGCCTCAGCCGTATCTGGTGATCTTGGGCCGCTGCCCGGGCGCTGATGAAAGCTGGCACACCCTGGGAGCGGGGAGGGCTCCTCGCAGCCCCTGCGCCAGCCGAGCAAAGCCGCGCTCGGCGACTCCTCCGGGACCACACAGGGAATGGGCCTGGAGCCAAAGGTCCTGGCCTGGGAGCAGCCTCGGCCCCTGAGCTGGGGCCTTTCCCAGAGTCCTGGGGCTGGATCACAGCCTGGTTCTGGAGACGGCTCCATCAGGGCTGGATCCCATCCCGATCCCAACTATGGCTTCATCAGGGCTTGATCCCATCCTGATCCCGGCCGTGGCTCCATCAGGGCTGGATCCCATCCTGATCCTGACCATGGCTCCATCAGGGCTGGATCCCATCCCGATCCCAACTATGGCTTCATCAGGGCTTGATCCCATCCTGATCCCAGCCGTGGCTCCACCAGGGCTGGATCCCATCCTGGCCATGGCTCCATCAGGGCTGGATTCCATCCCAACCGTGGCTCCATCAGGGCTGGATCCCATTCCAACTATGGCTCCATCAGCGCTGGATCCGACCCCAACCGTGGCTCCATCCGGGCTGGATCCCATCCTGATCCCGGCTGTGGCTCCATCGGGGTCAGATCCCAGCCTGTCCCCAAGCCCTGACGTTCTCCACCAGGGCTGGACCCTGTCCCTGTCCCATTGGGATGTGCAAGGAGTGACTCTCCCGGGGGAGGGAACTCCTCACCCCCTCGGCCACCTGGGTGTCCCTGGGTGTCCCCACCGTGCCACCACTGCCCTGCCAGCTCAGGGCTCCTGGTCCCTTCTCGCAGAGGGAGCCCCAGCTCTGCTGTCATTGCCTGAGCTGGGCCCAGGTGGGTCCAGTCTGGACCCGCAGGCAGCTCAGTGACACTTGGGACAGCCCCAAAAATAAGATGAAACCCCCTTTTCCTGCAGGATTTTTCCTGGTCTGTGACATTTTCTAAACTTCGCCCAGAAACTCCAAAACCGCTTTGGCTGCAGAGGTAAAAAAAAAACCAAAACAATTTAGGGGATGTTAAATGCAGAGTTTTACGTGAGAAGGGAACCTCTGGCTGGGTTTTTTTGGGATCCAAGGAGGTGCAAAGCCCTTTGTCCCTGACCTAGATACACCTCTCCAGGCGTGCTGGTAAACATCCTCCGAGCAGCAGGATAATGAGGGAGGCTCCCTGGGAAGAGGCAGCCAGAGAACAGGACTGACCGGAAGGAATCCTCTCCCTCCTCCCACTCCCGGAGCCTGCCAGGAGCTGCTCCGAGCGGCTCCCACCAGTCCCAACCCGGCCCCGGTTGATGCAGGTGAGTCTCTGCCGTTTCTTTTTTGGGTTTGAAATGAGCTTTTGCGTTTGCAGGGTTGGTTTGGAACTGGTTTTACCCAGCTCTGGAGGCACCAGGACACGCTCAGCTCCCAGGCAGGAGTTTGGACACACTTTCCTCACCTGCAGCAGCTGATTCATTCACCCCACAGGTGCCTGGATGGTTACGGGGAACGTCTTCCCTTTAATTGAACCAGGCAGAGGGAAAGTGGAGGAATGGAGGGAATTAAGGTGAAAGTCCTCAGAGAAGCCAGGAAAGGAAAACTTCTTTTTACTTCTGGCGAAATAAAATGTGGGAGGGTAGAAGATGAGCAGGATGTTTGGGATTGTTGGAGGGGAACGCGAGGATTTTCCTGCATCCCTGACAGTGGCTGTGGCCTCAGGTTCTGCTCCCCTCAGGTCTGGAGCCATGTCCAAGCTCATTAAAGCCTTCACTGACATGATACAGAGCTCTCACAGCAATGCCAAGAAGGGCAAGAAATCGGAGTCCTTCAGCAGGAGTGAGTTCAACAAGCTGATCCAGCAGGAGTCCACTCCTGTCAAGGTAACAGCATGGGCTGGAGGGGAGGAAAAGACGGTGGGAAAGGTGCTGGGGGGATGTTTAGGGGTGGCCAGGGGGGATGAGGAGTCTGCAACAGCCACCCCACATCCAGGGCTGGGCTGGGATCTCTCCAATCTTCGATTTCCCTTGGGTTTGTACTGCAAAGCCCCCGTGCCCCCCTCCCGGTCCCGCTGTCCCCCTTTTCCCGCAGGGAATGGGAGGCTGAGGGTATGGAAGGAGCAGATCCAGGTGTGATCCACCCCTGGCACTGGGATTTGGGCATCCTCCACCACCGGCTGCTCCTTGCACTGAGGGCACCCAGCCCGTCCCCGCTTCGGGAGGGGCTGAGGGGCTCCTGTCCCCTCAGAAGTCCCCGAGCAGCAAGTACAGATCAGTCCCCCGGGCCTCGGACCCGGACATGGAGCCCATCAACAAGGAGAGGGGTCCTGCCAAGTCCTGCGTGTACTGAGGGCTCTCTGCTGCTCCTGGGACACGGAGAGAGCGGGTAAGGGACGGCCCAGAGCTCTGGGACACCTCCTTAGCTGGGGACAGAGCCATCCCCGGCCCGGTGTCACCCCGAGGTGACACCCAAGGCTTCACCTTTGTGGTCATCCCAGCGAGCCCAAACCGCTGGGGAGGGTGGGATGTGAGCCCTGGAGGGTGTTTAATCAGCTCTAATTAGAACTGCACAGTAATTGGGCACAGATCAGTGCAAAGCAGAAGGGGCTGGAGGGAGGGACTCGACTCCCGCAGGGGTTTGGGGTGGCCGTGGGCGAACCCCCCGTGGGTTTTCCTCCCTTTCCGTAGGATCCCTGGATCGCTCCGTGGGCACCAGCAATAGTGGGATCTCCTCCCAGGCTTTCCCTGCTCCTCCAGGCCAGGCCACATCCTGGGAGAAGCGAAGACCATGCCCAGCTCCACCAATTTACCTCCATGAGGCAAAAATATCCCCAGGGTTCCTTTGGTCCCGATGCTCCAGCGGTGTCTCCTTGGGGTGCTTTAAAAATGCAGCTTTGAAAGCTTGGGGGGGGGTAGGTGGGGACAGATTTTCTCTTTTCTTCTCACAAAAAGCAACGGCTGAAATCTCAACCCCTTCACCCCGGTTATTAATGAGGAGAAAGTGGAAAAATCCCTGGTTAATAGGGCTGGGATGAGCAGGGTAATTACTTGACTCAGCCCGTAGAGCAATAATGAATCCAGAGTGGCAATTCCTCGGGGAAAATTAAAGGTTTCTTGTTGGGAGCTCATCTCCAGCTCATTTGGAGTCAAGGGCAAAATTCCCACGGGTTTTTGGGGGATGGACACATCAAAAATGCACCTCGGCTGCAGCCAATCCTTCAGCTCCCACCTGGCTGAGGGGGTTCATCCGTGGTTTTCACGGAGATGTTCCTGCACTGGAAATATCCCAAAGGCATTTTTTCCTGGCTTATTTTTCTCCTTCTCAACATAAGCGGTTCCAAGGCCACAAAACCCCAATAAAAACTGGAAAACCTGCTGCCTGTCTGGATTTTAGGAGCCTCCCGAGGCAGGAGGGTGCTCAAGGCTGTGGTGCGGAAGCTCCGAGGGGTCCGGGCAGGGTTGGGAGGACCTGGGGGTCTGGGGGCTCTGGGCTGTGGGGTCCAGCAGGACACGCCTGGGATGGGAAGAGGTTTTGGGGCTCTTCCCAACACTGGGATCTGTCTCCAGCTGAGGGATGAGAGCAGAGCTGGTGATTCCCCCAGGGGAGATCCCCCATGGATGATCCACAGCGACGGTGACCGGAGCATCCCAAGGGTTCAGGGGGAAACCAGCTCTGGCACGAGCTGTGTGTGAGCCCAGCTCCAGCCTTCCAGTGGCAGGGAAAACAAGGAGGGGAAGCTTGGAATCAGCAATCTCAGGGATCTTTTCCAGCCTCGCCGATTCTGTGATCCTGAGTTTAGGGAAACGCCAACGCAAGAGGGATTTAGGGAATGTGAGTCTTTATTGGGCACCTCAGAGGGCCAAGGCACAGCCCGGGGCACCAGGGAAGCACCAGCCAGGCCCTTCCCAGGCTCCGGAGGGCACCGGAGAGGGTTTGGAAGCTGTGGGGAGGTGGGAGGGAGCCAGTGCCCGCGTGGTCTTTGCTGCTGGAGCTGGGACAAGGCGTGGGCCGTGCTGTCACTTCATCTTCTGCTGCGGCATCTGCGGGATCTGCTGCTGCTGCTGCTGCTGCTGCTGCACCTGCGGCTTCCCGTGGCAGCCGGAGCCGCCGGAGCTGTGGCAGCCCCCGGAGCTGCCCCCAGAGCTGTGGCAGCCGCCACCCCCGGAGCTGTGACAGCCGCCACCACCTCCAGAACTGTGGCAGCCGCCACCACCTCCAGAGCTGTGGCAGCCCCCGGAGCTGCCCCCGGAGCTGTGACAGCCTCCACCACCCCCGGAGCTGTGACAGCCGCCGCTGCTCTGGCGCTGCAGCCGGTGGCACTGGTCCTTCTCCTGGCGGGAGCACATGGTGGTGTGCTGGGTGACCTGTGGGGACAGAGGAGCTGTCAGGGGCTGCTGGAGTCCCACCACCCTGATGGTCCCAGTGCCACCATTGTCCCACCACCACCACTGTCCCAGTGTCCCAATCCCGGGGTCCCTGGGCCTGCCCCGTTCTCAGCCCCCTCTCGGCGCTGCTGTGCAGGATCCCAGGAGCTCCTTCAGGGATCTGGAGTAGTTCCCTGTGTCCATGGCTGGTCCCTCATCGACCATGAGATGTATCCTGACCTCCCTCCCTGCATCCCAAACCCCGCCAGCATCCCAACCCCGACTCCAGTCCCAGCCCCAGCTCCGCGTCCTCCGCTGGGAAACGATTCCCCAAAGGAGCAAAATCCACCTGTGCTGCCAGAGTTACCTGAGCGTGAGGGGGAAGCAAGCGCAGGGAATGAGGATCCCGGGGGTGGGAGCAGTTTTTATAGAGGTGTCCCTCGGTTTTCCCGGAAATGAGACAGCTCCGTGTGTCACCGGCGCTGTTCATCCAACACCCAATTCCCAACCAACCGCCCTCTGTTTACACCTCCCGCCTGACTCACTGGTGGTGATGGATATCATTCCCTTTTTATCTGTTTCCTGTGCCACACAAGCCACGTAATTGCCAGCCTCACCTGCCTCCAATGGGAAAACCTGTGGGTGCCTGGTTTTCCAAAGGTTTGTCCGCTCGGGCTTTGCTTGGTGAAATTAAGCCCAGGTTTAATTATAGCCCCTTCTCCTGCTCCCAGAGCCTAACCTTTGCTCTGGAGCCGGCACAAGACAAAGCTAAGAATAATCCAAAGAGGGGAAAGCGGCTTTTTCTTCTCCCTGAGATGGAAGAGCTGCCACAGCCATGGGGACAATGGGACAAGGGCAAAATCCTCCTGGATTTCCTCTGGAGAAGGAAGTGTTGCCATAGAGAAACGCCCTGGGAGCTGTTGGAGGGAGGAGGGGACAGGAGCAGGGCTTGGACTGTTTGAGTTGAAACCCAGCATGTTTTCAAGATGAAGAATTCAAGATACATTAAGGATTTCAGCACTGAAAATCAGCTCCTTCCCGCTTTTCCTGGGAGCTGCCGGTGGCTTTGGACAAAGCGCCTTGTGAGGGTGCTGAGCTGGCTCCGAGGTCACTGTATCCTGCATTTTCCACAGAGGTTGGAAAAGACATCTGAGATCATCGAGGCCGACCTTGAACAAGTCCCAGCTTGGGCAGAGGGGGCTGTGGTGACACCGGGATCGACCTCCCCTGGTGGCTGCAGTGTCCCCAGGGCAGGACGCCCTCACATCCCAAATTTTGAGTGCCTCCACCTCCACTAGGAATTCCCAGCTGGTGGCGGTGGGTGCCTGTCTGTCCTACCCCTCTGACAGTCTGACGCCATTCCCTGTGTCCCGTCCCTGCAGTTTCTGAGGAAAAGTCCCTCTCCAGCTTCCCTGGAGCCCCTGCAGATCCTGGGAGGGGCTCTGAGGTCTCCACAGGCTGAGCATTCCCGGCTCTCCCAGCCTGGATCCATAGGGAAGGGACTCCAGGCCCTTTATCAATTTCATGGCCTCCTCTGGACTTGTCCCAGCAATTCCAGGTCCCGTTTATGTTGGGGACACCAGACCTGGACTCAGCATTCCCGGTGGAATCTCACCGGAGCAGAGCAGGGGGAAGAATTCCCTCCCTCACCATCCTGCCCATGGATGCAGCCCAGGACCGGGGTGGATTCTGGGCTGAGCTCACCCCAGCTGCTTCTCAGGTGAGGGTCTCACTCATGAGAAAGGACCTTCGAGTGTCACCAACCCTGCCCCAGGTGCCAAAACTGCTCCTGTTTCTCCTGCAGCCTCTCGGATGTGTCAGCTCAGCCCCCGTGAAAAGCTCAAACCACATCCAAAGGGAAGCAGAGGAGCCTCCGTCCCTTTCTTTCATGGTTGCAGGGAAAAGAAACAACTTTTAAGAGGCAGAGCCCTCAGAGGCAAAGGAAAGGGACCTCAAAACTTAGGATGAGTCATCACTTCCAGGGTTTCCTTGGGATGAGCGGCGTTGGCAGCCAGGCACGGCTGTGCCACCCAGGAGCTGTCGCTCGGAGTGAGGCTGGAAAACATCCCAGCCCTAAAACCCCTTCCCAGGCTCCGGAAAACAAGGATGAGGAGTTCAAGGAAACACCAACGCAAGAAGGATTTAGGGAATGTAACTCTTTATTGAGCATCTCACAGGGCCAAGGCACAGCCCGGGGCACCAGGGAAGCACCAGCCAGGCCCTTCCCAGGCTCCGGAGGGCACCGGAGAGGGTTTGGAAGCTGTGGGGAGGTGGGAGGGAGCCGGTGCCCGCGTGGTCTTTGCTGCTGGAGCTGGGACAAGGCGTGGGCCGTGCTGTCACTTCATCTTCTGCTGCGGCATCTGCGGGATCTGCTGCTGCTGCTGCTGCTGCTGCACCTGCGGCTTCCCGTGGCAGCCGGAGCCGCCGGAGCTGTGGCAGCCCCCGGAGCTGCCCCCGGAGCTGTGGCAGCCGCCACCCCCGGAGCTGTGACAGCCGCCACCACCTCCAGAACTGTGGCAGCCGCCACCACCTCCAGAGCTGTGGCAGCCCCCGGAGCTGCCCCCGGAGCTGTGACAGCCTCCACCACCCCCGGAGCTGTGACAGCCGCCGCTGCTCTGGCGCTGCAGCCGGTGGCACTGGTCCTTCTCCTGGCGGGAGCACATGGTGGTGTGCTGGGTGACCTGTGGGGACAGAGGAGCTGTCAGGGGCCTTTCCTTCCTGTTCCTGCCCTTCCAGGCAAGACAAAGCTGGGCGTTCCTTTGCCCAGTCTCAGCCAGATCCCACAATTTTCTTTAAAGCTTGCACTAAATCCTTTTCCCCCACGGGATTGTCCCACCGAAGGTGTTGGGGACACCCAGGCCACGCCTGGCTTTCCAAAGCGGAGCCATCCTGAGCAAACACCCCAGACCCTCTGTCCAAGTCCCAATCTCTGCTCCCTCTGAACTCCTGGGCTCCCTCCTCACCCACCCCCTGCTCCCAATGCCCCACAGAACAAACCCCTCCAGGCGTGGTGGTCCAAACCCATCCATCCCCCCAGAGGGTTTCGGAGTCCCCCAGCTCTTACCTGAGCTGCTGGTGCAGGGAAGAGACGAGGAAGGAATGAGAGGGAATGAGGCTTTCAGGGACAGGAGCACTTTTATACCCTCTCTGCACACCCCACCTGGAGAAGAAGCACCTCCCTGTCCCACAGCTCTGCCCGTTCATTTAATTCGCCGATGGCTTTTTTTTTATTTTTTTGCCTCCCCATTCCTCGGGCTCCTGGGGTGACTCACCTGATCCACGCTGGGATTGCCTCTCCTTATAGGTCGCCTTTCCTGTCCACAGAAATTTAATTGCCGGCTCTGCCCGCGCAGAGCTGGGCTGGGGGAGTCGTGTGGGTGGCCCCGGTTTCCCCAGGTCGGGTTTGGTGTTGATCACACCCGGGGAGTGCTCTGGGCTCAGGGGGGGAAATGATGCCTCATCCCTAAATCACAACATCCTTCCAGAATTGTCCTGAGGTTCCCTAGGCCTGCAACGCCCCTGAAAACTGAGATGGGCCTGGAAGTACCGACAACAGCTTTGGGAAGGGAGAAAATTCTTCCTTAGCGGGAATTCCCTCCGTGCTGGGCACTGGTGAGGGGAACGTCCAGTGCTGTGTCCAGGTCTGGGTCTGCATGGCAAGAGGGGCTGGAGTGAGTCCAGAGAAGGGAACAGAGCTGGGAAAGGGGCTGGAGCAGCAGGAGAAGGGTCTGGAGAACTCCTGAGGGAGCTGTGGGGGCTCAGCCTGGAGAAGAGGAGGCTCGAGGGGACCTTCTGGCTCTCCACAGGACGTTCAGGCTGGAATCTGGAAGAATTTCTTCCTGGAAAGGGCAGTCAGACTTTAGAAGGGATTGGCCAGGGAGGTTTGGAGTCCCCATCCCCATCCAAGGAAGACCTGGACGTGGCCCTCAGTGCTCTGGGCTGAGTGACGAGGTAAGGATCGGGCACAGGTTGGATTTGGTGGTCTGGGAGCTCTTTTCCAGCCTCAGGGATTCTGGGATTTGCCTGGAATCACTGCTGGCTCGTTCCTCTTAGAACCAGTCAGAACACGGTGGGGCGATGGAGAAACTCCAAGGTTTCTGCTGTTGCCAGGAGGACCACAAGCAGCTGGAATTCTTTTTTTTTGGAAGGGATAAGCCCTGCCCTGGGTAGCGATCCAGGATTAGCAAGGTGCTTAATTATGTGGTTGACTCTCAGCCCGGGAATAATTCCGGAGCCTCCGTGCCGTGGTTTTTTTCGAGGTGAGCGGCTCTGGTGCTGCCACGCGGAGGAGAAGGGATCCCCTGGGAGCCCTCGGCCTCACACGGAGGGTGCCACGTTGTGGGGAACTGGCAGACCCCGGAGACTTTCTCCAAAGGTGTAGGAACATCCTTTTTGCATTTTCCTTGATCCCCAATTAGCTGCTAATTGGCCAGCAAATCCTGGTGTTATTCTGACGTGTGCACAGCCCCACACGGAGAGCTCATGGCAGGCAATAATTTGGGATACTCCCTGTACCTTTCTGCTGCGTGGGCTGGGAATTCTTTGGGACCACGGAGCTTGTTTGGCCCTTTTCTGCCACTGCTTATGGAAGACATTTCAATCATTAAATTAAGTAAACAAAGGCTGAAATCCGTATTTTCCGATCTGGGAACTGCCGTGGTTTTTGTCAGTGTGAAAAGGCTTGGAAAACTGAGTGGGAAATATTTATCTTCCTCCCTGCCTTTGATTTATCTTTGTCCACGTTAATTAAGATTTTATGGAGACCACAGGGAGACGGACGCTGAGTGGTTCCTGCAATCCAAATCCACATTTGCTGGTACCCAAACACAGAGGATTTTGGGAAAGGTGGGAGCACAAGGCAGGTGAAGGGACCAGGTGAGCAACCTGGAGCTTTTTTTGTATTGCTAAACTTCTGTCATGATCTAGAACAGTGTCAGGGCAAACTGTTCTAGACTTGTGCCTGGGTTTGGTCGCTGCTCTTTAACTGGATTTTGTTCTGGCCTCAGCAGAAACGTGGTCAATGATCTCTGGGAAAAAAGACTTGAAGGAATTTTTGACTCTTGGCATCGCCCTGTGTTCAGTCCCTCGTGTTTTAATTGCTCTGAGTTTGTTAACAATGGGCACCTCTACATTTTGTGGTTGGCCACTTTCATGTGCCTTGAAAATGGGTTTTGAAATGGGGGGCTCAAGGCAAATTCCAGAGTGGGACAAGGAACCTTCTGGAGTGATCCCTGCTCCAAAAACAGGGAGTGAGCTGCTGCCTGCACCCTTTTCAGCAATGCCAGAAATTTCTGATCCTCCTGACGCACTCGAGAACCATCTTATCAAGGTAACATCCATTTCATGAATGGCAATACCAGAGCAATAAATTACCCAATTCGTTTTAATTACAAGTTGAGAAGAAATTTAGCAGCTCGTTGTGTAAGGATTGTGCACCGCCCCTGGCGCGACCCAGAGCTCTGGCAGGGCTGGGCACAGCGTTTCTAGAAAGGCTGGCTGGGGGTTTGCCACCAGAGCGTGGAGGTACCTCCCCCAAGGGTGACGTTTTGGGGCCAAATGGCAAAAAAAAGGGGGTTCTTCATCTACAGGACTCTTTGGTTCAAAACCTCTCCCAAACTCCAACTTGTGGTGGCTCAAATGTAGTCACAGACTGATCCAGAGACAACTGTGCCAGCATGAACAGAGTTTATTTCAGCACCCACAGAGAAGCTCAGGAAGGTTACAGGACTCCCAGGGGAGGGGAAGGACACATTTTCCTTGGCAATTGCTAGGGACACGCAAAGCTTTCCGAACTCGACACAAGATCCGGGACATTGCTGTGGATCACCCGCGGGTGATGGGGCGATCACTTCATGTTCGAGGACACTTGGTAGATTTGTTGTTGGCACTCCGGCGGCTTCCCATGGCAGGATCCCCCGCTGCTCCCGTGGCACCCGGATCCGCCGCTGCTACCGTGGCACCCGGATCCGCCGCTGCTCCCGTGGCACCTGGATCCGCCACTGCTACCGTGGCACCCGGATCCGCCACTGCTCCCGTGGCATCCAGATCCGCCACTGCTACCGTGGCAACTGGATCCCCCACTGCTCCCGTGGCACCCGGATCCGCTGCTCCTGTGGCAGCCGGATCCGCCACTGCTCCCGTGGCACCCGGATCCGCTGCT
>VZTJ01004197.1:59960-78100 GCA_013397795.1 Orthonyx spaldingii
GGCAGCTGGACCCGCCCCTGCTCCCGTGGCACCCGGATCCGCTGCTCCTGTGGCAGCCGGATCCGCCACTGCTCCCGTGGCACCCGGATCCGCTGCTGTGGCAGGAGGACGGCTCCTGCTGGTGGCACTGGTCCTTGTCCTGGCGCGAGCACATGGTTGGAGACCTGCTGGGAAAACTCATCCATGAGTGAAGGCAGCGACCAAGGACACTGGAAGTGTCCAAGGCTGGGATGGACAGGGTTTGGAGCGACCTGGGATAGTGGGAGGTGTCCCTGCCCATGGCAGGGAGTGCAGTGAGCTGCTTTGAAGGTCCCTTAGAACCCAAACCATCCCATGATTCCATGAATCCATGATGCCATGATTCCATGATTCTAAGCCAAGTTCTTGAAGAAGAGAAGAGTTATCGCTGCACATCTGCCCGTGGTGGCCTCTTTGGGCAAGCCTCTCTCTTACACATCAGAGAGAAGTTAAAAGAGAAGAGCTGGACAGACTCCAGAGGAAGACCTGCAGCGTACTCAGCCACCTGAGGCAGGAATTTTTACGTTTTCCTACTTGGCAGAAGAACTGAGATGGAGACAGGACGTGGAGGAGAAGTGCCCAAGAGCTCAGGATTGGGGAGAAGCCGGAAAGCATTAAAAGCGCAAAAGTCTGATGGATCTGGACTCACCTGGGTGAGAAGGAGCTCGAGAGGAGACGCTGAGGAGCTGAGATGCTGAGGAGAAACGGGCAGCGAGGGTTTTTATAGCCCGGCCCAGGCTTCTCCTCCGGAAACGAGATGGGGCCCCACTGGAGGGACCTGATTGCTCAGCACGCCGAGCACTCTGCTAATTGGGAGTTTTTGCACTGCTGTTTTGACTCACGGAGCAGATCAATATCCCAACATTCCTCTTGTTACTCCATAAAAATGCTAATTGCCCACCACGCCTGGCTGGGCCGGGGTGCGGGGCCAGGGAGGGTTCGGGATGGTTTTTATGGCCTTTGACTACGTTTACCTGTTCCTTGTGCCCAAAACCCAAACTGGGAAGGGACAGATGTTCGAGGGTGGGAAGGTGGGGTCGTGGGGTGGGACTATGGGGTTGTAAAGGGAACCCAAAAATAAAAGGGGAAGGGAACAAAAAGGTGGTGCACAGTAAAAATGAACGTATTTGAACAGGGGGTAGCATCAAAGAAGCACCAAAAATTCTGAGTAAAACCAGCAAAAAAGCTCTAAAAGAAGGGTTGGAATTTTCCAAGCCAGTCCTTTCTTTGCTCAAAGGCTTTTAACACAAACAGAAGGAATTTAAAGCTCCATAGGAACATCCAGGCAGGAGGGAGAAGACATTGGGATCTGCATCTTCGTTGATTTAAGGCTCTGCTTTGGGGACAAAAGTGTCTTTCTGCCCATGGAGAGCTCCAGGCCTGATCCCCTGCAGGACTCTAGAGGCCACTGTGATATTAAAAATAGCCTGGATTGAATTAAAACTCCTTGGTCTCCAGTGGAGCTGAATCACTTGGAATTGATAGATGAGGAAATCCGTACGCGACTCGGGCTGTTTCACAAACGTTGGGAGAACGAAAATCCTTGTGAAACTCATTATTCACGATTAATTACCGCCCTGATTCCATGGATGGGGATAAACCTGTTCCATCGTTTGTCTCGGCGATAGAGACAAGCACCGGAGCAGGGCCCGGGGGCACCGGGGCCCACGTATGGGGCAGGACGGTGTTGACCCTGCAGTTGGCGTCTGCATCCCCTACAAAGCTCCTGCTCCTTGGGAGAGGCATCCCTGGGTCCATTGATACCATTCTGAGTGGGCACTGGCTTTTTTGGGGGCAATTTGTTGGCTTTCTGAAGGAATTGCCTTTGCAGAGGTTGGCAAGGGAGGCTTGGGGCAGTGCCAGGCCGTGTTGGCAGCCCCTGGGTATCCATCCCTAAAACCCCCACCCTGCACCTGCTTTTCTCCTTATCCTGCAGGAGAAATCCCCACCACTAATCCTGGGAAGTGGCTGGCTCTGCCGTGTGCCACATCCTGACGCCAGGAGGGGATGGAGGCTCTCACCTGGCTTAGGTGAGGTGCCAGGAGCCTCCGAGGCCGCGGTGCCGTGACTCACGGCGGCCTCCAGATCCCTGCTTTGCTCCAGAAATCCTCCCAGGGGATTCCTCTCGCAACCCTACCAGACCTTAGCAGGAATTTGGGGCCTTTCACCCTGTTAAAGCCATTTCCAAATCCTCTTCCTGCCTTTTTGCCCAGGGCTTTTTTTCCGGAGGTTTCTGGTGCAAGTCCAGCTGTGCCCGTTGCCTCATCGTGCCAGGCAGACCCTCTCCTTTCCCCCCTTCTGATGAAATGTAAGTTTTTTTTTTTACATGACTTTATGAATATTTAATTACCCTCTTGCATAAACACGCCGTGATGAAAACTGTTACTTCCCAACCAGGAAATTGCCTGGAGTGGGAATGAGGAGCCGCCAGGTGGAATCAACGCGGGGCCTCCTTGTGAGGGCGGCCGAGGCCGCTGCAAACCCAGCTTTGGCCACAAGAAGGAACAGAAGCCACTCAGAGGGATGAAGAGGAGAAAAAAACACGGGTGCAAGGCGGGTTTGAGCCAGGGTTTTTTATTGCCTCCACATCTGCTGTGAAATCAGGGGAGGAACATTTAAAATTTCACAGCGACAGCGGGTCACACCTTCAGAGCGCGTTACAAGCAGAGGGACAGAGCAGAGATGGGTGACAGCGCAGGACAGGGACACGGGGCCAGAGGCACAAGTTTCCTCGGTTTCCCCTCACTCCTCACGTCCTTTACTTGATCTTCCGGGCTGGCACTTTGCAGATCTGCTTCTGCTGCTGGCGGGGGATGCCCTTGGCCACGGGCACACAGCCCTGCTGCACCGGAGGGGGACAGGGACAGGGACAGACCTGCACCGGAGTGGGACAGGGACAGACCTGCACTGGAGGGGGACAAGTCTGCACAGGAGGACAGGTCTGCACAGGAGGACAGGTCTGCACTGGGGGGGGACAGATCTGCACTGGAGGGGGACAGGTCTGCACTGGGGGGGGACAGGTCTGCACTGGGGGGGGACAGGTCTGCACTGGGATGCTCTGCACAGGCTTCCCACAGCACGGCTTCCCGCCCTGGGCCCCTGACCCGTGGCACCTCTCGGAGCACACGGACCTCCCGTAGCCCTGGCACCCCCCAGATCCCCCGTAGGTGTACGTGGGCCTCCTGACGCAGCTGGAGCCGCCGCCGTGGCACGAGCCCGAGGAGCCCTGGCACCTCTCGGAGCACACGGACCTCCCGTAGCCCTGACCTGCCCCGGAGGAGCCCTGGCACCTCTCAGAGCACACAGACCTCCCATAGCCCTGGCATCCCCCCGATGCCCCGTAGCTGTACGTGGGTCTCCTGACGCAGCCGTGGCACGAGGAGGAGGAGGAGCTGGAGTAGCCATGGCAGCGCTCGGAGCAGCGGGGCTGCCGGTAGCCGTAGTGCCGGTAGTCGTGGCCCCTCATGCCCTCCACGCCCTCGCCGTCGCAGCCCGAGGAGCAGCAGTTGGCGTAGCCGTAGCGGAACGGGGTGCGCCGCGTGTCCAGCCACGATCCCGAGGGGTCGTACCAGGTGGAGTTCAGGTTGAAGTAGGATTCTCTTCCAGAGGAGTAAATCATGTTGGGGCTGGAGGGAAAAACCTGGGAGAGAGACGGGTTGGTGTCAGCATCTCCTTTGATTCCATTTAATTTCCCATAAAGCCGTGCATGGGCTTATCCCGAGAGCCTGGATCCAGAGGAAACTCCTGCAGTTGCCCAACACTGGTCAGATTACATCCAAATCCTCTTTCTGGCCTTCCCTTTCAATTTTTTTCCCCTCCAGGAACAAAACCAACCACAAGGCACCACAGCACGTGGTGGCACCGCTGTAAATCCCACCCTCAGGTCCCTCAAGAGCTTCTCCCGTGGCTCAGCCCATCACCCCTGGGAGCAGAGCGTGGGCTGAAGGTCCAGGTGTGACCTCCCAAATCCAGACCCCCATCCAAGAATAGACCCGGCTGTTCCGGGCTGAGCCTCACCAGTTCTCAAACGAAGGCAGGCGCTGCCCAGGGGAGCAGAATGTGAGAGGCCAAGGGGCCGAGGGCTTTTATAGAGCTCCGAGGGTTCCCCTGCACATGAAACACGCAGCAGGAACGAGGATTAAATTATTTATTGGCAAAACATCTCCTCCATTTGGATGCTCTTCCCGGTGCTTGGCATGTTCTGCTTGACTCACGATTTCTGATAAGCATCTTTTAATTATAACATCGGTCCCCAGCGGGGCACATAAAAGACTGACATGGCCCAAGCCACACTCTGTCTGTGTGAGACAGGTAATAAAGGACTTATTCACCCTCTCCAGGGGACCGGGACACTGCCGGGTGACCTGTGAGTCAGGAGCCGAGCTGGCACAGCTCTGAGCCGGCCCGCGAGGAGCATTTCCAGGTGAAGCACAGGCAGGTGATGGGAAGAGCCAGCTCAGAGTCACCAGAAGCAAATTGTGCTCGTTGGGTTTCGGTGATGAAGGGAGCAAGGGCGGGGTGGGCCTGACGCAGGTTTTCCAGGGAATTTCTGGCTGCCTCATCCCTGGAAGTGTCCGAGGGCTGGTTGGACAGGGCTGGGGTAGTGGAAGGTGTCTCTGCCTGTGGGAGCTGGAATGAGATGATCCTTAGGGTCCCATCCGACTCAAACCATTCCGTGATTCTGTTTCTTCTCTATTTCTGCATTCCAGACTTTCTCCCCTCACCCCATCCCCAAAATGGTCATTTGAGGTCCCTCCCAACCCAACCCATTCCATGACTCCACGATTCTGAGTGTGGTGATGGTTCCATCCCAATTTCTGCGGTGTTTTTGGCACAGCCTCCCACAGCAGCCTTGGGGTTGAGCTGGTGGAGGCTTGGACTGGGTGGATGAACCACGTGGGGGTGAAAAAGTGGCTGATTCTGGTGCTGGTGCTGTTTAACACCTCCAGCAAAACCCTGGATAATGGAACGGACTTGGAAAATCCTCGGGTGGCACCGAATTGGGGCGAGCGGCTGGAATTCCTGGAGGAACGGTCCTGTGGCTGGGATGGGGTAACTGGGAGGGGGTAACTGGGATGGGAGGGCTGGTGAAAAGCAGCTTGGAAGATAAACTGGACCAAACAGGACCTGGAAGTGAGGGCTGAGCTGGCCCTTGGTCTGTGGGCTCTGAGTCACCTCACAGGGAACTGGGAAAAGGCTGGGAAGAAAACCCCTGATGAAAAAAAAGGGCTCTCCTAAGTTAAATTTCACAGGTAAGTGTTTTTTTATTTGGCTAAAATTAGAAGTGAGCAAAAATAAATCGTTGTGGTGAAGAAAACGAGGATGAATTTCCTTTTTTCCTTTCCGGCTCTCCGCGGTGGTTGTGTGAGGACACGCCGGGGCGATGCTGAGGCAACACAGAGAAATTAAATTATGTATTTTAATGCACTTTGTGGGAGGGTTTTCTGGCAAAGTGAGGGAGAAGGAGCAGGTTCCCCGTGTGCCTGCAAGAGCCTGGCCTGCAGCGTCCTGCAGGAGTGAAAAGGCATCCCAGGCATGCACAGCCACACCTCCTGTGCCGGGACACGCGCTCATTATGGTAATTAGCATTCAAATGAGGCTGTCCTCCCCGTGCACTGCTTCTATCCGGGGGATGGAGGTGCTGGCACAGCCACAGAGCAAATGTTTGCGCCTGGATCTGTCCCTCCCGAGGTGCTGGGGTGGGCAAACCACGGTGGGGAGGGTTTTCCACCGCCCAGCCTGGTGAGAGCACTGCAGCCAGAGCTGAAAGCCTCACGTGTGAACCGCGATTCTGGTTTTAGATGTGCGAGTTTCCCTGTGAGGGTTTTAATGGCTTTCAACACCTTCCCGTTGTAACGCTGGTGATGTCTGTGGGGGTAAGAAATAAAGGAACCAGGTGTCTGCTAAATATTTTTCAACTTTATTCGTGAATACACGGGGGGGGGGAGATAAAATTGCAGGAGTCCTTGATGTTCCTGCCGTCACAGTGATTCCTTTTTTCCCGGTAAAGTCCTGGTGCTGCTTCCAAACAGCCTGGAAATCACAGTCCAGCGAAGCCCCGGGAGAAATCCACGGCAGCTCCTCCATCTCCAAGCGCTCCTCGGCAGGGGGAAAACCCAGCTGCCCTTCCCCAGGGAAAACCGAAGCCTGGCGGGGGAGGGAGGACGCTGGGAATTTAAAGTGTCGGTGCTGGGGCCGAGCAGGGCATTGCAGACCCCAAATGTGATGTGCAAAGAGCAGCAGCGAGCCCCGAGCGGAGGCGGGAGCATCCTTTGGGCAGGGGGCGAAGCCACGAGCTGGGGAGGGGTCCCGGCCCCTGCCTGGGCTCAGTTCTTCACGCAGAGCGGCAAGAGAGTGACCTGCTTTTGCTGCTGGTGGCCAGGGTGTGGTGGCAGGGGGACAGCGGCCGGGCAGCAGCGCTGGACGGGCCGGGGGCAGCAGGGCACGGGCCGGGGGCAGCGCTGGGTGCAGGGGCAGCGATGCTGCAGCGGCCGGGGCTGCAGGACCACCGGGGGCTCCTCATCCTCCTCGGGACTCTGCTCCACTCGCCTCCTGGGCTTCCCGCAGGAATCCGGCTCGGGGCAGGGCGGGCACGGGCGGTGCTGCTCCAGCGGCCGGCGGTGGATCTTCACGGGCGGGGGGCACACGGGGGGCACCGGGCTCACCTCCACCCGCCGCCGGGGCTTGCAGCTCTGCGGGGGTGGGCAGCAGCCGGGCTGCGGTGGGCACAGCTGGCCGGGGTGGCAGCCCTGGGGAGGGCTCTGGCAGGAGCCCTCAATGTCGTGGCTGAGGCTGCCGGGGTGCTGGCAGGGCTCGGGGGAGTCGTGGCAGTGCCCGGTGGTGGAGCTGGGCCATGTCCAGCCCTTCTGGGCACAGCCCGAGGGGTGCTGGCACAGGTCGTGGTCGGTGCCGCCTTTCTGGTAGAGCATCCTGGGGCAGAGATCACAGAATCAGGGTTGGGGTTGGAAAAGAATTCCAGGGTCATCGAGTCCAACCTGTGATGGATCAACATAATTTCACCCAGCCCAGAGCACTGAGTGCCATGTGCAGGAATTCCTTGGGATTGAGGATTCCAAACCTCCCCGGGCAGCCCCTTCCGAGGCCTGACCACCCTTTCCAGCAGGAATTTTCCCAAATATCCAACCTGAGCCTTCCCTGGCACAGCTTCTTCTCCTCCTGTCCCTGTTCCCTGGGAGCACAGCCCAACCCTCCCGGACTGACCCCTCCTGTCAGGGAGTTGTGCAGAGCCACAAGGTCCCTCCTGAGCCTCCTTTTCTCCAGGCTGAGCCCCCCCAGTTCCCTCTGGAGCTGCTTCTCCCATGACTCACGAATCCTTTGAGGGTGACCAAACCCTTGGGCATAAACAGCCTGGGAAAAAGAAAACAAACCACCGCTGCCTTTTTTTTTTTTTTTTTTTTTTTTTTTTTTTCACAACAAAAACAACAAGTGAGAGTGNTATTTCCAAGAACAAACTGAAGGATCTGAGAGGGCTGAGAGAATCCAACTCACCCTGCGAGCGGAGACGGAGTCCTGAGGACAGAGCTGGGGCTGAAAGCTTTTATATGTGGCCGAGCTCTCCTGGGAATGAGGCACGTCCTGGGAATTAATAGCTGAGCACTGAGGCCGCTGCCGTGTGTGTGTGTGTGTTTTGTCTCTGGACTCGCTGCGGGATTAATCAGCCGCAATTAGCGCCTGCCCCGGTGTCAGCTCAGCGCTCTGCAGAGGCAGTGGCCATTATCTCATTAGTTCTGCCACTGGTCATGCTCCAATGGGCTCGTGTTAGTCAGACGGGATCCTGGGATACGGATACCTGGAATGCCGGGGTGCTGAGTGATGTGCCCAAAAGGAGACCCTGGTGGCAGTGGGAAAACCACGGGAAGGCCCAGGAGCCCTTCCAGAGGAAAGGGAGCGAATCCAGGGCAGCCCCAGGAGCGTGAGGAGCAGCGGGTGTTGTTCCTGTGGGTGACTGGGAGAGGTGAATCCAGGATCCCTGAGGTCACCGGGCACGGGGGGACCACAGCAGGCTGGGAATGGGGTGTTTATTCCCTGATTTACATGGATTAATTCCCTTCCAAGTGCAGCGGCCACTGCAAGGAAAATCCTTTTATGCGTGGAAAGCCTGGAACGAGGACACCAGAGGAGCGATGACCTCACACACAAACAATTCCAGGCTTTGCCAAGCACCGTGTCCACCTTTCTGACATTTTGGCTTTGATTCGCATTCTCTGTAGCTGCTCCATTTTGCATTTCTGTGGCTGAGACGTTTTTTAAGTACCAGGAAGATTCCTCTGCCGGGAACCCCCAGGGTTCCAAAGGCATTTCCATGTGGAGCCTCCGTAAGGGATGCTCAGAGCTCCGTCCAGTGGAATTTGGGTTTGAATCACGGGGAAAAGCATGTGCAGAATTCGAGGGTGTGGCTCCAGGGCTGCGCTGGCACCTGACACGGCTCCGCTGTAATTTATTCTGTAGCTACAGGAGCAGTGCAATTGCCTGGCAGGAAGCCACGGGATTTGTGTGGAAAGATGGAAAAGACCTCGGGATCTGTTAGGGCCGAGCAGGATTTTAGGTTTAGAACTCACTGCCAGAGTCCCAAGTTTATGCCGGGTTTGGATTTTTTTTTCACGTTAGAGGAGTTTTGGAGTCACATCCCTTCCCGAGGATTTCACAAATCATCAAGTGCGAATGTTGAATTTCTCAATCTCGTCTCTTAAAGTTTCCCACATTTTAACAGAATCCAGAGAAAATGACTCAGCATTTCTGGATCCTGCAGGCTGGACTTAAATCTGAGCAACCTGGGCTGGTGGGAGGTGTCCCAGCCCATGGCAGGGGGTGGGACTGGATGAGCTTTGAAGTCCCTTCCAACCCAAACCATCCTGTGATTCCATGGCCTCCACATCTTCCAGTGATTCCCTCCCTCCGTGCAGACCTCGCTTGCTGGTCTATTTAATCTTTTTAAGAAGATTTCCACCAAATTCTCTGGAAAGATCCGCATTAGGAAAGAAGACCTTCAGCTCTGGCTTCAGGACCACAGAGATGCTTTGGTTGCAAACTGGATCTTCAAAAGCATCAGCAGGAGAAAGATGGAATTAAACTGATGCTCCTCTCGTTGAGGTGACATTTTTCACTTGCAGGTCCCATTTCCCCCCAGGTGAGCACCGGCCCAAGGAGTTCACCAGGTACACCGGGGTGTTGTCATCACAGAATGACAAATATGCAAAATTAATTACATTAATTAATTAAGCAAACGCTAAACGCGTCCCACACCAGAGGTACTGTTTAAAGACAAATGAATAAACATAACCCAGGAGTTTGCAGGATCAGAACTTACAAATTTTATTGTCTTTCATGACTAATTGGGGATTAAAGAAAGAGGAGGGAGAAGGAGACGTGGGCAGCATTAAACATCCCACACACCAAGAGGGAAAGGAAGAATAGGGCCAGAAACTCGCTGGGCAGCGGCTTCAGGGAGCATCAGGGCACTTGGGGACTAAGGGCAGCAAAGAAGAGAAGTTCTACGGTGTCTAAGCACAGCGGGAAGGGCGTTCGGGGCGTCATCCGTATCCACATCCGCATCCACGTCCGTATCCGAGCGGGGAACGAGCCGGGCGGGCTCAGTTGCCGCAGCAGCCGCCGCAGCAGCCGCTGTTGTTGCTGCTGATGGTGTAGCAGCAGGACATGGGCATGCAGCAGGACTGCGCGGGCATGCAGCAGGGGCTGCAGCACTGCATGGGGCTGCAGCACATCGGCGTCTTGCAGCACCGGGGGCTGCTGTAGCAGGTCACGGAGTAATTATTTCCACCGCAGCATCCTCCGCAGCATCCGGGCATCTTGGGGGTGGTGGGAGTGGAGGCGAAGCTGGAAGGAGCAGAGAGAGGCTGTGAGTGGGAGCAGCAGCTTCGGGAACACGAGGGGAATTCAAAGCTCTGTTCGTTAATTCACATTTGAGGGTTCAAGGAGGGGAAACCCAGGGGTGTCTTGTTTGTCAATCGTGGCCGCCACGCCTCTGGATTTTTCCGGCGGTGCCATGTCCAGCGACTCATTCCGGGGCATCCTGGGTGTCTTAGGAAGAGCAACCCAGCACTGAGTCCTCACTCTGGGCCCTTCTGGAATATTCTCCATCCCCTTGCCTTGCGTGGCTGTGTTGACACCCCCAGAGCCTCCCCGGACCTTTCCAGCTCGTCCCCCTAACTCCTCGTGCAGAGTTCGTAAAACCCCGACTTCCAAGCCCCATCCCAGATCCCCAGCAATACGTGGATACTGCTGTAAAATACCCAAAATTCCCTTTTGGGAAGCCAAGGAAGGGTTAGAAGTTCTCACTTACCCTGCTGAAGAGTGAGGAGAGGTGAAGGGAGGAGAAGGCGAGCGAATGAAGCGAGCTGGGCCCGGAGCCCTTTTATACACCCAGCCATCCTTCCTCCTGGAAGTGAGACAGCTATTGACCATTCCAGCTTCCCTGTTTATCCATCCAAACCCATATTTTTTAGCCGTGTGTGTCGCCTGGAATTTGCATTTCGCCTCATTACTGGTGATCACTGCCTTTGTTCTGCCTCGTCATGGTTCAGCCCGGAGATAATCAAAGGGCTCCCATGAATTTGGATGAATTTGTCCTCCCCACAACCTTGCGAGGGAGCCAAAAAATGCGGCCTCGTATCTGCTGGACAGAGATGTTCCGGGACTGACTCAGCAGCAGCTGGTGCTGAATGAGTGCAGGAACCGAAACCGAACGCCGGCGTCGTGCCGTGTGTTTCATTGGAATGGTGTGTGGGACAAATTGGGAAAATATCAGGAAAATGGGGGTGTTTGTTCCCGGTCACCGGATGTGCACGTGAGGAGGGAGGAAGGAGTGTTTGGGATGTCTGGGGCTCAGTCACCCTCTCGTGACTCCGTGCAGATCCAGCGTGGAATGGTTTGGGTTGGAAAAGGACCTTAAAGATCATCCAGTTCCAACCCCCGTGCCGCGGGCAGGGACGCGTCCAACTATCCCAGGTTGCTCAGAGCTCCATCCGGCCTGTCCACGGACACTTCCAGGTTTGGGAAGTTCTCATTTTGTTTATTAATTTTTAGTGGCAGTAATGTTTTTATTAATCTTTTAATTAAAAGGTTAAGGGGCAGCTCTGCCTGTGCAAGAGGCGACACCAGGGACGGTGGCTCCGGGACTGGGTGTGATGCACCCCAAGTCAACATTTCCCTCCTGCAGCTTCCCCTGGCATCCAGCTGAAATCCAGCTGGGTCCTGGCCCTGAGCAGGACCCCTTCCAGCCTCCCAGCAGGGAGGGAGGGATTTGGAGTTGGTGCAGGACCCTCTGAGGGTGTTGGGAGGGGAAGGAGCCCAGAATGAAGCAAAGGGTGAGAAGATTGAGGTGGAAGAGAAGTGCCCAGCACAGAAACTGCTCCTGACTGGGCTGGTGGAGCTGAGTGGGAGGCAGGGACTCAGGAAGAGACTTTGTTGAGGTGACACCATTTTCTGGGAGGGAAAGAGGAAGGGAGGGAGGTCAGGGTAAGGCAGAGCCTTGGGCAGCTGAACCCTGGCAGGAGCAGCGGGAAGGAATTTTGGGAGGAATTTTTTCACGGTCTGAAATTGCAGCTCTCAGTTGAGGACCTTGCCACATTATCCTGGGAGCTGCCTAATGAGAGGATGGTGGATCTTGCCTGGCCAGTTCCCTGCTGCTGCCTGACATCCTCAGAGATCCCGGGGCTGCTCGGGAGAGGGGTCGGCCCAGGTGAGCTGGGCCCGGCCCCCAGGACGATGACAGGGACCTCGGTTTGCTCCCTGTGCAGTGCAAGGGGGAGCAGATTGAGATTTCCGAGCTGTTTCATCCCTGCAGGAAATGCCAACAGCTCCTTTCCAGGCTTCCCTGGCATGAGAGCAATTCCTGGAGTGAAACACTGGGGAAGCAACGCCGGTAATTGTGAGTTCCCCGCAAAGGGCAGGAGAACACGCGCGGCATTTCCTTCCTGGCAGGAGAGAGAAATGCACTTGGGCAGATCCATTTATTAATTTACAAGGAATTAATGGGGCAGAAGGAGAGGGAAACACTCCTCTTGTGCCTCTTGAGGGAGATTTTCAGTTGGCAAATCCTGCAGCTGTGAGAAGGGAGATCGAGGTGGGCACTCCCCACCATGGGTGGTTGTGTCCAGCTCTTGGTGGAACCCAAGGTACTCGAATCATTTTTGGGGAGTGGGATGTGGATCCTAATGCAAACAAGGGACTGAAGCAGGGTGGAAACGGAGTCAGAAAAGGGCACTGAATGCATCAAAAGGACGGTGGTGCAGAACTTGCATGTTTTGGTACAACCCCAACTGACCCTTGAAGGCAGTGGAAGTTTCTCAGAAGTTGTTTTACAGCTTCAGCTCAGTACCTGGTAACTCAGTCTGCCAGAGGCAGAACCTCCACGTCCTGAGTGTCCGACTGTCTGTAGGGACTGTCTGTGAGTCCTGAGGCAGATTTATGGCTGGCTGAAATCCATGGAGCTTTCCTAGCCGGGATTTGTCTGTGTCAGATTCTTTCAGAAAACATTCCCGTCCTTCATGAGTTCATGAATTATTTTTATAGAATCAGACACTGGTTTGGGTTGGAAGGGACCTTAAACATCATCCAGTTCCACCCCCTGCCACGGGCAGGGACACTTCTCACTATCCCAGGTTACTCCAAACCCTGTCCAACGTGGCCTTGGACACTTCCAGGGATGGGGCATCCGTGGAATAACCTGGGCCAGGGCCTCCCCACCCTCACAGGGAACAATTCCTGCCCAATATCCAACCTAAATTCCCCCTCTGTGAGTCTGACCCCACTCCCTGTGTCCCGTCCTTGCAGTTCCTGAGGAAAAGTCCCTCTCCAGCTTCCCTGGAGCCCCTGCAGATCCTGGAAGGTGCTCTGGGGTCTCAACCTCCTTTTCTCCTATTTTCTTCCTATTTCTCTGTTATTTTATACTGAGAGGACAAATATGGCTCCCAGAGGTGCCAGAAACTCCTGATTGAATTAATGTGTCAGGGATGCCCTGATTCTCTCTGTGTTCCTCTAGTGAGCACCTTGGAGACAGGAGAATCCCAACACTGGGAAAAAACACCAGGAAATGGTGAACGGTTCGGCAAAACCCTCTGGATCCACCAGCGAACAAACGGATCCACACCAGGGGGTTGCAGGGTCACAAACTACAGATTTTATTGGGTTTTTTCAGACAGGCTGAAGCAAAACAGCGATGAAGAGTCAGACATCCCACACACCAAGAGGAAAATGAAGAGCAGGACCAGCGCTCCCGAGGGAAACTCGCTGGGCAGCGGCTTCAGGGAACATCACAAGCACGTGGTGAGGGAAGACAGGAGAAGAAGAGAAGTTCTACGGTCTCTAAGCACAGGAGGAGGAGCGTTCGGGGCATCATCCACATCCACATCCACATCCAAGAGGGAACGAGCCACCCTTTAGTTGCCGCCGCAGCAGCCGCCACCGTTGCTGCCGCCGCCGCAGCAGCCGCCGTTGTTGTTGCTGGTGATGGTGTAGCAGGACATGGGCATGCAGCAGGACTGCGCGGGCATGCAGCAGGGGCTGCAGCACTGCATGGGGCTGCAGCACATCGGCCTCTTGCAGGACTTAGAGCTGCCGTAGCAGCACACGGTGTAATTTCCACCGCCGCCGCAGCATCCGCTCATCTTGGTGATGGGAGGGGAGGCAAAGCTGGAAGGGAAAGAGAGGGTTTGTCTTTTTCTCTCTGCTTGAATCTCCCAGAGGCTGAGGCAGCTTAAAGTGTTCTTATCCCAAAAGCCATCCCAAACTGGCCAGGGAAGTGCCTGAATCCCAGGACAGCCTGTCCCTGGAATCACATTCCTGCATTGGACTTCTGTGCTTTTGGCATTTTGTCCAGCACTGGTTCTGTCAGAGAGAAACCACCTGGGTGCAGCCCAAAACCAATCCCTGGTCCCCAAAACCAGTCTGTGACCCCAAATCTTCTGTCCAGTCCTGGACCAGACAGGACAGAAAATCCTGGGGAAGCCCTTGGAAACACAGCAGAGTCCCAAAGTAAAGGCAAGTAGCAAAGTCCAACTTACCCTGCTGAGCAGTGAAGGGAGGAGAGGAGAAGTCGAGATGATGGAGTGAAGACCCCTGGTCTGGGGAGCCTTTTATACGCTCCAAAGCCTCCTCCCCTGGAAATGAGGCATCCCTTGGCAATTCCGACTCCCCGTGGATCACCCGGGGTATCCCCTCACGTGTCTTCCGGTGTTTAATCTTCGCCTCTCTCTGTTTGCTCACCACCTCAATTGTGCGCCATAATTACTCGTCCAGAGGAACAAGAGATGCAAATTTTCTAATGGATTTGCGTTAATGGGAGCGGAGGGAGGCAGCTCTGAGGTATTCCCATCCGCTTCCCAAGGAATGACCTTGGGACACAGGGACGCTCAGCAATGTGCCTGGGGGGAGCCAGGTGCTGAAGCAGTGGGACAACCATGCCTGGAACTTGGAATTGTCATTGCTCATGTGTCCCCTCCGTCCTTGGCTGGGACCTTTGGGGGCCAGTGGAAACTGCTGGTCAATGGGAATCCTTTTTTCCTGCCTCTGTGGTCAAAGTTTAGGCTGAAATTTCCCCTTTCTCGGTCTTGCTCTTGGGTTTTGTGTCCTCATACTCCCTGTTTTTAGTTTTTGTTGTATTATTAAGATTTTTTTTTTTCATGTTCATCCATGGAATGAAGTCTAAATAAAGCGGCTTTCAAAGCAGCAGTGCACACAGGAGCTTTTTTTTCTTGTGTTGATTCCATACATCCCATTTTCTGAGATTATTCCAAAGGTTTCTGAGACTGAGGAAACCTGTGGTGATCACATTTGAGTGTTCACATGAGGAACTGTGGCCACATGCAGAGCAGGGACAGCTCCATGTTAGAAGAAGGTGTTGATGGTGTTTCCACGTGATGAGAGGGGCCTCCAGTAAAAGATGGGAATTCCAGGATGCTGAGGCAGCACCAATTCATGGCAAAGAGGGGCTGCCATCACATTCAGGAGACTCTGACTGTGAGGCTGATGTGATGGCATGTGATCCCTGGTGACTGGGACAGGATCTGCCTTTCCAGGATGTGACCATGGCCTCCTGGGACGCCGGGTGTCCCTTCTGGAATTGTCCCCAGGGGAGCATTGTTTTGGTCACTCAATAATAACCAAGAGCTGCCTGCAGGAAGCAACGTCCGCCTTGTGTAAACCCTCAAACATCTCCCCTGAATCAATCATTCACCGCATTTTTATCGGGTTTTATTGTTGCCCCGTTGGCCAAGACCATCCCAGTGTTGTAGTCATAGAAATACGGAATGGTTTGGGTTGGAAGAAACCCCTGAAGATCATCCGGCCCAACCCTCCTGGACGAACAGGGACACCTTCCACTATCCCTGGTGGCTTCAAGCCCCATTCAGCCAGGTCTTGGACACTTCCAGGGATGGAGCACTTATGGAATGCCCTGTGCCAGGGCCTCTTAGGGAAGGATTTCTTCCCAATATCCCATCTAAACCTGTCTCTTTTCCAGGCTGAACCACCCCAAGGCTCTCAGCATTTACAGCATTTTCCTGCTGTTCAATGCCATTTATCCTACACTTGGGTCAGGAATAGCATCTACACAAAGTTCCTTTTACAGACCACGTTCCATCCTGTGATGGAAACTTCCAAGGTGGTTCCGTGAGTTTGAGTCGCAGGAACTTTGTGAATCTGTTCCTGCATCTTTTCCAATGTAGGATAAGGCCAGGTTGGATGGAGCTCTGGTCTAGCTGGAGCTGTCCCTGTCCACAACAGGGTGTTGGAACAAGATGGTTTTTAACGTCCCTTCCAACCCAAACTATTCCACGATTCTATGATTCCAAGATGTAACCAATATTCACAAGTTTCCCTAAACGGAAAGCACCTTTATGCAACGTTCTGATACGGGATATCCTTCTGCCCGTGTGCTGTGCCTGATTTACTACAAACAAAAAACATCCTGAAGACCCGAGCAATGTTTTCAGAGGAGTCAAACACGTAGAGAAGATGATTTTAATGCAGATGTCTCGTGTGAAGTTTGGAGGAAGCAAATCAAGCCAGAGCTCCAGGCATTTTCCCCAGACCTGCAATTCCGAGCTGAGTCCTGCATTTTAATAGCAAAGAAAGTCCCAGCCAGGGAGGGAAGGTATCGTTGAGTCACGGGTTTGCTATTTTAGGAATGAGGCTTTTAAGTTGGATGCCAGCCCCGGGTTTCATTCCAGGGCTCGTAGTCCAGGAAGGCGCTGGAGAAACGCTCTGCTCCCCTAAAAACAACACAATGATGTCAGGGGGTTTCTGAACTTTTATTTTTGGAAGATGGTGGTGGGAAGAAGGTGCTGCCTGCTGTCCAGTGAGTAGTGAATTCCTCTTGGTACCTGTTGGAACACCCTTTCCGAGATCAGGGATGAGCTCCTGTGCATCTCACAGCTGCCCAAAGCTTCCCCCCCGTGGGACAGCTCCGATCTCTGCTCTGGGACCAGGGACAGGACCCGAGGGAACGGCTGGAGCTGTGTCAGGGAGGTTTAGGTTGGATATTTCTGGAAAGTTCTTCCCCCAGAGGGTGGTTGGGCACTGAACAGGCTCCGCTAGGAATGGGCACGGCCCCGAGGCTGCCAGAGCTCCAGGAACGTTTGGGCAACACTCCCAGGGACAGGGTGGGATTGTTGGGGTGTCTGTGCAGGGCCAGGAGTTGGACTGAATGGTCCTGGTGGATCCTTTCCAAATCAGGATATTCCAGGATTCTCTGATTTGTGGAGTGCTGTGGTTGCAGATGGTGCAATTACGCCTCGTTCAGTCCTTGCCCTTTGAGTTTTAATTACTTCATCTTTTAGTTTTGCAGTAAAATCTGAGCTGAGGCAAATGATCAGGAGGGGCAGGAAGGGATCACGGAATGGTTTGGGCTGGAAAGGACTTTAAAGCTCATCCCCTTCCGCCCCTTGCCATGAGACACCTTCCACTATCTGAGGTTGCTCCAACCCCTGTCCAACCTGGCCTGGGACCCTTCCAGGGACCCAGGGGCAGCCTCAGCTTCTCTGGGCACCCATTCCAGGGGATCAGGCTGCTCTGCTTGCTTCAGACATCACCTGATTTGTGCCATCAGCCTGGACAGTGCTTTGTGTCCCAGATGTTCTTTGTCCTCCCAGCTGTGCCACTGGGACACATCCAGGACCTTGGCCAAAGGCACAGATGGTGTCGGAATGAGGACAAACCCTGGGCAAAGTGACAAATCCTGGGCAAGGTGACAAATAAAGGGCAAAGCCACGTAAGAACGACCAAGAGATCAAATGCTGTGTTTTGCTTAATGCTAAATTTTATTGCCTACAAGTCAAGAGAGGAAATGAAGAGTGATCACAGTGACAGCAAAGGTTTCCCAAACACCAAGAGGAGATTTAACAGCCCACTAACACCTAATGCCTTATACAATGGGTGATAAATTCGAGTGTACTCAAGACAGTCAATAATTAAAGGACAGAAAGAAGCAGCAGCTTAAGCTTGAAAAGAAGAAGAAGATCACTAAGAATTGCCTCCATCACGATGAGAACCAGAAGCAAACGAGCAGCTTTTCACCTCCTTGTGCCCGTTCCTGTTTCACACCAGGGCTGGAGCCAGCAGAGCCACCCGGGGACAGCTCACCAGCCCTTCTTGAGGCTGGCACAGCACTGCTGGATGGGGATGCAGGGGGTGCAGCACTTCTTCACGGGGGTGCAGCAAACCACCACCGGCTTCTTCACCACGCAGGAGCAGCAGGACAGGGACCCGCAGGGGCAGCAGCAGGGCCGTGGGACACAGCACACGGACTTCTGGCACACCTTGGTGCAGCACACGGACTGGCACGGGTCACAGCACACGGTCTGGCACGGGTCACAGCAGGGCTTCTGGCACGGGTCACAGCACACGGTCTGGCACGGGTCACAGCAGGGCTTCTGGCATGGGTCACAGCACACAGTCTGGCACGGGTCACAGCAGGGCTTCTGGCACGGGTCACAACAGACGGTCTGGCACGGGTCACAGCAGGGTTTCTGGCATGGGTCACAGCACACGGTCTGGCACGGGTCACAGCAGGGCTTCTGGCATGGGTCACAACAGGGCTTCTGGCACGGGTCACAGCAGACGGTCTGGCACGGGTCACAGCAGGG
>VZTJ01004197.1:78409-93139 GCA_013397795.1 Orthonyx spaldingii
GGGTCACAGCAGGGCTTCTGGCACGGGTCACAACAGACGGTCTGGCATGGGTCACAACAGGGCTTCTGGCATGGGTCGCAGCAGACGGTCTGGCACGGGTCACAGCAGGGCTTCTGGCACGGGTCACAGCAGCAGGACTGCTGGCATGGGTCACAGCAGACGGTTTTCTGGCAGGGCTCACAGCACACGGTCTTCTGGCAGGGGTCGCAGCAGCAGGACTGCTGGCACGGGGAGCAGCACACGCTCTTCTGGCACGGGGAGCAGCAGACGGTTTTCTGGCAGGGCTCGCAGCACACGGCCCTCGGGCAGGGGCTGCAGCACACGGTCTTGCTCTTCACGACGGAGCAGCATCCCGTGGAACAGCATCCAGTGGAGCACATGGTGTTGGGAGAGGAGCGAAGGGTGGCCGGAGCGAGGACCTGGAACACAAAGGACTTTGAGACTCGACCCATCTTTCCACACTGTCCAGGCCCACATCCTACCCCGCTTCCAATTTCTTTGTCTTGAGTTGGAAACCCAAGATCCTCAGAAGAATCGAACCAACTGTTGCTGTCCCAGAGATATTTGAACTCTCTTGGGAACTGCCTGCCCTGTGCTCATCCAGAACATTTCCCTCCCTGAATTTCCACCCCAAGAAACTCATTTTCCACTGCTCTCTCCACCTTTTTTGCAAGACGCAACAGATCAACAGGCTCAGAAAATCTGGAGTTCAGAGACAGCTGTAGATCATGGAATCCTGAAACTGTAGAACTCTAAAACCATGGAATCAGCAAACCATGGAATCACAAACCCATGGAATCACAAACCCATAGAATCAAAGAAGGGTTGGAAGAGACCTTTAAAGGTCCACCCAGTCCAACGCCCTGCAGAGATCAGACACAAAGACACAACCTCAATCCATTGCTTGCCCAAAGCCAAATGAGAACCGAGGATCCCTGGTAGGAAGCACTCACCGTTCTTGCTTCTGAGAGCTGAAGGTGTGTGAGGAGCAGAGGCACCTGGAGACCTTTTATTGAGGTCGGAATTGTCCTGCCGGACATGAGGTACACCCCAGCAATCCGTGATTTACGCACTAAGCCTGCACTTATTCACCCGATGGGCCTTCATGTGTTTAGCCTTTGCCTCGTGGCTTTTGACCAACCCCTCAATTTTGGGTTATTATCAATTTGTTGTGTGAATTTTTTACAATTTTTTAATGTCAAGTTAATTCTTGTGGGACGCTTGAAGGGGTTGTTTCTGCTCGCTTTGCATATGGCAAGGCTGCTGCATGGAGATGATTAATTAACATAAAAATCCTAATTAAGATTGAGGTGCAGTGGATTCCAGAGGCGTGCAGAAGCTTCTGGACGTCAGTCGCTCCTTGATATGATTTTTAAAATAGAATTCCAGGAAGTGCAATTCCGTGGTCCCGTATTTTGTGTTTGGATGCAGAAATGGTGAAGGTCAAAGTCCTTCTCTGGGGTCACCACAAGGGCAAACCCAGAAAGTTCTTGACATCTGGCTGCCTCAACCCATCCATGCATGGAAAAACACATGCCCTTGGCCTTAGGGTAGAATCATGGAACCATGGAATATCCCATGCTGGAAGGAACCCACAAGGATCATACAGCCCAACTCCTGGCCCTGCAGAGCCCCAACAATCCCACCCTGTTCCTGAAGTTGTTGTCCAAACTCTCCTTGAGCTCTGTCAGGCTCAAGGCCTTGCCAATATCAGACATTTTCAGTGCAAGGGGCTCTGCAAACTCATTGTGGAAATTTGGGATTGGGTTCGGGTCAAATCAGAACCTGTGTTTCTCCAATTCCTCTTTGACGTATTTAAATAAAAGCAAAATGCAAAACTGCTCTGGAAGTTTTGCATCCTGCTTATGCTCGGCATAACTTGATCTGCAAAATTCCTATTCAATTCTTTTCAGATTCTAAGATGCCACAGAGTAATGGAAGACCCACCCACGGATGTTAATTCTGGAATAACTCCGTGCTCAGCTCCCAGTCACCCCCTGGCAGCGATTAGTGCTGATGTTAATGATCATGCTGTGATCAGTCATTAATGACAGCTGTTAATATTTATTTTGCATAAAAGCTCCAAGGCCTCGCGTGATGTCCTGAGCATCTCGAGGATCTCAAATTAAACCACGACTTTATAAAAAATGATCTCTCTCCGGTCAGGGGAAGCTCATGGGACCCGGGGCTGTGAGTGACGGTGCGGAATGTTTGGTGTCTGAGGTCACCCCCAGGGGAAGGGCTGCTCCTGCTGGGGGCTGAGCACCAAAGGACATCCCTGGAGACCCCCAACTTCTGCTGGATTGAAGGAGGGGAGGTTTAGGCTGTGTTTGCTCATCCAGATCCTGGGTGCTGAGGACACTTTAGGTCACCAGAACCTTCTGTTTGACCCCTGGGTGACACAAAGCCTTGGCTTCCCCTCAGTGCTGCAGGGTGGCTCCTCTCGATGTTTGGCTGCATCACAATTTGAGGAGCTGGTCCTGCTTCGAAGAACTCCCGGGACCGTGAGGTCACCACTTCTCCAGGCAAGGTCACACCAAGGTCAACGTTCCTGTTCCCTCGAAGCTTAATTCCCTGTTGGGTTCAGTGTGCGCTAATGACCCTTGAGCCAGGCGCTGCCCATTATCTCCTAATTAGTGATTGAAACGGACACCAGTGGCTGGCTCAACAACCCACGAGGCTCAGGGCGATCTGCAGGGGATTTCCGAGCCTGCAGAGGAGAGACAGGAAACTCCAGCATTGGAAATGTGGGATATCCTGAGCGGGGAGGTGAAGGGAGAGAGGCTGGCCAAAATGAGGCCGTTTTGTGTTGACTTCGTATGGATTTGGTGCATGGATTCGTCCAGTGAGCCAAAACCCCCCACTGTCAGAACTGGATGTGAGCAGAGGTGCTTAAAGCTCTGCAAGGTGGATCCATCACCGATTTTGCAAAGGAAAATATTCAAATTAGAGCCATAAAAATTTTCTCAATTAAGCTTTGCATTGAGTGAAGGGACGGAGCAGAGCTCTGGAAGATGCCTGGAGGAGCAGAGCTCTGTTTGTTTGGATCGGAGAGTTACGGATGCAGGGAAACAATCCTTGCTGGGAGACAGCTGTGGCAAATTCCTCCCCATTAATCCCTGGGGGTTTCCTCACAGTTTTTCCTGGTTGTGGAATCCACTGTGTCGTTATTTAACGTGTCCTTAGTAAAGCAGAAATGTCCCTTTAGGCCACAGGAGCGTAGGCAGAGAGGATTCTCTTGCCAAATATTTGTGGTTGTTCAAGGCCTCTCCACCCTCACAGGGAACCATTTCTTCCCTATATCCCACCTAAATCTCCTCTCCATCACTCTGAAATCATTTCCCTGTGTCCTGTCGCTGCAGTTCCTGAGGAAAAGTCCCTCTCCAGCTGCCCTGGAGCCCCTGCAGATCCTGGAAGGGGTTCTGAGGTCTCCACATGACCTTCTCTCCTCCAGGCTGAACATTCCCAATTCTCCCAGCCTGTATCCATAGGGGAGAGGCTCCAGTCCCTTTATCAACCTCATGGCCTTCTCTGGATTTGGAAATGGAAATAAAACGTGCCGTGGTCAGTGATACAAGGGAAAGTTGGAAGCTGGGGCAGCACAGGGAAATGAAAGTTTTTACTGGAAGACCAAACCACTGCTGTGGCCATGAAGCCTCAGAAACTCAATTCCCACCTGCAGGGAGGGCAGGAATGAGTAAGAAAATTATTTTTTTAGGCTCGTGAGAGGCTGAGCCACCTCTTAGCAAGGGCAGGAACCCCCAGGCAGGTGAATCATTCATTGCTCTCTGTCCCGGTTGCAACTTTTCCTTTTTAACCCATTCCTCTCTAACGAGCATTTTCTCCACAGCCTATAAATAACTAATTCCAATTAGTTATTGACCAACTGGTCATTTACTGGCTGTTGCAGCACTCAGCTCATTCCAGGCTGTTTCCCACGCCAGGCATAGGTGATGAGGGATGAATCACGCCGGGGAAACCTTCACTTATTTTACACTGTAGAAATTGGTTAATTGAGGCTGTTCCAAGTTCCAAACCCTGCAGGATTTGCTTCTGTTTTGGTTCCAAAAATAGCAACGGCTCTGAAAACAGGAACACGCAGGGAAAACATGACCACACAGGTCAGGCTGGAAACTTGAACCCCCAACATCTGCTGAGCCCGGGGCAAGGATTTGTTTTCCCCAGGAATTCACCCCACGCTCTCCTCCCAGCCCTGTGCGTGCTCCTGGCACCGCTGCTGGGGCTGCGGGCGTTTTCCATGGATTTTGTGTTTCCTTGGCGTTCCTCGGGCTCCAGGGATTAAAGCACAGCTCCAAACCCACAAGAAAACAGAGATGCCACCAGACCAGCACAGAATCCCAGAGTAACAGGCTGGAAAAGAGCTCCCAGACCACTGAATCCAACCCGTGACCGATCCCCACCTTGTCCCCAGCCCAGAGCACTGAGGGCAACCTCCAGTCCTTCCTGGGACACCTCCAGGGATGGCAACTCCAAACCTCCCTGGGCAGCCCCTTTCAAGGCCTGACTGCCCTTTCCAGGAGGAAATTCCTCCTGATGTCCAGCCTGACCCACCTGTCAGGGAGTTGTGGAGAGCCAGAAATTGCCCCTGAGCCTCCTTTTCTCCAGGCTGAGACCCCTCAGCTCCCTCCGGAGCTCTCCAGCCCCTTCTCCTGCTGCTCCAGCCCTTTCCCCAGCTCTGTTCCCTTCTCTGGGCTCACTCCAGCCCCTCAATGTCCCTCTTGTCCTGAGGGGCCCAGACCTGGACACAGCGCTGGACATTCCCCTCCCCAGTGCCCCACACAGGGTCAACCCCTGCCCTGCTCCTCTGCCCACCCTGCTACAACCCAGGTGCCATCGGCCTCTTGCCCACCTGGGCACCCCTGGGCTCATGTCCAGCTGCTCCCAGCACCACCCCCAGGTCCTTTCCCAGCTTTCCAGCCACTCCTCCCCCAGCCTGGAGTGTTCCACGGGGTTGCTATGACCCAAGGGTAGGACCCAGCCCGTGGCCTTGTTGACCCTCACCCTGCTGGCCCTTGATCCAGCCTGTTTAATGAAGCAGTGACTGAAAACATTGAGGACTTTTAGGTTTGGCTTGAAACACCATTTTATTGTCTTGCTGGACAACGAAGCAGCAAAGCAAGAAGAGAACCATCCCCAGCGTTGGCAGAGAAAACTTTAAGGAGCTCAGAGCTCCTTAAACCAAGAGGTTTCACCCTAAAACTGCACCACATCTGACAGTTTTAGAAGGCTTTGCTTGGAGGGAAAGGCAAGGATGGACAGCCACGAGCACTGGGACGAGCTGGAGGCTTCGGGCAGGGAGTGATCTGGTGCATCGCGGTGCCGGGGCCGGATCCTGCCCTCAGTACTTGGGGTACACTGGCAGCTTGCAGATGTTCTTGGTGACCTGGGGGCAGACTGGGGGGCAGTAACGCTGCACCGGGGGGCAATAGCGCTGCACGGGGGGGCAATAACGCTGCACCGGGGGACAGCAGGGGGTCACGTAGCTGTACTTCTGCCTCTGGATGGTGTAGTGGCAGGAGGGCCCCGAGTGGCAGGAGCTGGATCCGTGGCAGGAGGAGCGGGATCCGTGGCAGGAGGACTCGTAGTCGTGGCAGGAGCCGCGGGAGCACATCTTGCTGGAGTTCTGGCAGAGCTGTTTGGAGCAAGGGATGGATGTGGTGAGAGGAGGCTCTGATTCACTTCTTATATTCCCTCCCTTTTCCTTTTTAATAATATTTTTCCTGAGGTCTCCAGTGAACTGTTTCTGTCTTTTTTTCACCTGCCTAATCCAGACCCAACGCACCCTCGATTCCCGCTGGATCTGCTGGGCGTGCTCTGGGAATTGGGGTGTGAAATCAGGTCCCTGTGAGTCATTTGGAGCCCCAGGAGCCCAAATCCCAAACCCCAGTTCCCTTATGGAATAGCAGAGTTTGTGCCACCCGAGCAATCCCTCCGTGGGCTGCTCCTTTCCCGGGAATCCCTGTCCCTCCATCTGCCGTTCCCCACCCCTCCCTCAGCACAAGCAGGAGGCATTTCCCTAAATCCCAGCTCCCCCGAGATCCATAAAAACCCCTCGTGGACGTTTCCTCTCTGTCAGCAAGAACAGAAATAGTGAAATTGGTCTTACCCCGTTCAGCTGCAGCGGGAAGTTTCTGGAAGCGAAGGCGAGCGACTGCGGAGGACGGTGCTGAGGGACCTTTTATACTCTCCCGAGGTTATCTGGGATGTGAGGCACCTCCTTGCGATGACACTTTAATTAATTCCGCATTCAATCCCGCAGATGTTTGCACTTCCCCTGTTTTTAGGTGTTCCCTCTTTGACGCACTGGGTCCCGTCCCCGTCGGTGATTCCTAATGCAAGGGATTTTGGAAGGCAGCTCTCTCCCATTTCCTGGAGACTGACACTAATTTGATGGGTGTTAATTAGGGACGAGGGACAACTGGGATTGCGTCAGGGACAGAAAGGTCTCAGAAATGCTGACTCCTGGGGTTGGACTCCCGTTGGGAGCAGGTGACAGCTCAGGGTTTTAATTCCCCTGCTGTTGAGTGCCAAGAGGAAATGGGATTACCGGCTGCAATTCCTGGGGATGGCACAACACTGGAAAATCTGGCGGGATCTCCTCGGCTCCCTGAAATGGCAAGAAATGAAATGTCCCTGATTCTTCACGTGTCCCTTGACTCGGCAGATGACTGGGATGATCCCATCAGGTTGTTCCACGTGAATCAGAGGTTATTAATGGGTAAGATCAGAGAAAAACATCTGGTGCTGAGCTCTGTATGAGGTTTGAGGATTTTAAAGTTTCCCCTTCCTTCAGTGATCCCTCACACTTTTTTTTCACCTGACTTCACCAAAGGATTCAGGGAAAAGGAGCAGAATTTTGAGCAAATATTGGGTTTTGTCACTACTGGTGGAAGTTTGGGCCCTAAAGCTGGATTTCTGACCCTGTTTGACTCACAGTTTGAAATGTAAGGAAATTAAACTCCTCAGCCTGGGCAAATGTTGCCCATTAGAGCAATTCACTGACTGGGAAGGGAAGATCTCCAAAGTGGGGGTGTCCCACAGCTTTTCTCCAGGCTAAAGGCAGCCAATTCCTTGTGGTGAGTTTTGTGGAGCAAGGGAGGATTGCGGGACTCCCCCAGGGATGTTTGGTGACTCAGGTGTGGGTCCCTGAGCAGCCTGCCAGGTGACAAAGTGGGTGCTTGTGTGACAGTTCTCCTTTTGTCCAGACTTTAGCCAGGAGCATCACACAGATGTTCTCCAAAATCTTTCTACCTCCTCAACAGCCTTCCAAAAACACCCCAAAAAATATCTCTGGAATCTTTCAAATTCAGGGCCTGCTCAGGAAAATGGGATCTCGAAAAAGTTCTCATCATCCTTTGCTCACAGTTCTTTCACGGGAATTTGGGCCTTCTGTTTTCAGAGGCTCAAAGGATTTCAGACATTTGAAAATTTATATCCAAGGTCTGAAATTGAGGTCAGAGTAAATGATTACATATTGAGAAAGAGCATTGGCAACTGTGACCTACTTATTCCCCTTCCATTTAATTTCCTGGAATCACTGAGGTTGGAAAAGCCCTCTGAGATCATAGAGTCCAACTTTTGACCATCTCCCACTTTACTGATGTGTCTTCTATTCATTCCCAAATGAACGTGGGAATTATTGGCCACCAAATATTGAGACACTTCTGGAATATAAAGAAACTTGCCTGAAAACCCCTCAAAAAGTTAAAAAAAAAAAAAAAAACCAAGGAAAAAGAGAATAAAGGAATTCAAGGACAACGAGGGTCTCATGAATCAGATTTATTGTTTCCCACACCCAGATGAGTCTGAAACAGAAGTGCAAGACAGAGAAAGATTCCCAACAAAGTAATTACGCCAGGAATAATTAGAAAGGACATTTCCCGAACAATGAGCAAGAACGACACCTCGAATCTTAATTAGGGGAACATTTCATCCCCACCGGGATCCCACAAGGCAGAGACCCAGGGATTTCAGCGTGGATGAGACGAGCCGAGGTCGGAGCGTCCGCGGGAGGAGCCGGCGGCTCCGGCTGCCGCAGCTGGATCCTGTTCAATACTTGGGGCAGGCTGGTGGCAGGTTCCAGATGGTCTTGGTGTACTGGGGGCAGTAGGGGACCTGGGGACAGCAGGGGACAGGGGGACAGCAGGGCACCTGGGCACAGTAGGGGACAGGGGGACAGTAGCGCTGCACGGGGGGACAGCAGGGCGTCACGTAGGTGCATTTCTGCGCGGGCTGCCTCTGGACGTAGCGGCAGGAGGGCTCCGGATCGTGGCAGGAGGAGCGGGATCTGAGGCAGGAGAACCAGGACCTGTGGCAGGAGGAGCGGGATCCGTGGCAGGAGGACTCGTAGTCGTGGCAGGAGCCGCGGGAGCACATCTTGCTGGAGTTCTGGCAGAGCTGGAGGGAAGAGAGAGATCGTCAGGCTGGGACAGCTGCCCCACCGGGACCTTCTGCGTTTTCCTTGGCTCTGGCTCTGGAGTGGGATGGTGGGATGGGAAATGTTGTCACTCTCTGTTTGGTGATACAAGGGACATTGTGACCCTTCCTTCTGGAGGATATTCCATGGTGGTCCGGCTCTGACGGGAATTTCCCTGCCAAGATGCTCCTGTTGGCTTTTTAAGGTAAAATTTCCTTCTAAAACTGCTCTGACTTGTCTGATCTCTCTCTGCCTACATCACCTGCCAGGCTGGGAATGAATTCCTTGCTGGCTCCCAAAGACTCCGTGTCTTTGCAGATCTGCTCCTTCAATTACTCCTATTTTCCTGTCGTCCCATCCGTGAGCAAACCAAGCACTCCTCGTGCATGTTCAGGCACCCAGTCACCGAAAATAAGGAATTTCTAAGACAAGTGCAAGGTCTAAACACAGAACTCTGTGAACTCCTGCTGCCCAAGAGTAGATAAATCGACATAATCCAACTCACCCTTGGCTGGAGCAAGAGGAAGAACACGGGGAGCTGATGCTGAGTGCAGGATGGACAGGGGATGCCGGACTTTTATATCTCCCAAAGGGAATTAGGCACCTCTCAGCAATGCTGACACAAACCCTCATATTCATATTTATCTCCTGCGTCTCATTTTTAGCATTTCCGACTTGACGCACTCAGGAAAAAACCAATGATGGCTTTTTCCTCAGTGCTTTAATAAGCAACGAATTTCCCAACCTGCTTAGAGGGGAATTTTGGAGGCAGCTGCATATTTCCATGGCAAAAATGAACCTATCCCTGGAGTTATTAAGTGACTTCACGTTGGGTAAGCGGGATTGCATCAACTCCCGAGCGTTGACTCCTTCCCCGCGTGCTGCCCCTGGTTCTCCGTGGCAGAGTCACATTTTGATTGATAGTTTGTTTTTTTTTTTTTCTCCCTGACACAAGGGACTGTAATTAAGAGCCACAACTCCCAGGGACTTCATTAGAGGGAGGTCCTGGTGACTACCTCGGACCCAACGCCTCGACTCCGGAGGTGACGCCAAAAGGACGTCCCCAATCCCAATTTTTTCCATTCCGTTTGCGAGCCATCAGCTGTTTTTTTGTCTGTGCCACAATATTTTCCTGTTTATGCTCCTCCTGGAGAGAGGGGGTTTCAAATCCTCTGCTGGAAGGGGTTTGTGTGAGGATTTTACCTCTTGGCAACCTGTTTTCAACCCCAGGTTTCTGTGGGGTCCCACCTTATTTAAGCAGTTTTGTAATTATTATTCATTCCAGCATTTCACTCTTTGCTTTCAAGTTTGTCTCAGAGCAGTCTAAGATTTTAGGACAATAAATTGGGTGATTGTCCTCTTCTTGTGACTTTTATCCAGGTGAGTGCCACAGGAACAACTCAGGGGTCAGGGAATGAGATGATTTTTAAGGTCACTCCCAACCCAAGCTATTTTATATTTCTATGACTCTTTTTATTTATTTGCCAGGCCATGGTTCAGAAACCCAAAAGCTTTTAAGAAAACCTTTTAGAGCCAATCCTTGCTTAGGAAAATCTGAAGCCTTCTGGAAACTGCTGTGAGCTGTGGTGTAGAAATGCTTCATGTGAGTGGATAAAACTCCTTTTTGGGGGAGGCCCTTGTGTCAATTCTCCGTCAGGCAGGAGGAATTCATGGGATCAGGGAATCACAGAATGATTTGGGTTGGAAGGGACATTAAAGTCCATCTCATTCAGCTCTCAGAGTCATTAATTTAAGCTGAGTCTGGTCGTTGAGCTCTTGAGGAAGCTGATGCAGCCACAGAGCCTGTTCTGGAACCGGCGTCTCAGCTGGACGGCGAGATAAGGAAAGTCTGAGGTGGCAAAAAGTCCAGGGAGATTTCACACTTATTTTAAGTGGCTGCAATTGTCATTGAAAACAGTAATTTGGAGCTCAGTGAAAGAAGGAGGGTTAGGAAAACCCGCGAGGTGCTTATTTGCATTTATTAGACACCTCAAAATGAGTGTCCCTGAGTCAGAGGGACAAAGGAAGAGCGAGGAGCTGCTGAGGAGGGGACTGAGCGAGACAGTTCTGCTCCAGATGGAATCCTGGAACGGCTGGGATGGGAAGGGACTTTAAAGCCCATCCAGTGCCACCCCTGCCATGGGCAGGGACACCTCCCACTGTCCCAGGATGCTCCAAGCTCTGTCCAGCCTGGCCTGGGACACTTCCAGTGATGGGGCAGCCATGGAAAAATCTATGCCAGGACCTCACCACCCTCCCAGGGAGGAATTCCTTCTGGATATAAATGTATAAATCTATATTCTATATATCAATATATAAATAAACAGGGTGCAGATGAGCTCCCTGAGCATTCACCTGCTCCAGAAATGCCTCTGGAATCACTGGCTTTCATTATTTTGAAATTTTAGGGACATTTTGTGATCAGTTTGAGGAGAAAACAGTGAGAAGTGGTGACTCAGAAGTCAGAGGTAACAATCATTCTGAAGTAAAAAGGTCAAAGAATAAACAGACCATAAAGTTCTTTTACTTTTGGAAATTGATTTTTATTCTTTTGGAGGGTGTCACATCATGTGGAAATCAGCAGGAATCATTCCCAGCTTTGTGGGGAGCAACCTCAGCTGGGTCCTGCGTGCCGAGCAAATTAAACCAAATACGAGCAAAACCAGGAACCAAATTCGAATCGCAGACGATGAATTCGAGGATCAAATTAAAAATGGGAAGGAAGAACCATCCATTCAAGCTTCAGGCGTGAAGGGCATCCAAGGCAGGAGCCATCCGGCGCATCCCAGTGCCGCATCCTGCTCTCAGTACTTGGGGAAGGATTGTGGCAGCTTGCAGATGTTCTTGGTGACCGGGGGGCAGACCGGGGGGCAGTAACGCTGCATTGGGGGGTAGCAGGGCTGCACGGGGGGGCAATAACTCTGCATTGGGGGGTAGCAGGGCTGCACCGGGGGGCAGCAGGGGGTCACGTAGCTGAACTTCTGCACCGGCTGCCTCTGGATGACGTAGTGGCACGAGGGCCTCGACTCATGGCAGGAGGAGCTGGACTCATGGCACGAGGTCTCGTGGCTGTGGCAGGAGCCGCGGGAACACATTTTCCTGGAGCGGTGGCAGAGCTGGAGGGAAGAGAGGAACGGTCACAGCGGGCACGAGCTTATAGATATTTGCTCTGGGATTCCCCATTTTCTTCCTAATTTCCAGTTTTTCAGGGGTGAGAAAGTGGTGTCAGTGTTGGTTGGGAGATGTATTAATCCCTCGCTAAACCCAGGACCTTTTACAGGTGGGACTTGAATTCCAGAGAAAAATTGGTCCAAGCATCCATTTCCCAATGGATGCTCCAGACCCTCTGGTTCCTCCCTCTTGGAAACCTCCAAGTCCCTTTCCCACACAACCCTCTGGCTTTCCTGTCTGTATTTTCCACCCTTTCTGTTGTTTTGGTTTGACTTGACCCTCTGCTCCAGGCCTTTATTGTCATTTGTTTTAATAAATTTTCTCTTGTGGGTAACAAGAACTTGGTCTCCAGCACGACCAAGATCCAGAGGGAGTATCCAAAACTCCAACTCTACCCAAACTCATAGGAAAACATCCAGTTTCCTAAAAAAAAACTCCAGGGGAAGAGAAAAATTGGACTTACCCTTCCAGCAGTGGGGATGGAGCTGTTTGGGAGTAGAGCAGCGAGTGAAGGGAACTGGGATGGGAAACCTTTTATACTTTTCCAAAGGGTTATCTGGGACATGAGGCATCCCTAATTACAGATCCCAGCCCATTTCTATCCACTGCGTTCAGCTTCCCGTATTTTCCCTTTGATGCTCTGTGCTTTTAGCATTGTAATTATTAATAGCTCGTTAATTCCTTCACCTCCCTATGAACGAGATTGGAAGGAATTTCACGTGAAGTGACGCCAGCACCGACACCGAGGGATCTGCTCGTGGACAACGTGGATCAGGTGGAAGAGGTGTTTGCAATCCAGAATTGTCCATTCCTCAGGGTCACATGGACCGGGAGCTCAACGTGACCGACCTCCGTGTGAAAGAAAAATGGTTCTCGGTGTTAATCCCTGCGGATCAGGTTCAGGGCAGGAATACTCCCAAGGAATTGCCCAATGGGGCCGGATATCTCAATGAGAGATTTGCAATAGCCCAAATCTGTCCTTCACTGGTAATTCCAACCTGCCTGCCCGGTGTGGCCCACCAAGGATTTCTTCTCCAGGTGCCTACCAAAGCCATGGGGTGACAGGTCCTGCCACCACACCTGCTCCAGAGTGGGCTCCTGTCCACGGGCCCACAGGTCCTGCCACCTTTGGTGGATCCCCATCCACCAAAACCTGGCCAAGCAAACCCAGCCTGGGGCTTTAGGTGCTGTTTTAGTCTGGTTCTGCAGCGTGGTGTTGGGGGCAGTGGTATCCTGGGACGGGATGGTTTGAGGTGAACAGAATCCCGCATTCCCAAAATCACTGAGGCTGGAAAAGATCTCCAAGACCACTGAGCCCAACCTCTGACCGATCCCCACCTTGTCAGCCAGACCAGAGCACTGAGTGCCACATCCAGGCGTTCCTTGGACACCTCCAGGATGGCCCAAGTCCTGCTCACCCTCCCAGAGGTGTTTTGGTTATTTTCTCTTTTGATTTTACACAGAATTCTTTAATTCAGCTGCTGTTGCTGTCCTGCTTCCAGCACTTCTGGGATGATTTCAGGGATGACGAGACAGGGATGAAGCTCAAGACAAACATAAACACAACAATGGGATGTAGGAGACACCTCCGAACCTGGATTTTCCCGTGAATCACGGGTGAACTTTGGTCTTCCATGCCTGGGTACCAGTCATGCCCATCTGACCCAGCAATTACATCTTCTTGTCCCATAAAAGGCAGGAATGTGTCAACATTGGGATGGCACTGGGGATTAGGCGTGAAGCACGAGGGATTTGGGGTGATGCTCTGCTGACTCACTGGGATCTCTCAAACTGGTCCATTCACAGCTGAGCTTCGGTGTCCCAGGGTGCAGAGTGAACCCATAAACACTTCCCTGCAAGGTTTGGTTTGGGCTGGAGTCAGGCAGCACCTTTAGGGATTTTTGGCCACGTGTGGGAGGAGATTTGCTGTCGTGTGAGAGAGGTGAGGAGGGAAAAATTTAAAAAAATGGGTGTTGGATGCAAATATCAGGAACTGAGGGCAGGAAACAGAAATGTCCGAGGTCAGGAGAGGGCAAAGCCCCCATTTGTAGCTCTCCAGGAGTGGCTCACTGTGGAAATTTCCAGCTCTGTAAAGTGTGGGATGAGCAGCTGGAGCTGAGCAGCAGGGCTGGCACTCCCCTGCTGTTGGCTGAGGGGGTTTCACCAATGATCACATTTACAGAAAATTATCCACAGACTCCGTGTTTGCACACTTGACTTGGCTCTGCCTGAACCAATTTGTGTTTGTTGTAAGCAGTGCCAGAGGGAGAGACTTCCCCTGGGATATTTCTCCGCAGGGATTCAGCGCCTTCGCTGCTGAGGCCTCTGTGGCAGGGGAAGGTGGGGACAATTCCCTGCTGGATTTCTGCAGCCTTTCCTGCAGCCTTTCCTGCTTTCCTGCTTCGCTCTGCAGATGTGTGTGTGGAGATAACAGAACTGCAGCTCGGGAGACATTCCCTGCCTCAGTTCCTCAGGCCCTTCCCAAGTCTCCCCTTCCACGAGTGACACCGCCTGGGTCGCTCCGGCTCAGCCGGGAGCGTAGGTGAAACCTTGGATTGCTTGGCAAGGATTCGCGTTGGAGATTTTATCTCCCCTTCCCACAAATGCTTTCTGTCAGAGACTCAAACCCGACCTGGAGCCTCTCGCCTGGCTGGGTTTCAACCCCCTGTTGGCACAGGGTGGGTTTGGCACTGCCCGAGGGGCGTTGGGGGACGGGGACCGGCACTGGCACCGCTCAGTGTCCTTGTGCCAGGCTGGAGCCGCGCGTTCCCGACCCCGACGTTCATTCCTTGCTCCTGCAGTCACGGACCTCGCGCCTGGGAACAAGGCTCCTCGTTATTTTAATTAAGAGTAATAATAAAACGAGTGCTAATAACAAGTTCCTTGTTCCTTTCAAAGGTGCAGCGCAAACCCTTGGCTAATTAAATATCTCGTGCATTACACACAGTGCTGCTCTCATCCCACAGAGCCGCCGATTCCCGCAGCAATCGGCCTGGCGGGTTCTGGGAGAGAATCCAGGGATGGGTCTGGTGCAATGGGAAATCCGACTGCTGATTTTCACGGACACCTGTTCGTCTGAAATTCCTTTTTTCCCTTTCACATCTGCAAGGGGGGGGGGGGGG
>VZTJ01004197.1:93248-108768 GCA_013397795.1 Orthonyx spaldingii
GGGGGGGCTCAGAACTTTTGTGATCTAAGTCAGTTTAAACCTTGTGAGGAACTGGGAATGTTTTCTTCTCATGCAAGAGAGACATTGAGGGTCTGGAGCGTGTCCAGAGAAGGGAACGGAGCTGGGGAAGGGGCTGGAGCAGCAGGAGAAGGGTGCGGGAGCTGGGGGGGCTCCGCCTGGCGGAACGGACGCTCAGCGGGACCTTCTGACTCTCCCCAACTCCCTGACAGGCGGTTCAGGTTGGACATCAGGAGGAATTTCCTTCTGGAAAGGGCGGTCAGGCCTTGGAAGGGGCTGCCCAGGGACGTTTGGAGTCCCCATCCCTGGAGGTGTCCAGGGAAGGCCTGGAGGTGGCCCTCAGTGCTCTGGGGATGGGGACAAGGTGGGGATCAGTGACAGGTTGGATTTGGTGGTCTGGGAGCTCTTTTCCCACCTCAATTACTCTGGGATTTCCTCCAGGGAACATGGACCCTTGATGGGATTTTTCAAAGCAGGGAGAGTTCCCTCACACGAAAGACCAAACTAACCCCAAATTCTCCATTTACAGGGGTCAGAAGGGACCTTGAGCATGACGTGGTCCTTCCTCTGCTCGTGTCCTCCTGGTTATGGAGATCAGGGATCTCCAGACTTCCTAGACGGAGTCTGCTCTGTGCTCACCGGCCGTGAACAAATTGCAAGCCCTTCCCAATGTGCCTGTGAGGGTCTGAGGCTGCGAGCCAAGGGCTGGGATTAAAGAGATGCTGATCTGCACCTTCAGGCCCAGACAGCTTTTGAAATCAGCCTGGCAGGTGCCCAGGGCGTGGGGACTGCAGAGCTGAGCCATCCCAGCCACTGGAATGCCACGGGAAGGGGAGGAAGCTGTGAAAAGCAGCTCCCCTTAACCCAGACGGGCTTGGGAACGATGCCCAAGATAAGGAAAAAGCTGTGGAAAAACACCAGGACGCCAGCACACTTGATGAGCTTTAGGTTTTAATATCACACCTTTGCTACTGGAGACAGGGAGCAGGGAACGAAGAGATCGGAATTCCCGCGCGCGCGGGGGCAAGATCCCAATTCCACCGCACTAATGCCACTTGGGGTTCTCGGGAGGGGCGGGGAAGGGGCTGCAGGGAGGAGGCAGGGCCTGTCCAAGCTCAGGGACAGGGGACAGGAGCAGCTCCGGGCCCTTCACTTCTGCTGCTGCTGCGGCGGCCACTGCACCGGCTGCTTGATCTGCTGCTGCTGCTGCTGGCACGGAACCTGGGCCACGGGCACCTGCCCCGTCCCGGTGGCCACCGGGCACTGCGGGGTCAGCACCACCATGGGGGTCACGTCCGGCACCGGGGTCACCTCGTGGCACACGACCCCCTCGGAGCCGTGGCAGGACCGGTCGCTGTCGTGGCAGGAGGAGCTACCGCCGTGGCAGGAGGAGCTCTCGGAGCTGTGGCAGCCTCTGTTCTCACGGGAGCACATTTTTGGGCTGGTTGGAGAGAAGGTTGAAAACCTGGGAAGGAGAGAAGTTTGGCATTAGAGGCAGAGAGGGCACCTTTCCCATCTCCTTCCCAGCAGGATTTGCCTTTCTGCCCGTCCAGTTTCCCCAGTTTGGGGCTTCAATCCCACAGTGCTGGATTAGCCTGGATCATCTGAGCACCCTCATGAGTCCCCACAGCAGTCCTGGCCTCTGTTTCTGCTGGGCTCCATGAGCCACTTCCCAGTTCTCCTTTGAGCCATTTCCCTCTTCTCCCTTGAGCCATTTCCCTGCTATTCCTTGAGCCATTTCCCTGTTTTCCTTTGAGCCATTTCCCTGCTGTTCCTTGAGCCAGTTCCCTGCTCTCCTTTGCTGCATCCTGAGATGGTCTCAGGGCTGCTCCTGGAGGAGCAGATGCTCTGTGGGATGCCGGGATATCCTGCACCAGCAAGAGGCATCTTGGCAAGGATCCCAAAAGCTCATAGCCTGGAGGGGCCCTGGAACAGCCAGGACTGGTGGCAGAGCCCTCGGCAAAATCCAATTCCAAAGGCAGGTGCCCAAAGGAACGACATTCCTGTGCCTTGCTCCCTCCTTGTGTCCTCTGCTACCTCCAGGCCCAATTTCCTGAGCATGAGGAAAATCCTCTGTGCACATCCCAACCCCCTTCCAGGACTGCTTGGATTTCCGGGAGGCAAAAGGACTCCGGGATGCTGAGCTGGAAGAGGATCCTGCTGCTCCTTCCTCTCACAGTTTAAATCCGCCTTCTCTGTTCTTTCCTAAATTTCTTCAAGGACGTTTTAATGCTTTCAGCTCCTGAATGTTTTCCAAAGGAGCTTAGTAAAGAAGTCAGGCTTACAAAGGCAATTAAAATTCCCAGCCTAACCCCAAGGTCTCGTATGAAAGATCAGCCTGCTGTCTCCCATTCATCCCCAAATCCCATTATTTGCTTTTATTCATTTCCAGTTTGTCCTTTGGACACCGGAAAGCACCGGAGTAATCCCAATATAACTACAGGTGATAAATTTTGCTTCTCAGCACAGGCAGTCCTAATTTTTGGGAGCACAAAACGGCCCCAGCCACAGAGCCAAGGATTTGGCTCTCGATAACCCCAGAAAATGCCCCCAGAGCAAAGCTCGGCTCAGCGCAGGGAATTTTCATCGGAATTAAAGGTTAGCGGTCAAGCAGGGACTTACCTTGGCTGAGGAGGTTCTGGAGGAGGAGTGGAGCTGAGTGAATGAGCTGCTCTCCCCTCCAAGGACTTTTATACAGTTCCCAAGTCTCTTCCTGAAAATGCAATAACCCCCTGGGGAAAAATGACCAAGGTATTTACAAAACAGCCACACCCCTAATTACCCACCACCTTCAAAAGCTCCTTCAACCCGATTTCTTTGATTGACTTGTCAGGCTCTTGATTGTCTTCCTCGTGTTACACAGCTTTAATTGCGCCCTGCCCCTCGCGGGCCGTGAGTGAAAACCGTGTGGGCGGCTCGGCTGTCTCACCCTCACGGCACGATGAGTTTTAGGTTGCAAAATGGATGGCAAAGGTGGTGAGTTTTGGGGTTCCTGTCCTCCCGAAACCTCTCACCTGGAGTCTGGCAGGAAGGAGAGGTCCCCGTGCCCTCAGTCTTCCCCAACTGGTCTCGGCAGGACCGGGCTCTTGTGGAGAAAACCCACCATTCTCAGGTCCTCGCCATAAAAAGTGGAAAGTTCTTAGAAAGTCCTTGTTGGGCATCCTTGGAAAACATCTTTAAAGGTGTTTTCACCCTGAGAGACACCTGCAGGTACCAGAACTGAGCTGAGGGTCCCCTCTCTCTGACGGGGTCATTTCCCAAAGGAACAAAACCAGGATAATGATGTCTGTGGCCACTGTGGGAGGCTCTGGCTGGGAAGTGACCTGGCAAACCCTGGTGGTGGCACAGGCCACTTTTGGAAGTCTTGGTTTGTACCTGTGAGTTCCCCAAAAATGTAACGAGGTTTCCTCAGCATGAGGGAGAACTTCCCATGGAGGAGGGCAGAGCCCCGGAACAGCTGCCCAGGGAGGGCCTGGAGTGTCCCCCTGTCATGCCACCCCCTCTGGAGTCATTCCAAACCCTCCTGGACATGTCCCTGTGTCACCTGCTCCAGCTGACCCTGCTGCCCAACTATCCCGGGATTCTGTGATTGTGAGATTCAGGGTTTCCACGATTCCATGATTCTGTGATTCCCTACCTGTGTCTATCTACTTCCCACTTAATTTTAAGGCCATTTTACCATCACTGACACAATCACCACCAATTTTCATTGTTGACATTTTCCTGGCCGACCCCAAGATGCCACACACAGAATTTCCCTTGGAAAATTTCCGTCTTTCTCATATTTTACTCTTTTTTCTTTGCCGGACTCTGGAGCGGTGATGGGAAATCGGTGCCTACGGAAGCCGCTTGTGCAAACCTTACACCTGTGAGTAAGCTGTGAGTAAAATGCTGGCTCAGAGACCACACATCCAAGATCCCCACGCATCCCGAGCTCCACCAGCTCTTCCCTGGGGCGGGATGGGAGCACCTGGGTGCAGAGCACTGGGATGGTGCAATCATAGATGCAACCACGGCTTCGCAACAGCCCCGATTTCTCATTTTCCCTCCCATTCCCGGCCTGACCATGGAATTCCAGCAGGACTCCTGAAGTGTTTTCACTCGTTTTCCACCCGAACTCCCTCACGGAGCCATGAGGTTTTGTTGGGCAGAGATCCCCTGAAGCCGAGGGGTGGCTCCCGCTTGCTATCACTGAAACAATTTCTGGAGTTTCTATCCAGAGGCGCCAGCTGGAGACTTTCATCCAGAAGCCAGATCCGTGTTTACTGCTCAGCCTGTTTACCAACAGCTGCAGGAGAGGGGCCTTGGTTTAACAAGCACCGACACGCTCGGGATGAGTCCTGTCTTATCGGAGCTGGGGACGAGCCCTGTGTTATCAAAATTGGGGATGAATCCTGTCTTATCAGACTTTGGGATGAGTCCTGTGTTATCAGAGTTCCTCAGCCGCCGAGGATGACTCGTCCCTGCCCTGTTGCACAAGGAGAGGGGAGGAAACCTCCCTGTGCCAAGGATAAAACCCAGCCTCGGCCTCCTCCCAGCCTCAGGCTGGAGCTGAGCTCTGCAGAGGGCGGATCAGCTCCAGCTCCGGCTCCTCACGCCCAACCTCTGGATGCAAACCCATCCTGTTCTCCCTGGGTCTATTAAATTTTGAACCATCCAGACATGGGGAGTGCCCTTTGATAGGAGCCTCAAGAACCAGGGAATCAGAAATGGAATTTTGAGGTGTTTTTTGTTTTCTTTGTTTTGGGAGGGACTGAAACTTTGGGGTGGTTTTCGGTCAGTTGGATAAACACAAAGATTTGAAGGCTCAGGACTTGGTTTTCTGGAATTCTCTGCGATTTTTTTTTTTGAGCTTTCAGAGTGTTTTTGCTCTCTTGATGAAGGAAGGAAACCCACAGAGATATCACTAATGAAGCGGTCGATTTTAGAAATAGAAATAGATGCAAATAAATGATAACCCTCCTAATTTTAGAATGGAATTTAACAGGGCTGGTGACAAAATCTTGTGTAATTGTCCCCACACAATGGTCTTACAACATTTTAGCGAGTGAAGGATTTGGGCCTTTGGTGTTTTCCAAATATCAGGGCGGTGTTTTCCAAATATCAGGGCAATGTTTTCTGGATTTTTATTGAGCTGAAAGGGTCAAAATTCCGCCAGGTGGGTGAAATCAGAACGGTGAAAAACAAACAACGGGATTTTATGTCTCATTTTAAATGGGCACAGACCTATGGGTGTTTTTTACCTTCCTAACAAGTATTGGGATGAGTCAAACAACCCCGGAGAAGAGTCCTGGAAGATTCAATGTTGGGCAAACCCCATGTCCCAACCAGCACTGGAACCATCCTCTCCCTGTTCCTAATTTAGGGCCTGATCCTATCAAAAAACGCCATGAGCAGGTTATGGGGAGGAAGCCAAGGAGCTCGTTGGAGTTGCCTCATGCATGAGGCTCTACGTGCTCGGGGTTGCGCCATCCCCGGCAATCTCTGGGACAGGAGCCAGGAATTGTTGCCAGGTAAACAACCTTTCACTCCCGAGGTCACGCTGTAAATAATAATCAGTCGGAAATCCCCCGGGAGATTTGCAGATCTTGTTAATTAGGCTTGTAGGGCCCGGGCCGCATGGGGTGGGAACAGCATCTCCAGCAAGAGCCAAATTAAGAACAGAACCCCCAAATTCTGGAGTAGTTGGGGTTGGAAGGGACCTCTGGAGATCTCCCAGTCCCCACCCGGAGCAGGTGGCACAGGGACATGTCCAGGTGGAGTTGGGATGTCTTTGGAGGGGGAGACTCCACTCCTTCCCTGGGCAGCTGTCCCAGGGCTCTGCCACCTCCATGGAAAGAAGTTCTTCCTCATGCTGAGGTGGAACTTGGGGTTTGGTTTATGCTCATCCTCCTTGTCCTGTCACTGGGCACCACTGGGAAGAGTCCAGCACCTTCCTCTTGCCACCTGAACTTCTCTTGATGTTGAAAAGGCTGTGTTTTAATTGTATTAATATAAATGTTACATTTAAGTGTGGGTGTAAAATACATGTGAAAAAGGTGGGAAGAAACCCTTTGTGTTGTGAAGATTCCTTGAGGACCCTTCTGCATTTTGAGTGAAGGAGCCAGAAATGAAAGAAATCATCCCAATATTGAAACCACCCACAGGCTGCGAGGTTTTATTTTCCAACCCAAGATCCAAAGGAGACGGAGAAAAGAATCTTTTCCCGTCACCCCAGCACAAACTCCTTTTTCCATCAGTTTTTGGGGGAGTATTGCCAGCGCAGCCTCATGTGAGGAAGGCTGAGCTCTGTGACTGTAATGGCATGGAAAAATCCCCTTTGTGCCACATCCAGGGGCACTTTTGGGATGTGGGAGCGGCTGCTGGGCCGGTCACTTCTTCTGGATGGGGGGCCAGTGGGTGCTCTGCTTGCACTGCTGGGTCTTGATGCTGGGGACAACCACAGGGCATTTCTGCTGCACCACCTGGGCGCATTTCCCGCCTGCAGGGCTGAGCTCTGGGCCTGGGAACGTCCCCATTCCATATCCCAGCCCTCCACCGTAGTACCCTGACCCCTCAGTGACCCCCCCCGTGGTGATGGTATCACTCAGGGGTGCAGCGTATCCATACCCAACCCCGGTTCCCTCCGCGATTCCCAAATCCCCTCCGTGGTAGATGGACCCTCCACCTCCCCCTGCGCTGCTGCTGACAGGACCCAAGTCCCCGCTGCTGTACCCCGTTCCCACTCCGGAGCCATAGACTGGGACGGCTCCCACTGTGACGTCCCAGCCAGATGTGACCCCACGATCCCCGCTGGAGACCACGACGGAGCCGTCGGTGTCACACGAGAACCCCCCGGAGATGCTGTAGGGGGCTGGTGCTGGCAGGGGCGGGCAGCACGGAGGTCTCCGGCTGTAGCTGACGGAGCCTTCCCCGCCGCAGGAGAAGGAGGCGCGGCCGTGGCGGTTGGAGAAGGCCCCGGAGCAGAATCCGCGGTGGTTCACGGAGATCTCCCGGCTGTAGCCCCGGTTCCGCCGGGAGCATTTCCGCCGGAGGCAGTGGTAAATCTGGAAGAGGAAAGGAAAACACCCAAACTCGCACCGTTTTGCTTCATGCTTGCGCCAGGGCAGGTGGGGAGGTGCCAGGTGGTGTGGCCAGGAAAGCTTGGTCAGGGTCTGGGGCAATTCCAGGCTTTGAAACTGAGTACTGCTGAGCCGTTAGACAATCTTGGAATCATGGAGGGGTTTGGGTTGGAAAAGATCTTGAAGCTCATCCAGTGCCACCCCTGCCATGGGCGGGGACACCTTCCACTAGACCAGGATGCTCCAAGCCCCTGTTCTTCAAGTCCAAGGGTATCTGGACTCTTCCTGGGACAGCTTTCCTCTTTCTACCTCTATTTCCAGAGAATCCAAAAAAGCTGAAATATATTCTGAATCCAAAATCTGAAATAGAAAATCTGAAATATGGTTTTTTCCCATCTAATGACTGCCATGGTTTTCCCCACTCATTTTCACGTCCACAGCCACAGAGCTGCAAAAATGCCGAGGATCATCCTCGTTTCTGTTTCTAAACTGTTGCAAGAGCGACGGATCAAAGTTTCCACCCTGGCTCTGTTATTGCAGCCCCAAAATTCTTTTATAGAAGGTGACTGGCCCAGACACAGAGGTCTGTGGCCGTTCTGAGGTCCAGCACAGAGTTGTTATTAATTAATAAATATCAAAAATGTGTCCTGCACATTCAAACCCACAAAGGTTGTGCAGTCCCCACGTGCTGCTCCCACCACAGACCCATCCGGGTTTTTATCCTGCTCATCCCTCTGCATCCCGGTCTGGTGACTTGATTCCACCTTTCTCCCTAAGGATTGGATCCATAATGGAACAAGAACACATCCAGATCCCAAGGACTTGGCTCAGGCAGAGGGATCCTGCTGCCGGCACAAGACAAGGTCTCAAATGAGCTGCATGCCACAGCTAGGAAATTATAAAATCCCAGGAAAAATTATAAAATCCCAGACTTACCCTCTTCAGCCATCGGAAGCACATTTAGAAGGTAAAAGTCGACTGAATGAGGAGCTTTAACAGCCTCAGGAACATTTATATGGCATTTAACGTGTATGGGAAGTGAGACACCCTCGGGAATGAGAAGGATTTATTTACCAAACTGGCATTTCAGTGTTTGCTTTGACTCCCCGATCCATATCTCCCTTCACACCGCTCATTTCGCTGCTGTTAATTGTTACTTCTGCTTAATGAGCCTATTCCTGTGCCCCTGCCCTGGGCTATGAAGGAATCCTCCGGCCCCCAGCCCCGGGAGAGGTGGGTGGGAATGTGGGTGTAGGAGAATGCAGAGCAAGGTCAGGGAGCGTGGGGCACAGGGGAAGGCAAATGCTCACAATGCTCTGGGGACAAGCTCATCCCTCCCGCAGCTCCCTGGTGGCTCCAGGGGAGTTTTTTTTTTTTCCCAGGAAAACATTTGCATATGAACCAGAAGGTCGTCAAAAGTGATTGATGCCCGGACTGGGAATTTTGCAAGGGTGCTGGAGGTGCTCTAAGAGAGTTTGAGAACAGAACTGCGGAGGTGTGAACGTCCTGATGCTTAAACCCAGCCTGCCTGGATTACGCTTTAATGAAGGATTATGCCTCCAAATCCCTCCCTTCCTTCTTTTTCATATCCTTCCTCTGGTTTGGAAAGAGCACCAGGGAGACTGGTGGGGGTTGCAGATCCAAGGGGCTCCAGCCCGGCCCCGCAGAGCAGCTCCTGGAGGCTGGACCGTGTCTGCTCAGCTCCAGAATTTTGCTGTGGGGTCAGAGAGTCCCAGCTTTGGCCAAAGTTCCATCCCCCGGGCAGAAATCCGTGGTGCTGTCAGGGCAGGCTGCAAAGCCTGGGAAGGGAGGGGTTTGAGGCCTGGAGGAAGATTTGGAGCTTCCTGAGGGGTTTGCTGCTGGTTTTATTCCCTCCTGCCCGGCCTGGGGCTGGGTTGGCTGGTTCGCAGGTGAGGCTTCCCCCTGGGTACAGATCACGGAATCCCGGAACCCCTGAGGTTGGAAAAGCCCTCCCAGACCATGGAGTCCAACCTGTCACCCCTTTGTCAGCCAGCCCAGAGCACTGAGGGCCACCTCCAGGCCTTCCTTGGACACCTCCAGGGATGGGGGCTCCAAACCTCCCTGGACAGCCTCATCCAAGGCCTGACCACCCTTTCCAGGAGGAAATTCCTCCTGATGTCCAGCCTGAACCTCCGCTGGCACAGCTTGAGGCCGTTCCCTCAGGTTTGCTGCTGGAAGGGGGAGGATGGCAAGGCCGTGGATGTTGTCATGGTTTTATTGCCCACCCTGGGCATCACCAGCTGCTGTTGGGTCATCCCCAATCCCTGCTCTTCCCAACTGAGCCTGGTGGGCCTGGTCACGTCTCCCATCAGCTCCACAGATGTGGTCAATGGCTGCTCCCACCTCTGAGGACACAGTGGGGCCTGCACCATGCCCAGGCAGCAAAGGGTGTTGGTGCTGTGGCTCCTTGGCATTTTGGGCTCTGCTGCTCCTCCCTCATGGAGCCCAGGTGGAAAATGAAGGTGCAAAGACTCTGGGACAATGAACTGTGTGGCTTTGGAGTGAAGCATCTCATCAGAGACATTTTTACATGCCAAGTCCATGAGGTGCAGCTTGATAATGCAAGAAATAAATGAACTCCCAAAAAAGGCAGCTTTGAGCCATTATAACATTTATTGGATATAAAAAGTGCCTTTCGGAAAGCAGCAGAACGTTATCAACGGCACCCCAACACCAGGAGCAGGGCACAGCACGGAGTTCTCCTGGAGGAATCCTGGAGTTTTCACATGAGAATGCAGTGTGCAGGGGAGAGGAGAGGACACGCTGGGAAGGACCGGGCAACCAGAGCCAGGTCTGGGGGCAAAGAGGTGCCATGGCAGAGACTCAGAACTGGAGCTGCCCAGGCCTGCTACTTCTGCTGGCTGTAGGGCCAGTAGCAGCTCTGCTTGCTCTGGTGGGACACAACGCTGGGGATGACAATGGGACATTTCTGCTGGGAGGAGCCTCCACCACCACCTCCAGAGCTGATGATGATGGTCTGGCCCGAGGAGCCCCCGCTGTACCCTCCTCCCATCCCGTAGCCTGAAGATCCTCCACCACAGTATCCAGAGGATCCTCCACTACTTCCCCCTACGATGATGCTCTTTGATCCTGAAGATCCACCACTGTAACCTCCACCCATCCCGTAGCTGGATCCTCCACTGCAGCATCCAGAGGAACCTCCACTACTTCCATCTCCCATTATGATCTTGGTTCCTGAAGACACACCACCGTATCCTCCTCCCATGCCATAACCTGAAGATCCTCCACCACAGTATCCAGAGGAACCTCCACTACCTCCCCCTACAACGATGCTCTTTGATCCTGAAGAGCCACCACCGTCTCCTCCGCCCATCCCGTAGCCTGAAGATCCTCCACTGCAGCATCCAGAGGAACCTCCACTNTCCGCCCATCCCGTAGCTGGAGGAGCCCCCACTGCAACATCCAGAGGAACCTCCACTACCTCCACCTCCAATGATGGTCTTTGATCCTGAAGATCCACCACCATATCCTCCACCCATGCCATAGCTGGATCCTCCACTGCAGCATCCAGAGGATCCTCCACTGCCTCCACCTCCAATGATGGTCTTTGATCCTGAAGATCCACCACCGTATCCTCCGCCCATCCCGTAGCTGGAGGAGCCCCCACTGCAACATCCAGAGGAACCTCCACTACCTCCACCTCCAATGATGGTCTTTGATCCTGAAGATCCACCACCATATCCTCCACCCATGCCATAGCTGGATCCTCCACTGCAGCATCCAGAGGATCCTCCACTGCCTCCACCTCCAATGATGGTCTTTGATCCTGAAGATCCACCACCGTATCCTCCGCCCATCCCGTAGCTGGAGGAGCCCCCACTGCAACATCCAGAGGAACCTCCACTACCTCCACCTCCAATGATGGTCTTTGATCCTGAAGATCCACCACCATATCCTCCACCCATGCCATAGCTGGATCCTCCACTGCAGCATCCAGAGGATCCTCCACTGCCTCCACCTCCAATGATGGTCTTTGATCCTGAAGATCCACCACCGTATCCTCCGCCCATCCCGTAGCTGGAGGAGCCTCCACTGCAACATCCAGAGGAACCTCCACTACCTCCACCTACAACGATGCTCTTTGATCCTGAAGAGCCACCACCGTATCCTCCGCCCATGCCGTAATCTGAAGATCCTCCACTGCAGCATCCAGAGGATCCTGCACTGCTTCCCCCTCCAATGATGACCTTTGTCCCTGAAGAGCCACCACCGTATCCTCCTCCCATCCCATAGCCTGAAGATCCTCCGCCACAGTACCCAGAGGATCCTCCAGTGCTTCCCCCTCCAATGATGACCTTTGTCCCTGAAGAGCCACCACTGTAACCCCCTCCCATCCCGTAGCCGGAGGAGCCCCCACTGCAGCAGGATCCACCTCCTCCACCACCAGAGCTGATGATGACTTTGCCGGAGCCCCCTCCGCCCCCGCAGCAGGAGGAGCCCTGGGACTCGTAACTGGAGGAGCCGCTCCCGTGGCAACCGGAGCCCTCGCTGTGGCACCCGCTGGACTGGGAGGACATCCCATGGCAGCCTCCGGAGCTTTGTCTGGAGCACATCTTGGAGCAGTGACCCTGCAAGAACAGAGCTGTCAGAAAGGAGAACCTTGGAGACGCAGCTGAGCCTTCCCAGCAGACAAAGAAGGAAGAGTTCCCAGGAATTACCCCGTTTGTCCCATCTTCTGCAGCCCTACCAGGATGGCAGCTTTAAACTCGTCACCCCTGTGAGACCTGCCATGACACCCCAGGGAGCTCTCTGCAGGTCACAACAGTTCCAGAAAACCTCTGCTTGCAGGAAGGTTGGGAATACTTCCCGAGGTTTGCACACATGCTGGGACACGCCTGAAAATTTGTGTGGATCCTTCTGGATGTGTCACACTGACTCAGCAGCTGAAAGTTCAGCTTTCAGAGTTCCAGCTGCATCTCCCCTGTCTAAGGGAGGGAATTCTGTTGGCACCTCAAGTTGGTTTTTGGTGGAGCCACCACGGTTCAAAGAACACTCAAAGACCAGCTGGTGGAGGGATCTCCCTGCTTAGAAGTTCCAGAAGTTTCCGTATCCACGGGCTTACCTTCAGTGCTGGTGAGAACGTTGCGATGCTCGGCGTTGGTTGAATGAGGAGCCCTGGGAGAGCTGAGCTTTTATACTGGATGCAGCGTGCTCCCGAGGGAAGTGAGACACCCTAAGGAATGCTGAGAGATTTATTTACAGAGCTTGGCTTCAGCTGCCTCCTTCCTTGACTCACTTGCAGCAGAGGTGATGCGAAGGAGGCGCATCAGCCCCATTCTGTATCGCAGTCGCTAATTCCGGTTAATGATTCCCTTCCGGGAGCCTCGCTCTGAATTTTTGGGGCAAACGACATCTCAGGGTCTGTTTTGGGGGGATCCCTGATGTGTTTCTGCTGGGCTGGAGCTTCTTGGGTGCTTAGGAGAGTGTGGAGATCGAGCAGATGCCAAGGGATGGAGGCTGGAGTGAGTTGGAGCCAGAGAGGGATGGAAGGACCAGGATAAAGGATGTGCTGGAGAGGACTCCCAGAGAATTTTGGGGAATTTCCTCAAGGACTGGCAAGATGGGGAGCTGGAGCACGTCCACCCTGCTGGGAAAGGCCAGAGGTACCGCCCCGATGGACTGCCCTGCTTTGGAGCTGCCCAGATCCGTGTCAGAGAACGCTGTGAGGGTGACAGTGACAACAAGGACTTTTGCCTTCAGTCTTTTGGGAGCCCAAGGTGGAAGCGGCTGTGGGATTGAGCCCAGAGGTCCGTGCTCAGCTCCAGCTTCCAAGGGTCTCAATCCCCAGGTTGGAGTGGGAAAAGCCTTGATATCCTTCTTGTTTGCAAAGGTGCATTTGGAGGCCATCAAGACCCTACCCTTGAACTCTAAGCTGTTAAACATCCCCTCTACCTCAACAGGACCCGTTTCTGAGGGTCTTCACTGGCCACCCCACCCGCACCTGAGCTGGGGAATCACCTGGGTATTTTCCCTGCTGGAGGATGACAGTTTGTCAGCCCAGCTGTCCCAGCACTGGCTCTGTGTCACGCGTGTTTGGAGCCTGACAGCAGCATCCGCCCTCCCGGCACACTGAGTAGAGGAAGGATTAATAGGGGGGTTTGGCAGTGGGGACGTGTGACAGCAGCAACAGGTCCCAGCTGCCACCGCGAACGTGACTTTGAACACGCGCACGCGACATCCTTGGGATGGGGACAGGGCCACCAGCGCTGGGCACGCACGTGCAGGGGCTTCCTTCGTTTGGCTTTGGAGTCCCTCCCGTGGCCTTATCTGTGTTCTCATCTCCAGATCTGAGGTGTCACCACTGTTCTGGCTCCCAGCTCTGCCGTGTGGGAGTTGTACTCCTGAGGATCTCAACACCTTGATCCCTTCCGTGCCTTCAACCTGTAGGGACTTGCCCAGAGGGACACTCAGGATTAGCAGCTCGTCGGCACAGGGGGACACCCAGGATGAGCAGCTCATCCAGACCCAGGCATGAGGAAAGGCTGTGGTGCTTTTAGAGGGGTGGTGAGAGGAGCTTCTGCAAACCATGGAGTGTGGAGAGCCCAAGGCTGGACCCCCTGGAAGCACTGGACCTGTAGCACATGGATTTGTTTGCTGGAGGTGTAGGAAAAGTGTGTCTTGAAGCACTGCTGCTGGAAGGGTTGGCACTACCACAGCTTCTCCTGGGTTAGGGACAGACTTGGATACCTGTGTTGGGTAAAGGGAAAGGGGGGTGTAAAAGGCTTCATGGCCACGTTCCCAGTTTTGTGATGCTCTGCTGGGCCCTTTTCCCTGCAGTCCTGGAACCCTCGGGAAGGGCTGGCAGGTCATGATACCTCTTCATTTCCTCACTGCAAACACCTCAGTGGGTGGTTGATATGAGAGAGGACACATCCCTGGCCAGATCCTACAGTCCCTTTTCCCAGCAGATTCCCTCATGCACAGCGATGCTGACAATGTGGGATGTGATCCTGGAGAAGAACTCTCCAGTTTTCCTCCAAAGGCAGGAGCCTGTCAGTCATGATCCCTCAGGAATTTAATCACTGATGAGCCCTTTAATTCCTAATTTTGTTTCCTCCCTACCAGCTGTGTTTGTGAGGTGGGCAAAAACTCTCTGGGCTTCAAGTTTACTGAACCCAAGACTAATCCCTCTTGTCCCAAATCGGACTTTGGGAGTCCTTTTTGAGAGGATTTTCCCACTTCAAGAGGAAAGCCAACTCTCTCCAGGCTGCATCCAAAGGAGAGTGGGCAGGATGGTGAGGGAGGGGATTTTCCCTCTGCACCCTGCTCTGGTGAGATCCCACCTGGAATGCTGAGTCCAGCTCTGGTGTCCCCAACGTAAGAAGGACATGGAATTGTTGGAGCAAGTCCAGAGGAGGCCATGAAATTGATAAAGAGACTAGAACCCCTCCCCTATGGAGACAGGCTGGGAGAGCTGGGAATGTTCAGCCTGGAGAAGAGGAGGTTGTGTGGAGACCTCAGAGCCCCTTCCAGGGTCTGCAGGGGCTCCAGGGAAGATGGAGAGGGACATTTCCTCAGGAACTGCAGTGACAGACAAGGGGGAATGGGTTCAGGCTGAAAGAGGGGAAAATTAGGTTGGATACAGGGAAGATCTGTTAATGAGCACCTGCTCCAGCACTGGAGGCTTCAGAACATTTCCCAGGGAGTATTTTTGATGTTTTATTCATTTTTGAGAAGCAAACTGAGAAAGGGGAAAAGCAACTTCACAAACCAGTTCTGTCTGCGCACAGAAATCTTTATTTCCCGTCACATTTATGGCACTGAGGAGCCACCTGGGAATTCACAGCACAGGGATGCAGCACCAAGGGAGCACAAGGGAAGGGGATGTGCTGGGAGAAAACTTGGAATGCAGAGACTTGGCTGTTCCCGGTGGGAACCGGAGCTGCCCAGGGCTGTTACTTCTGCTGGCTGCAGGGCCAGTGGGAGCTCTGCTTGGTCTGGTGGGACACAACGCTGGGGATGACAATGGGACATTTCTGCTGGGAGGAGCCTCCGCCGCCACCTCCAGAGCTGATGATGATGGTCTGGCCCGAGGAGCCGCCGCCGGATCCGCCACCGCAGCATCCGGAGGATCCCCCACTGCCTCCCCCTCCCATGATGATCTTCCCTCCTGAAGAGCCACCACCAGATCCCCCTCCACAGCATCCGGAGGAGCCTCCTCCTCCTCCTCCACCGCCAGAGCTGATGATGATCTTCTGGGCTGATCCCCCACTGCCACCACCGGATCCTCCACCACAGCACCCAGAGGATCCTCCACTACCTCCACCTCCCATTATGCTCTTTGATCCCCAAGAACCACCACCGGATCCTCCACCGCAGCATCCAGAGGAACCTCCACCTCCCATTATGCTCTTTGATCCCCAAGAACCACCACCAGATCCTCCACCGCAGCATCCAGA
>VZTJ01004197.1:113422-155738 GCA_013397795.1 Orthonyx spaldingii
TAATAATGATGGGACCTTGGCCTTTTTGACCACCGCCTCCTCCTCCACCTCCACCACTGCCCCCTCCAATGCAGATGGGCCCTTGGCCCTGGTGCCCTGAACCTCCTCCTCCTCCACCACTACCGCCACCACTAATAATGATGGGGCCTTGGCCCTGGTGCCCTGAACCTCCTCCTCCTCCACCACTACCGCCACCACTAATAATGATGGGGCCTTGGCCCTGGTGCCCTGAACCTCCTCCTCCTCCACCACTACCGCCACCACTAATAATGATGGGGCCTTGGCCCTGGTGCCCTGAACCTCCTCCTCCTCCACCACTACCGCCACCACTAATAATGATGGGGCCTTGGCCCTGGTGCCCTGAACCTCCTCCTCCTCCACCACTACCGCCACCACTAATAATGATGGGGCCTTGGCCCTGGTGCCCTGAACCTCCTCCTCCTCCACCACTACCGCCACCACTAATAATGATGGGGCCTTGGCCCTGGTGCCCTGAACCTCCTCCTCCTCCACCACTACCGCCACCACTAATAATGATGGGGCCTTGGCCCTGGTGCCCTGAACCTCCTCCTCCTCCACCACTACCGCCACCACTAATAATGATGGGGCCTTGGCCCTGGTGCCCTGAACCTCCTCCTCCTCCACCACTACCGCCACCACTAATAATGATGGGGCCTTGGCCCTGGTGCCCTGAACCTCCTCCTCCTCCACCACCACCACCTCCCCCTCCGATGCAGATGGGACCTTGGCTTTGCTGACCACCACCACTACCACCACCTCCCCCGCCGATGCAGATGGGTACATGGCTCTGGTGGTCAGAACTTCCTCCTCCGCCACCACCACCCCCTCCAATAATGATAGGACCTTGACATTGTTGCCCTGAGCCCCCTCCACCTCCTCCTCCTCCTCCTCCAATAATGCAGATGGATCCTTGGCTCTGCTGGCCGCCGCCTCCTCCACCTCCTCCTCCTCCTCCTCCACAGGAGGATGATGACATATGAGTCTGATAAATGATCCCGCCACCGCCACTGCTGCCACCGCCGCCACCGCCGCCTCCACAGCAGCCGCCGCAGCCGCCTCCTCCTCCTCCGTGGCAGGACGATCCCTGGCTCTGGTGTCCCATAGATCCTCCTCCACCGCTGCTGTGGCAGCATCCTCCTCCACCTCCTCCGTGGCAGCAGCCGCCGCCGCCGCCGCCGCCGTGGCACCCTCCGGACTGCTCAGACATCCCTTGGCCGTCGCCCTTCTGCTGGTGGGAACCCATGGTCTGTGTGCTGGGAGTCCTGCAAGAGAGAGAGAAACCAGGCCTGAGCACTTCCAGAGGGAGGAAAAGTTGTGTTACTGGGCCACCCCATCCCCTTCCGACATGGAATTGTCTTATCTTCCCGTTTTCCTTATTCTTCCATCTCTGACGGATGCAAAAATTGTCAGCTTAAGGAATTAATGAATTAAATTGAAAACCTGGGAAGTTTTCAGTTTATTCCATCTACAGAACTTTCTTATCCAGATATAACTGTTCTTTTTTTTAATCTAGGACAGCAATCACTCCGTAATAATTCCCTCTTGCAGCAGGTGTGTCACTGGAAGAGGCACACGAGGCCGTGGTACCCCAGAGTGACCCTCATCCAAATGTGGTTTGGGAATTTTGAAAGGGTTGCAATGCTCAGGGATAGGGATTAATATTCCCTGGCTGCAGGAAAGAACCCGGCTCATCATTTGCATAACAATAACTTCATTGTACTTTGAAATTCTTCAATCCTGCTTTCAAAGGAGCTCAGTGTTTCATTTCTCCTTCAGAAGGAGAAGGAAGAGGAACAGCCTGTGAAAAAGTTGCAAAAGAAGGGGAAAAAAAAGCCCAAAACTTCAGCAGCTTCAGGGCAGCACTTGCAGGGTTTGATGTGTGCGTCCTCGAGGGATGCTCTGAAGTTTGAGCACTTAAATTGATGTTCCTGTGACAGGGAAGGGACAGCTCTGAAAGAAAAAGATCAGCAGGATCAGGTGTCCAAATGCCTGAGGAGAAAATGGCTCCTCCAAGAAAAAAGTGCTCAAAACAAACCCCGTTCCCATTTAGATAAAAGCCTGGAAAATGAGGATAGAGCCCCACTTTGTATTTCAGTTCCTTTGTTTCCCACTCTTTGCTGGGTACCTGCAAACCCTCGTTTTCCTGCCCTCTCCCTCAAGGTTTGTTTTCCAAGAATATTCAGGAGTTATGTGTGTGTGGTGGCACCACATGGGGCCCAGAGAAATCCAAGGGGCTCCAAATCCTGTATTTTCCATGTCCCGACCCTCTCCTTTTCCGGTGTGGTTACATAATCCCTGAATTGGTAGGAAAAACAAAATAACTGCAAATAAAGAGGAATTTTCGGACTGTGAGACCCAAAAGCCACATTTAATCCCACATTTCCACCTTAGCATTCCAAGCCTAATCAGCCAAATTAATTTTCATCAATAGCATGAAATCTCTTACCGTGTCCCACGGCACGAACCAGTGGAAAGGAGTCAACGGGACTGAGGGAACGTGGTGTGGGAGAACTTTTATATAGGATCTGGTCCTCCTCTTGGAAAGAAACAGTGATTGATTTATTTACAGCCAAACCCAGCCCCTACTGCCCACTTACTTCGCATAATCTCGGGCTCGTCATTGCAGAGATCGCTATCGCCCTTCCTTCCACCACCTCTTTTGTTGTTGGCGGCGTTAAAATTGTTGGATGGCTCCACCTACTCCAAGTAAAGTGAGGAAACGGGGAAAACCAGACACATTTTCAGAGCAAACAAGTGATTTAATTTCATGTCCCCCTATGGACGAATCCGACATTCCAGAGAGGGAGCGTGAGGGGTTTCGTCTTTATGGACACAGGGAATTTATTTCTCATTCTAGAAAATATTTCTGAACCGCCAGACGTGGCCCTGGCGTGTCATTAAGGTGTGACGTAACCCGGCCTGTGGATTATATGTTCCTAATGACACCCACGTTATTGCCAGGGGCTGCAGGCACACGTTGGGCTCCGATGAGTCCGACGACCTGGAGCTCCCCAAAACACAACAAATGCCTCCAGAGCCAGAGGCTGGAGTGATGCAAATCTGGGAGGCTCCGGGTGATTTACAGCCTTTGGAGGGTTTGACCTACAGAGAAGTGGAGGGAAGAAGCCCAAAGAAGGAGTGAAATGGTCTTTGGGGAGATTTGAAGAAAGGATGAGGGAATTGGGATTGTTCAGCCTGGGTGAGAAGTTTTGGGGTGACCTCATTGTGGCCTTCCAGGACCTCAAGGGGCTACAAGGAAAAGGAGGAGAGAATTTTTACAAGGGTTTGGAGTGACAGGAGAAGGGAGAATGTGTTAAAACTGAAAGAGGGGAAATTTTGGTTGGATATTGGGAAGAAATTGTTCCCTGTGAGGGTGGTGAGGCCCTCACCCCTTAACTGCAGGGGAATCCACTCTGGATAGAGTCTGCTCCCACTTTTCCTGCCTTTCTTCTGCCAGCCTGGAATTGCTCCAAACAGCAGCAGGAAGTTCCTCCAGCAAAACTCTCCAGCTCCAGGCGAGCTCCAAAGTGCCAGAGTTGGGAGGATCTTTCGCTCAGATGGAGCTGATTGAGGCAACGGGAACTTGATTTATTATTTCAGAGCTGTTCTGGGTGACAGAGCCGGAGGCTGTGCCACCCGAGTGCCACCTTCCTGCCCAATTCCTGCCCTGGAGCACGAGGCTGCTCAGCCTTATCTCAGCTTTATTTCATCCTCCCCAAACCCCACCACAGCACCTGGGTGGAGGTGACACCACTGCTGGTGGCACAGGACAAGGGACCCCCTCCCCAGAGCACAGAGCTGTGCTGAAGGCTCTCATCTGAATGGGATTTCACGGGATGCCTGCAGGGTTTTGTCATAAGAAGCCCCAAAATTATGTTAAGGTTTTTTATTATGAGAACTTCTGGAAGTCTCTCACCCAAGTCACTCCCAAGTGATGCTGCACCGGGTGCTCACACGCACCTGGCTTTTGGAGGAGGAGCAGCCAAATACCCACAAAAATAAAATAAAATAAAAAAATATTAAATTAGGGCAAAAAAGTTAAATAAAATAAAAAATCACCTCCCCTTCCCGCCCGGCCTGTCCCCAAGTTTGTTGCTCTATTTCCCACAAAACCAACGTGATGTTTGAATCCAGGAACACCCAGCTGAGCCCACCCAGCTCCCAACAGGAATGTCCAAGCCCCTCCACGGGGTGTCTGGACCGGGAGGAAAGTAGGGCAGGGAAGGGAGACGCGAAGGGATTCCGTGTTTGTCTGAAAAGCAAATGAAGGGCTGTGGTTGCAGCACATACTTTGCATATCTAGAACAGCTTGTTTATCTCTGCTGCTGGGATCGAGGGCGCTCAGGATGCAGCTGCCAGAGCCTCAGCACGTTCTGGCACAGGGAAGGTGAATCCTGGGGTTTTGGGTCCACGTGGGGAACGGCAAACCTTGGTTTGGTGGCTCTCGGTGAGGGACACCTGGATCCCGTGGCCAGATGTGGTGGGCACAGATCTCACTGCAAGAGGGGCTGGAGGAGGGAATGGAGCTGGGGAGGGGCTGGAGGGTCAGTCCAAGGATCATATTCCTGAAATTCCGCAGCACAGGGAAATGCTCACTTTAACTGGGATGAGCTTTTATGCCACTCTCAGTCCTCAGTGCCCGTTTCTCCACACCAGGCACAGCTCCTGCTCAATCCCTGCTGTCACACGTGAGCAGGAACTGGAAATTAAAGATTATTTTTAATCTGGGAGTGTTTGTGCCTCCACCCTTTGGGTTCTGCTTCTGTTTTGGGGACCAAAGTTTCAATCCTTTGCTCTCCTCAGTGCCAGCTCTTCATCCCCAGGTCTGTCCATGAGAAATCATCCTTTTGTCCTTATTTTGATATTAAACCCTCTGGGATCGTGGCCAGAGCTCTTTCTGGGAGTATTTATAAGGATTATTGGGAGTAATTCTCTTGATTTCTGGGAGTTTTTCTCCTGATTTCTGGGAGTACTTCCCCTGATTTCTGGGACAAATTCTCCTGATTTCTGGGTGCATTTTTCGTGATTTCTGGGAGTATTTCCCCTGATTTCTGGGATGAATTCTCCTGATTTCTGGGATGAATTCTCCTGATTTCTGGGTGTATTTTTCCTGATTTCTGGGAGATTTTCTCCTGATTTCTGGGAACATTTCCCCTGATTTCTGGGAGANTGGGAACATTTCCCCTGATTTCTGGGAGATTTTCTCCCGATTTCTGGGAACATTTCCCCTGATTTCTGGGAGATTTTCTCCCGATTTCAACACCTGCTGTGACTTGTATCTCCCTGCCAAGGAATTTCGACACAGGTGATGAGGTCTGTGTACCCCAACCAGGCCAACTTTCCCCAATAATTAATTGTCAGTGGTTTTGGCAGCGGAACAGTCGATTGTCCAGCTGTGCCTTCCTTCCCTAATTTCACTTTTATTTGGTCCCTGCACTTTGCCACAGACATCTAAGATTCAGCCACACCCTGGCTTCCATTTTCTTCTTTCCCCCATCCTGGTTCCTCATTCTTCCGACGCTCGTTGGGAAATCACCGGTGCTTCGCTGGGAATTTGGGAGCTGGGAAATGGGATGAGCTGGACCAGCTCTGCGATGGCCCAAAGCAAAGCTCAGCTTAGCACAGCCTTGCCTGGCTTTAAATCCCAGAGGCCACAACCTGGGAACGGCCTGGGGATCAAAATGTTTCCGACTGCTCCGTTTAATTCCTGGCAAAGCTTGGTGGTGTTCGGGAGGAGGGTCAGGAAGTTGATGAAGGGGATTGGAGCCTGTTCCCTATGGAGCCAGGCTGGGGGAGTTGGGAATGTTCAGCCTGGAGGAGGGAACGTTGTGTGGAGACCTCAGAGCCCCTTCCAGGAGCTGCAGGGGCTCCAGGGAAGCTGGAGAGGGACTTTTCCTCAGGAACTGCAGGGACAGCACACAGGGAATGGGGTCAGACTGACAGAGGGGGAATTTCGGTTGTATTTTGGGAAGGACTTGTTCCCTGTGAGGGCGGGGAGGCCCAGGCCCAGGTTATTCCATGGATTCCTCATCCCTGGGAGTGTCCAAGGCCAGGCTGGATGGGTCTTGGAGCACCCTGGGCCAGTGGGAGGTGTCCCAATGTGGGCAAACAGAAATGATCAGTTTTAAACAACTAAAATTTCTGAAAAAGTGGAAGAACGCTTTGAAAAGAAATAAAATCTGAGCCTTTCTGGCAAACCAGGACCTGGAGCTGAGCCTGAGCGAGGCAGCCACCGGCGGCAGATGAAAGAAAAAGGAGGAGAAGTCAAAATTGAGCAAGAGCCCCGCTCTGTCGGAGGCGCAGATCCCTTATCACACCCACGGCCTCATCACGGGAGGGTTTGGCAATGGCAGCAGAGATTGGGGCCACTTCCTTCCTCCCCACGCCAATCTTTGGCCCATTTTGTTTGTGCCACTCCAGTTCCAGTCCAATTATCCCCGCTACTGGACTTCCCACCCGTGCTGGTGGCCAGAGAGAGCCCCAAGACCATCGTCCAGCACCTCCTTAGGTGGGAAAAGACCATTTCCTTCAGCTTCAGACAGGGAGGGAGCCACGGGAGGGTCCCCCAGCCCACACCCAGAGTCCTGCGGGGTGACCGAAGCGTCACCTCGGAGCCAAACTTCCTGTCCTGATAAGGGGACACGTGGCTGGCCAGGGGGTTGTGGACACTCAGGCTGGAGGTGACCAACCCACCCAGCTCAGGGCTGTGGCTCAGGCACATCCCGGGGTTTGGGGATGAGACACGTGACGGGATGTTCCCGGGAAGCTGCTGCCGCTGCCCAACCCGCTGGCACCGGGTGCAAGGAATATTTTCGGTTTTAATGAAGCTCTTCCGGGGCTGGGGCACTGTGAGGAGAGCCAGGCCTGCCCGACATTTTTTTCCCAGGTTATTGGCACGGCAGGATCCCTCCCAGGAGGGAATTCTGCTGCCTCCCAGCACCCTGGGCTAGGAAAAGGTGTCCCTGGTCATGGCAGGGGTGGGACAAGGTGATTTTTGAGGTTCTTTCTAACCCAAACCATTCTGAGGCTCTGTAATTTTGACGTTTCCAGATCTCCCCAGAGGGAACAGCATCCACCATGAAGGGAGGGAAATAAATCCTTGTGGTTTTTTTCTTGGGTCGCTCCCTGCAGCTCTAAATATCAGAGCGAGTCTTTATTTGATCCCACTTTGCTCCAAACCTTTTTGTCTTCACACGCAGGAGTTTCCCAGAGCACCTCCTGGGCATTTTTCCATTCTCTCTCCCCTCCATCACGGAGCTGAAGCATTTCTGGGATGCCAGGAGGGCTCGTTGGCCAAACCTGTCATTGTCACCCAGGCACCAGCGAGGCCCCGGCTGCGTCACTGCCAACCCCATTCCAGCGTCCACAGGGATCCGTGGGGACCAGGCAGGACAAACTCCTCGGCAAGAGGGAGCTGCTCATGCCCTGGCCAGTTTAACTGCATTGCTTCCTATTTTTAAGGATCCACCCAGCTCTTTACTGGGTCGTCTGCCCACTTTTCCCCTGTGACACTGAGGCAGCTTCCTCCCCTCGTCGTTCACAAAATTACAGTCATCAAATGGAAAGTCTTAATTGCTCCATTCATTATCCACAGGAGTCATATCCGACTCTTAATTTATTTGCCTGGGAACTCCCCAAAGGCTTCACGAGGTTTTTGGCCTAAATCAGGATTAGCTGGTCCGAGGACAGCTGGAGGAAGGAATGTCACCAACACAGGGGACCCTCTCCACTGCCCCCGGCTCCTGGCACCACTGGGGCCACCAAAACCAACCCCAATTTTCAGCTGACAATTCTGGAGCTGGGAGAAGCCTCGTGGCTTTTTTTTTTTTTTTTTTTTTTTTTTTTTTTTTTTTTTTTTGTGATTTTTTAAAATGTTGGAACATTTCCCCCTCACCAGCAGCTGATTTTTAGTTAAATCCATGAGGATTTCAGTAGAGGACAGCAAAACCACAGCCTGTGTTGTAGGACAGATGTGAAATGTGATGTTTTGTGTGGGGTAGAGGCATCTGAAAGTCTCCTTATCCTGATTCCAAGGGCCTGGAGTGACAGGAGAAGGGGGAATGGCTTCAAACAGACTGAGAGCAGGGTCAGATGGGATATGGGGAAGGAATCCTTGGCTGTGAGGGTGGGGAGGGCCTGGCACAGGGTACCCAGAGAAATTTTGGCTGCCCCTGGATCCCTGGCAGTGTCCAAGGCAGGGTTGGACAGGGCTTGGAGCAGCCTGGGACAGTGGAAAATGTCCCTGCTCATGGCAGGGGCTGAATGGGACAAGCTTTAAGCCCCTTCCAACCCAACCCATTCCATGATTCCACGATCCTTGGGGTTCACATTTCAGGGGCAGGGTCTCCCCAGATTCCTCTCCTGGAACTGCGCCTCCAGCACAGCCGGGATGAGCTCATCCCTCCTCGCTCCTCAGCCTCATCCCATCAGCACCACCCAGGGAGAGCTCAGGGAAGTTGGGGTGGAGAGGGAGAAACGTCTCCATGGAAAGCAGCAAATCTTAATTATCCCTGCAGTGCAAAGATTTGATCTGCACAAGCAACAGGATTTTCTCCTGTCCAAGCCTCCAGCTGCTGGGAATGTTCCCACAGGGTGTGAGCAGGGCAAACACGGGCAGGTGCAGGAATAAACTGATGGAGAGCCTTGGATAAACTCCCAGAAACTCAGCAGTGACCCGCTGTGGTCCCTTGCAGCCTCACCCGGTCTGGGATGAACCTTTAGCAGGTTTATTCCGACTTTCCTGCCTCGTTTCTCCAGCGCTTCGCTTGGCCACGGGCAAGAACCACCCCAGAGGAGTCCCAGGGACCACGGACCTGCTTTCCCACCTCTCCACACCGGCTCCTGCTCCATCCCTTTATCGCAGCAGCGTCAGCAGCGCGGCAATTTGGGATTTCGACAGCCGGGAAGGCCGGCCCTGCTCCACCCTCCCCACCCACAGCCGGGCTGAGCTCCCCAAATCCCCGCGGGCAGCACCAGGGAGTCTCCGTTCCAAGGGGAGAACAGCACCTGGCAGACCTGGGGGTGGAATTTGTGTCTTCTGCGGGTGCAAGTGATGGGTTGAGCCCCACAGAGGTCCCCGGAGAACCTCAGTCTGTCTGTCCCCTGTGTCCGTCTGGCTCCTGCCCGGGCAGCTCCCGCAGCGGGATCTGGGAATCAGCAGAGCTCGTTATCCAGCAGTTAATTACAGGCACCTCCAGCTCGTTCCGAACGCCTCCAGCAGCACCAGGGATGAGTCAGGAGGGGCCAGAACATTCCAGCGGCTGGGCTCCCGCACAGCCACAGGATGGTGCTCTGAGACCGGGCAAGGTTCGGGTGGGTCGGGAATCCTCAGGGACAAATTCAGCCCATTAAGTGACAGAATTGCTGTTGGTTTTCAGCTCCAAACACGCCGGGCTGAGCTCCCCGGGGCAGGTTGGCCTTGCCGCTGCTCCTGTGGCGCTTCCAGCACAGCTCGGACCCCAAACCCCTCCGTCTGCCTGGGCTGGGAGAACTTCACCACCCGGCGTTTTGGGTTTAACGCCCTTGGTGCGTCTGTCTGCCGCTCCAGACAGCTCCCGATAGAGGTCTCTGAATGGCAGAAACTCTCTGAATTCCTAATTCCTAGAGACTCTCTCTAATTCCTCATCCTCCGTGTTTTTAATTAGGAATAATAAAAACCGTGGCGCTCGGCGCCCGGCTCGTGGAAGGAGCAGTGAGATGCAAATCCCGGGGGTTTTTGGTGCGATGCTTTTGTCCAGAGGTGGTGGAGCTCGGCAGAGCTGGGTGAATGGGGAGGGTGACGTGGGGAAAAGGATGAACCGGGGGCACGAGATGAACACTCGCACCTGGGACCTCCTAAAGCCGGGGCGGGGGATGAAGGTGAGGGTGAAAAACCACGGGGAGAGGAGCAGAAAAGGTCCTTTGTCGGTGTTTTTGCTGTCAGGCCCCTCTGCTGGGCTGGGTTCGGCACAGCTGAGGTCACACCCGAGTCTCCCTGCGGCTCCTGAATCTCTCGGCCACACGATGGAGCACAAGGAATTCCCGCGGTGCGGTTTCCAAACACACACGGAACGATTTAGGGGAAGTTTCATTGGGGTTCAGTGGTGGACGGGGTGGTTCAGATCCTTTTTTTTTTTGTTTTTGCAGTTTGGTGTCCTGCTCTGCCCTGGCAATTCCAGCGCCTGGCACTTACTGATTCCCTGTTTTTGTCATCCCAGCGCTGTCCCAGCTTTTTCCAGAGTTAAGATCCACCCTGGGGATTGGGGTGGTTTTTACCAGCCCGGGTGGGAGCAGAGTTTGTCTTGCCATGATTGGTGTAAAATGGGGATTTTCCGCTCCGAGCTGAGAGTGAAAAGGGATGGAGGAAATTAAAAAAAAACCCCCAGATTAGAAAAGAAATATTTTGATGCAGCAGAAGCTTTACTGGGAGGTGTTTGGGATATGCCAGAGAGAACAAAGTAATGGAGACTACGGAGCAAACTCTCTGGCTTGCAGCTGATACATCACAGGTGGATATTTAATATATTTTTTTATATTTAAAGTTTTTATTATTAATTTTAAGGAGTAAATGCTTTGAGAGTGAATCGCTTGACAGGAGACCCCTTTGACTTGAGAGTCAAGTTCTGCTTGTAACCCCTTTCCATTTTTTTGGGTTTTATTTCTGTTAGTTTCGTACAGAATTAAAATCCCAGAATCCCTGAGGTTGGAAAAGCCTTCCCAGACCATCAACTCTGAGACCTGTGCCCGATCCCCACCCGGCACCATCCCGCCCTTCCTTGGACACCTCCAGGGCTGTGACTCCACCACCTCCCCGGTCAAAACCCCCCAGTTCCTTTACAAATTTCCCTTTGGGAACAAAGTTGAAAGCGGAAAAAAAAAAAATGTTTATTTTTAGCGGCATTGGCACGGGGAGCCCTTTGGTGGCGCTGAGGCCGCTTTGAGGCGGTGTCATCCATGCGAGCGGCCGAGCTCGCATCTCCTTCACACAGCCGCGGAAATCTCCTTGTGCCGCGCGGAGCTGAGCCCAGCCGAGATGGGAGGAGAAGAAAAGAAACTACGAGACCACAAAATCTAACACAGAGAATACACGGAGAGGGTTAAATAAGGGCTGGGTCCCGAAAGCACCTGGAGGTTCCTAAAGGTGCCAGGAGGTTTCTAAAGGTTCCAGAAGGTTCCTAAAGGTTCCAGAAGGTTTCTAAAGGTACCAGAAGGCTCCTAAAGGTACCAGAAGGCTCCTAAAGGTGCCAGAAGGTTCCCAAAGGTGCCAGAAGGTTCCTAAAGGTTCCAGAAGGTTCCCAAAGGTGCAAGAAGGCTCCTAAAGGTGCCAGAAGGTTCCCAAAGGTGCCAGAAGGTTCCAAAGGTGCCAGAAGGTTCCCAAAGGTGCCAGAAGGTTCCCAAAGGTGCTCAGGAGTGGTTTCAGCAGGAGAAGTGTTGTGTTCCTGGAAGCTGCTGGACGTTCTCCCGCTCTTCACACCCCAGCTGTGCCCCGGGCACCCCGGTGAGGTTTCACTGCCCACAGTTGTACTGGTAACTGTTGGACCACTGGTAGGAGTAGGGGCAGGGGCTGTCCTGGCACACGGGGGCCGGGACACACACCTGGGGACACCTCCTGCCCACGGCCGGCCCGCAGCGGGGCACGCACAGCTCCCGGCCCTGCACCAGGGGCTGCGGGAAGGGCGCGGCGCAGGCGTCCAGGCACCTGGAGCTGCTGCAGGACGAGGAGGAGGACGAGTGGTGCCCTTCCACCACATGCGTCTCCACGCAGCCCGAGCGGCAGGGCCCGGCGCACCGCGGGCTCGCCAGGGTTTTCCTCACGGCGCAGACCTTGGCGCCCGAGGTGGGGGCGCAGGGAGAGCAGGACCCGCAGGTCACCAGCGCGGGGTTGTGGCACTGCTGGGTGAAGACGGGCGAGGAGCACTTCATCCCGCCGGGAATGAAGCACTGCTGCTTGTACTGGTACCCGTAGTAGGACATGGCTCCGGAGGATCCTGCAAAACAGGGGAGGGAGGTGAAGGAATTCCCTGCTGGGCTCTGGCGCAGGAATTTGGGCTCTCAGCCCTCAGCTCTCCATCCAAACTGCACAGCCTTGCGTTTCGCTAGAAAACTCCCCCGCAGCTCCAGCTGTTGAGCGGAGCAGGGAGCTGTAATCCCTGGGAAAAAGGGGAATTTCGGGCGTAGCTGTGACGGGACCTGGATTTCTGTCTGGGATTAGTGCTGAGGTTCTCAGTTCTTTGCAACAAGGACTCTCATTTATTTCCTTTCCAGGTGCCTCAGCTGACGCTGGAATTTCTTTCTGGCGGCAGTAGGAAGAGCAAAGGGGAGAATTACCCTTGTATCCCACAGTTTGGGGGCAGTGGCTGCTGCAGACGTCCAGGACCCCTCCTCTCATCCCAACTCCCTTCCACTGTCCCAGGTTGCTCCAAGAACTGTCCATCCTGGCATTGGACACTTCCAGGGATGGGGAATCCATGGAATAACCTGGGCCAGGGCCTCCCCGCCCTCACAGGGAACAATTCCTTCCCAATATCCAACCTCAATTCCCCCTCTGTGAGTCTGACCCCATTCCCTGTGTGCTGTCCCTGCAGTTCCTGAGGAAAAATCCCTCTCCAGCTTCCCTGGAGACCCTGCAGAACCTGGAAGGGGCTCTGAGGTCTCCACACAACTTTCTCTTCTCCAGGCTGAACATTCCCTACATTCCCAGTCTGGCAAAGACTGATCCAAACCTGGATAATTATTACCTGAACTACTAAAATAAGTGGCCTCTAATAAAGGAGAAATCTAGAATTCGATTTTAACAAAGCAAATAAAAGATATGGATCAAAGGAGGAGATGAAGAAACATCGCATCCCAAATTGGGTGAGGTTCTGTAAATCTCGGGCTCAACTTTAAACCCCTTTACCTGTCTCTCCCTTTAAAAAAAATGGCAACAAACAGTAAATCCATGAAAGAACCTTTTAAAGAACAACCCTCTTAATTCCCAGTGCCAGGATATTCCTGCAGGACCCAGATTCCAGTTCCAGGTCCCAACAAAATGGTATTTTCTTGGGAATAGAAGTAGGGAAAGAACTTACCGAGCTCACAGTGGAGAGGAAGGACTGGATGGGAAGCTTGGAAATGGGGGTTTTTATATGGAGTTTTTATAGTCCTTCAGTCCTTCAGACCTCATGGAAAACCTGAGGCACTGAGTATCAAATCCTCATAAACCACAGGAGGGAATTTGTTCGTATGCAGTTTTTTCACTGGCTGTAATTATTTTACTCACTTGGGCTCGTTAATGCATTGTTATCCCCAAATCCCAGGAAAAACACCTCACACCCCGCGGGTTCTTTCCATTTTAAAGCTTTATGCGGAGAAGGAAAAGCCGCCTTTTATCCCGTTGACCTCGTTAGGTACCTAAAGGAATCCATCCCTCTCCTCCTAAAGCTGCTTTTCTCAGAGTGGAATCAGAAAACAGCAGTGGGGGAGCAGGAATTGACGGTTCTCACTCTGTTTTTCCTGCAGAAAGGCAGCTGGAACACTGGGGGACAAAGCTTTGGGAAGCAGGGTTGGGAGAGATGTACCCAAGGCTGGCACTGAGCTGCTCCGTGTGCAGCTGATCCTGTGCCCCTCATTTAAGAGTCATTCCCTGATTTTGCTCCAAGCCCCATCCAGCCTGGCCTTGGACACTTCCAAGGATGCAGAATCCATGGAATAACCTGTGCCAGGGCCTCCCCACCCTCACAGGGAAGGATTCCTTCCCAATATCCCATCTGACGCTCCTCTCTGTCGGTCTGAACCCATTCCTCATTATCCTGTCACCGCCAGCCCTTGCAAAACGTTTCACCCCGGCGATAACAGAACAGGGAGTTCTTTGCTAATGACCCCACTGTCCCACCCTCCGATCATCCCAACAGCTCTGGGATCGTCCCAACAGCTCTGGGATCATCCCGACAGCTCTGCTTTGCACTCAGAGCTGTGCCCTTGGAAGGGATGCTGCTGCCGGCGCGTGATGTCATTAGGGTAATTAGCAGCCTTTGATGTGCTGAGACGCAGCCCAGAAATTGGCTCTGTGCTGGCGTTGCTCGTAATGGGGCTGAGCCGGGACGGCTTCGCTCGTGTCAGACATTAATGAGCGTTTGCGAGGGGTTTACGAGGTCCTGTTATGGAGGTGTTGTTTAGTGTCCTGTCAGGGCTGCTCCTGCTTTATGTGCGGGTAAACACCGGCGTGAGCCAGCTCAGCACCTCAGGAGTGTCTTCATTAATCAGTAGCGTCTTAATTTATCACCCGAGTGTCTTCATTTATCACTAAAATGTCTTCATTTGTCAGTAGGGTGAAGCTGAGTTTTGAGGTGAGAACAGGCTCTGGGAAAGGTCTTTTTTGCTCTTTCCAGCTCAGGGCATCCCTTTGAATAAAACCCCCGCGGGATGTGGGGGTTTAGCTGTGATTTTGTGTAAGTAATAAATACACGACGTGTTGATGTATTGGAAAGTAGTTATCAGGGGAACCGTGGAGTGGTTTAGGTTGGAAGAACCTTAAAGGAACATCTCATTCCACCCCCTGCCATGGGCACGTGGGAGGTGGAATTCCCCTCTCCAAACCCCCGACAGGAGGTTGGAGCTCTGATTGAGAGGGAACAGCCTCAGGCTGTACCAAGGGAGGCTCAAGGTTGGATATTTGGGAAAATTCCTCCTGGAAAGGGCGGTCAGGCCTTGGAATTGGCTGCCAGGGAGGTTTGGAGTCGCCATCCCTGGAGGTGTCCAAGGAATTCCTGGATGTTGGTCTGGGTGACCAAGTGGGGATCGGTCACAGCTTGGACTCGATGCCCTTGGAGTTCTTTTCCAACCTCAGGGATCCTGGGATTCTGTTTTTGGTGTTTTTGGTGTCAGGGATGGATTGGATTCCTGGTAGATGCTTTTTTTGGACAATCCACCCACATCAGTGTCCTCAGGGATCTCCCTCCTCCTGGGCCCAACTCTCACTTGATCCTTTCAGGTTTTATCTTTACCAAGCCGGCGATTTTTGTACTTTGCATCTTTACCCTTAAAGGAGCTGAAATCTGATTCTTCAGAGCTGGTAAATTGAGCTGACACTGCTCTGTTGTGTTCCTCACTCAGGTGCTGAGTTTTGGCCACGTTCCGCCTGTTGATTCATCACTTTGATTTCCTGGTTGTGTCTGAGCTGTTAAAACTCCTGTTAACAACGATACAATGACAGCAGCAGGGCACTAATGAGCTTTTATGATGTGTTTGGAAACACTTCCAGAAAGCCGTGACACGGCTCTTGTCAGGGTTAATGTTCATGTTCACAAAAATCCACCCTGCAGTGACAGGAGCCCAGAGCAGAGGGAACAAATCCCATCAGTGTGGATTCCTCCCACACTGGAGCAAAGATCTTGATTTTTAATTATTAGTAAATCTCCAAAACAAGATTTAACATTTAGTTTTATCTTCAGCTGGCTAAAACCAGTAATTAGGTATTTAATTCCAATGTTTTTGGCTTTGGGGATAAATTGCTGGCCAGTCTAAGCTGAGGTGAAGGCAAATGTTGCAATTTCCATGGTTATCTTCCATTATTAGTTGTGGATGTCTCAGCCCTGGAAGTGTCCAAGGCCAGGATGGGTCTTGGAGCAACCTGGGATAGTGGAAAGCGGAATGGGATGGTCTTGGAAGTCTCTTCCAACCCAAGCAGAAGGCTTTGAGGTGAGGTTTAAGAAAAGAGAGCAGAAGTCGGAAAATACTTTTGTTTTTAAACCAAATGGAGCATTGCTGGTGGTGGGAGTGTCCGTCCAGCTCACACCGGCGCCATCCTCGGCATGTGTCCCTGACTCCACTCCTGGCTGTCCCCGAGCCTCCTCCTCAGGTTTAACAGGATGATAACCCCAACCAGCAGCTGGGGTTGGTCAGCAACTGGGATTCCAGGGGCGTCTCCCACTTGTTGTTCCCCACGTGCCGCGTGAGTGGTTGTTCCAACGGCTTTGGGTGCCCTTTGATTGGAGAAGTGACTCCCTGGAAAAAATGCCTGACAAGCTCTTGCCTCAGTCACACCCCGTTTATGGCCTTTTTGCCATTCCCCAGATCCAGTCATGATTTATGGTTTCGAGAATACGGGGTGTTTAACGTGATATGAAATGTAGTCTTGCCCTCCTTTCTATTTTATTGTTAAAACGTGTAAAGGAATTGTGTGCGCGGTGTTGGGTTGAGATAGGTGTCATGACTTATTTGGGTCTCTAACTATAAAATTCAGAATTTTGCCAGAGCTTTGATCAGACTTTGTATTAGTGTGATTTCATCAAAGAACCTGGAACACAGATTATCCCTCTTTCATCAAATATTTCACCCAAGAACCCAGAACTCCGGTTATCCCTCACTTTTCCAGCTCTTCCTGGGCTGAGTCAAGGATATTTTTATCCAGAAAAGTGCCTGGTTCCCCCCTGCCCAAGAATGAGTCCATCCATGGAGAAGATCACGCCTAAACCCTATAAACATTTTGCCTTTGAGATGCAGAGACAAAGAATCCCCTCTCCATAAAGCTGAAATTGCAGAGTGGGGAGGGCAGTAAAGGACAGGTCATGCGGGACAGAAGGACAAACCAATAATTAGCAAGAGTGGTTTATCTAAAACAATTGACGTCCATTAATGAGGTTGGATCTTGAAAGAATCGTGGTTACTAATTGATTAGGAAGTTCTGCACGTGGGTGATTCATGTGCTGGGTGCTCTGGGACGGGTATAAAAGTGCTCGACCTCACACCTCGCGCCATCATTTCTCTTGTTTCCCTTCTCTTGTGCTGTAGGTAAGTGAATTCCTGAATCCCCAAACTCCTGAATTCCTCCTCTAACCAAGCCTTTGAGTGTGGTTGTGGGGTCAGGCTGGCATTCTCCTGATGGAAACCTCTGGATGTGGCACTTGGTGCTCTGGTGTGGTTGAGAAGGCGGGTGTTGGTCACAGGTTGGAGTCGGTGATCTTGGAGGGATTTCCAGCCTCGGTGACTGGGATTGTGTGAATGAATCCATTTGTGACTGTTCAGCCATCGGGAAATGCAGATCTGGGTGAGATCTGGGTAATATTCCATGGAAACTTGTTCCCTTTGTGTCCAATACATATTTTATGGATGTATTTTGAGTGCTGACCTCTAAGAATTCTCCCTATCCCCTTGAGCCTCTTCGTAGCCTTTTATTCTCATGTTTGATTAGGAAACGGATAAGAATTTGTGTTTTATTTTCCCGCTCTTCCCTTGCCCTGCAGACTCCCATCCCTGAGCCATGGTTCAGTCCCTGAGCCCCTGCACCGACGGCAGTGCCTCCCCCTGCGGGGTGGCCGTGCCCCAGCCCGTGGCCGAGTCCTGCAACGAGCCCTGCGTCCGGCAGTGCCCCGACTCCGTAGTGGTCATTTACCCTCCGCCCGTGGTCGTCACCTTCCCCGGGCCCATCCTCAGCACCTTCCCGCAGCAGAGCGCCGTGGGATCCGCGGGAGTCCCCGAAGTCGCAGCCGGTGCCGGAGGCGCTGTCGGAGCCGGTGTCGGAGGAGGTTTTGGTGCCGCCCGAACCCCTGGAGCTTCCCAAGTTTATGGCGGGGCCAGGTGGGGCCGGGGGTACCCAGTTGGGAGCTGCAGACCCTGCTGCTAAATCCAGGGAGTGGCTGCTGGAAGAGGGTGGCCGGCAGGATGTGGATCCACGGCTCAGCTCCGGGGCACAGCGTTTAGGGAGAGTTGAGCATTTGGGGCAGCATTAAAAGCATCTGTGGATGTTTGCCTGCCTCAAAAACCCATTTACATCCTTCTCGTACCCTTCCTGATTTTTCTAGAGCTTTCCTCTCTATCCAAGCACTCTGTTCTCAAAGCTATGGACTGTTCCTGATTCCTTAGGGGTTTGTAGGGATTTTTGTGGCTTCCCACTGACAGTAGGAAGATTAGACTTTAGGGAGATATTAGAAGGAAATTCTTTCCTGTGAGGCCCTGGCACAGGGTGCCCAGAAAAGCTGTGGCTGCCCCATCCCTGGAAATGTCCAAGGCCAAGTTGGATGGGGCATGGAGCAACCTGGGGTAGTGGAAGGTTCCCTGCCCATGGCAGGGGGTGGAACTGGATCATCTTCAAAATCCCTTCCAACCCAAACCATTGGATGCTTCTGTGACTGTGGCAATGTCAAGAACCTGGTACGAGATCCACTTTAGATCCATTTTTAAGCTCTTTCCTTGGTTACTGATGGATAAAAAGAGTTCTGGAGTTCCCCAGCCCCTGCTCTGCTGCTGTGCCACGTGATCAGGGCCGGGTATCGCCACAGGAGAAGCAACCCCAGACGTTACCTGAGTCACCCTGGATCAAACCACGGCTTGTGGGCAATTTGTAACCTGTGCTCTGTGTCACCTCTCCTTCCTCATTAAACCAGACATTGCAGCAGGTTATTGGCGTGTGGGTGTCTCTGTGTGTTCCCTGTCCTTGTCCTGCTGCACCAACCTGATCCCATCGCCAGGATAACGCCAGGATATTCCTGAGGGATCTGGCAAAGGTCTGCGGGTGCATCTCCTTTGCACAGCCACAGCTGTCCCTTCCTTTCCCACACTTCCAGGCTCTGTGGAGGTTTTTGCTCAATGTTGGCTTTCCTGGCACCTGCTCCTGGTGTCCTCAGGCTCAGCTTCCCCACCTTGGCAGCGACACGATCAGAGCACAGGGTTGGAAAAGAATTCCAGGATCATCAATCCCAACCCGTGCCTGATCCCCCCTGGTCGCCCAGAGCATCGTTCAGGGATTCCTCGGACACCTCCAGGGATGGCGACTCCAAACCTCCCTGGGCAGCCCCTTCCAAGGCCTGACTGCCCTTTCCAGGAGGAATTTTCCCAAATATCCAGCCTGAGCCTCCCCTGGCAGAGCTTGAGGCTGTTCCCTCTTGTCCTGTTCCCTGGGATAAGATCCCAAATCCCCCTGGAAGAGCCCAAAATCCCCCCTGGATCCCCCTTTTCTCCGGGATGAGCCCCCCCAGCTCCCTCAGGATTCTCCAGACCCTTCTCCTGCTGCTCCAGCCCTGTTCCTTTCTCTGGACATTCTCCAGTCCGTCAAGGTCTCTCAGCACAACCTGGACATGATAGTGACGTTTCCTCATGGAATTGGGGATTTCTTCGGGAATATATTGGTAACAAACCTTTCCCAAGCTTTCCTGGCAGTGTTGGAAATGTTATGTAGCGCGTTGGTAACAGCACCAGTGTCATTAAGGATCGCAAGGTGACACGGGAATGTGGGATTATTCCAGGGTAGTCACTCCTTGGGGAATTATTATCCTCATGTGGAAGGAAAACAAAGTTGCCCAGGCGCTGTAATAATGTGTAATTAATGTTGGTGAGCTCTGGAGCAGGTGATTAAACCAGATTCTCCCCAGCCACATAAACCCTACAAAAGAGAAATCCCCCAAACCTCAAAAACCTTTGTTGTTGGGCTCAGGGAGTATTTGGGAATGAGCTGCAGTTTATTGAGGCCTCTCAAGATGCTCTTTTATGGCCTAGGTTGAGATCTGCATTTAGCACAAACCAGCAAAACCAGTGAAATGAGGAGATTCTGCCAGTGGGTTTTGATAGAACTGTTTTTGACACATTTTTATTGATTTTGGTATGAAAGCCCCTCATGTGAAATGTCCTTTCAGAGGACTAAAGATATCAAGTATCTCACTAAGGTTTAATGGCTTTTATTATAGAAGCATTTGCTAAAGTCTCTTAGATTCATTATTGAGCCTAATTACTGGGGTTAATGATAATTATGGGTTAACAATATCCACCTAAATATGGCGAATTTTGAAATTCTTGTTTCTCTTGTTGTTTTCAACAAGGCCCTTTCTTCCCGTATCATATCCCTTTCCCTTCTCCTAAAAATCTGCACTCTTTAACAAATAATTTGAAAATTTAGTCCAGTTTGGGCAGTAATCAGGCACCCAGCTTCTCATTTGGGACAGGTTTGGTCTTTAGGAAGGATCCTCAGCCTTGCAGGGAATCTTGGTGCTGGAGGCAGCTCCTGTGGCACCAGCCCTGTGGTTGGTTCCCAAGGGAACATTTAAATGGGTAATTCCCCAGTAAATACATCCTGCCGGAGACTGGCAGCCCAGAGTCGGAATGGAATTGCAGGAGTTGGTTTTCTGTTAGTTAAATTACCCGGCTGTCGTCTGTTATGACAATGTCGCAGCCAGCCCCGAGTTCCTCTCGTTGTCCAGCTTTTCCCAGGCCTCAGGACAGGAAAGAATTCCAGGTTTAGGAACTGAAAGGGGCCTACAAGGAAGCTGTGGAGGAGATGATGGTCAGGAACTGGAGTGACAGGACAAGGGGACATGGGTTCAGTGTGAGAGGGGAAATTCAGGTTGGATTTGGGAAGAAATCGTTCCCTGTGAGGGTGGGGAGGCTCTGGCACAGGTTATTCCATGGATTCCCTATCCCTGGAAGCATCCCAGGCCAGGTTGGAGCCACTTGGGATTGGAGAAGGTGTCCCTGCCCTTGGCAGGGGCTGGAATGGGATCATCTTTAAGGTCTCTTCACCCACCCAGTACAGGGGTAGGAGAAACTCAAATCTTCCCGGGATATCAGGACAGATCCATGGAAAATGAGCTTTGGTGTTGTTGACTGATACTTGGGAGGCCCTGGGAGGGGTCTGGGCTGTAATTCCACGATGATCTGGCACTTCCTGAATTCTCCTGACGTACCGGAATGAACAGGTACGGAAACGTCCCATCCCTGTTTGGTCACTCCTGCCACAGGAGCATCTGGGGTGAAGGAATTTTGCTCCCTGTGTGCACCCCAGTGTTTCCAGAAGGTTGACCTGCAGCAGAGGAGGAGATCCTGGAAGTGCCCTGGATCCCTGGAGCAGGGGGAGGCACCGGGACACCCCCAGAGCAGAGACACCTTCAAAGCAAGAAGGGCAGTGAGGTGGGAGCCAGGCGGCTCCAGGTCAGCGTCGTGGCGGGAGGTGACGGCAGGTGACAGGGCTGGGACTGGCAGGAAATCGCCACCTGTGGGTCCTGTTCCCCAGGAGAGGCGATGCTGCCTCGGGAATGATCCGAGGGGGAGTCGGAAGGGAAGGAGCATCACAAATGGTGCCGTGCTGGCAAACGTGGGCAGGGATTGAGGTTAAATCAAATCCCAAATTTGGTTAAATTAAATCCCGAAAGTGGGACCAAAGGACTCAGAATTCCACCCAGATCTTTGGCTTCCTGGGTTTTATTCCGTCTCCCCTCCTGTGCATGGCTGTCCAAGTCCTTCCACACTCTCCGTGCAGGCAGGAAAAGCCTTTGCGTGCCAGAGGCATCCCAGGGAGATACCCTGAGTTTACAGTGTTGGGAGACTCCACCATTTCCCAATGTTTTCCCTGGGGAACCCAGCCCATTTTGCTGCTGACAGCAGAAGGGTTGCAAAACCTCTCTTAAAAGCTTTGCCACTTTCAAAGAGCTGCTCTGATTTACTGGGGCCGTGCTCTGCTTTGGGTGGAGGTTCCTCCCTGACCCCCCTTCCTGGGACATCCCAACCTGGGGCTGTTCTGCTGGAATTGGGGCACCGAGGAATCAGAGCAGACCTCACTCTTGGCTGGGGCTGCTCCTTCCCAGATAAGGAAATGGAGCTGTGGAGCTCATCTCTGTTACCTGGAACTACTTCCTGGCCAACGAGTTTCAGAAATCAATGACACGATGGAAAGAAATGGATGTTGGGCTGGAGGAGCAGCATTTCTGCTGACTGGTCCTGATTTTCTGCCCATGGAATTCTCCAACCTCTTCCCTTAATTATTTTCTTGAGCTTTTCCTTCACTTTGCCCTGAGAGCTGGGGAATGCAGAAATGCTTCTGCAGGAGGCCACCGTGGCAAGAGGAGGGGCGGCCATGGCTACCTCTGGGACATCAGCCCAGAGGTGGCCCCTCACAGTCCCTTCTGCAACAACTTTTGTCACTCCTGGTGGTGTCTTTGATGTGGAACTGGGCTCGCAGGGGATCCAGGCAGCTCTGTCTGGGCTCTGCTTGTTGAACCACCTCGTTCTGTGCCACATAATCATCTTTAGTATTCTAAATCTAAATCATCTTTAGTATTTTAAATCTAAATCATCTTTAGTATTCTAAATCTAAAGCAGGGCTCCTCCGTGTCCTGAGTTGACACGGCAGGGGTTGGCAGGAACTCCCTGAAGAACCGGCTGCTCCGTTTGCAGAGGAGCTGAACCCTGCAGCAGATGGTCACGGCTTGGCTGCCTTCGGTCTTTTCTCTTAGGTGTCTTTAACCTCAAGTGTCACCGATCTCCTGCCTTGGATGACCTCGAGACCCCCTCAGTCTCTCGTTTTTGTGATTCATTGCCCAAGCACAAACCCCAGCTTAGCCCCGGGAGCCTCTTTGAGGGTAAAATCCATCAACCAATGCCTCTTTCTGGAGAAATATTTGGGTAAACCCAAGGTCAAGGGTTAATCAAGGTTCTTCCTTCGACTGGGGGAAATGAGTCAGGGCAGCAGCCATTGAGATGGAGATGTGGTGACAGTCCCTAACATCTGGAGTCTAGACTGCCCTCTTATTGCAGGGCTCCTTGGGGTGGCCGGGGGTCCCTTTAAAGTGCCGGATGAGCCCAGACAAAAGAGGAGCAGACATTTGGTGTTGCTTTGCAGACTAATTTTAATGAAAATAACAAGCAGTGAGGGACAGAAAGAAGTTGTTGAGAGAGACACAAAAACGGTTTCGGCAAGCAGAGCTTTCCCGATGGTAGGCGACGCTTTTCCTGGGGGAAATGGTGGAGTTTGCCAGTCCAAATGCATTTCTTTGTTGTGTTCACTGTCAGGTGATGCACAGCAGGCACACAGAACAGGAGCTCTTCTGCTAAAAGTCACCTTTGATGAGGTTCAGAGTAGAACAAAGTGAATTTTGTTGCAGAAACTCCTGCTACTGTGGCAACACAAAGTGAATGAACTTAAAAAGCACTTTCTTCACACCCAAAAGTCTCTCTCTACTCCACCAAAATGCTCTAAAGTTGCCTCAGCCCTTTCAGAATGACAGCTGGAGAGAAAGGAGATCCTACAGAGGGTTATATATGGAGTATCCTACACAGCCTGGCACCCACACATCCCCCAGGGTCAGAGGTGCGAGTCCCCGGCGTTTCTCAGCACCAGAACCTAAGCCGTGAATCTGTGACCTGCATTTCATCCCCTGGGTGCTATTCCTGCTGGGAACAGCTCACATGGCTCTGTTCCCGAACTGAAAGGAGAAGGGGAACCTTAACCCGAAGTCTCCGAGGTTACCAAAGTTACCGAAACAACCCATGAGCTCAGAGACCCCATCAATCTTCCCAGAGAACCTCCCAACGATGTCCCCACTGAGGTTGGTATAGACGGTCCCCTGCATGGTCCCAGAGGGGTTAATGAAGTTCCTGAGGTTCTTGAAGCCGGAAGGGCCATCCTGGCACTGGTCCCGGCACAAGCCGAAGGGGCGCCCGGACGGGAGGCCGCCGAGGCTCCCAAAGCCGCAGCAGTTGTCGTTGCCGATTTGGGCGCGGCACCCATCATCACAGGAGCTCCTGTAGAAAGCCATCCTTTGTTGATTTGGAGAGCCTGGAACACACACCCAGAAACAAAATTTATGGGCTGCTGAGGGCAGAGCAAAGGCTCCGACTCGGTCCCTCCTGCGCATCGGTTTCAGCCTCTTAATTAACTCGTTTATTTTTCTAATCTCCTCAATCCCAAACAACTTCGCTGGTTTTTTTTTTGCCCGTCAACTTTTGGAAGCTGCTGATTAAACATAGCAAATGAGGGTTTTGCCAGCTGAGAGCTGAGCTTTCCTGCCCCAGAAATCAAAGAAATGCAATAAATGAAAGAAAAATATAATAAATATAACCCAGAACTGAAAATTACTTTCGACTACAAAATGGAGGTAGCAAATTTCCAGTTTTCAGCATTTTAAAGCCTAATATTAAATAAGCACAGGAAAGAAGAGCAAGAAGTTTTAAGTGGAAGAATTCCTTGAGATTGCAGGGAATTTTGTGTTTGGAATTGGCTCCGAAATGACAAGAAATGTCTTACAGAATATCTGTACTTGTACATAGACACAGGTTATATACATCACATAAATATACACGGACACAGCAGTACCTATCAAATAAACAAACAAACAGTATTTCTTTAATATATATTCATATTCATATATTATATCTATATATACAGAAATATTTAGACAAACATACGTGAGACTGAAGTCCGTATTCACTTGCCTGCTTCACCGAGTGGAGAAGTCGAGAGGAGTGAATGATATTTCGGAGCCGGGGTCCGTTTCTATACCTTTCCGAACTCGGGAAATATCCATAGAATGTCATCCGGCTCTTTATTCCTCCAGTTGATGTCAATGGAGCCAACCATTTCCATATTTTCCACCCTCGGCGTCGTGGCACCAACGTAATTCCTTTCGAATTTCGTTAATCTTAAAGCAAGGAGAGATGGGGTCAACACATTTCTAGGGAAATTGACCGGAAATCCTCACGGCCAGATGGGGAGATATTGGGGGAGATATCTGGGGAGATATTTGGGGAGATATGCAGACCATTAGGCGTTGCGCAACGGCGTTGTAGGCTTTGCTTTGGTGTGCCAAGGGTTGAGGAGCCTCTGCTCAGCATCGCCGTGACCTCCCCGACCTTCCCGGCAATCCTGGTGGGGATCTCCCGCTGGGTTTGTATCCCAGGTTCTCCAGCAGCGATCCAAAGACATTTTCCAACCGCCATATGGGCGTTCCCAAATATTCCTTCTTATTTTAAGTGATTTTTTGGGATACCTTTTGATTTTCATGGAACAGCATCACCTTAATAGGGCTCAGAAACAAGAGACCTTGAGGATTGACCATATTATTAAATCTGGAGGTGTGTTTTGGTGACAAACTATTAATATTTAAATCCTGCAACACCTTGCAAATTGAAAACATTAATGAGTGTTTATGAAGTGCTTTGGTATTCAAAATTCGGAGGAAGCCTCAACATCCTGTTTGCTCATTATTACGCTTATTTTATATTCAAATTAATGCCAGAAATGAGGTGAAGGTCACACAAGGAGTTCTGCCCTAAACTCCAGTGTTCCTCTCTATCATAACTTCTACACAGGGTGATTCTTTGTGGAAAAAATACCAACAGGGTTCTTTTAGTGTTCATTTAATGCTCTTTTAGTGCTAATCCTGATAATTTCTTTATTTCCACATCAAGTTCAGACTTGAATTCTCCACATTGCTCTGCTGAACTTGAGTCAAACACTCCAGTGAAAGACTGCAAACAATGCAGTCAGATTTTTGTTAAAACCATTTTTACTGCCCCTGCAGCAGCATAGCTTTGATCCAGGAGCACTTTGGAGGAATGGAATTAGGATTTATTTGTAGTTCTGGTCATTTTCTCCTGAAGTTTCTGTGGTTTAATATAAAATACCTACATTTGCATTTACTTTAAATAAAGAGTCAGTGTCCTGGTGCATCAGAACTTCCAGTGAACAACAAATATTTTCAAACATGAGGGAGAGTTTTCCTTTTTTAATGAAAATGTCTCTGTCTCCAATGACTTTGAGAAATTAGAAATGACTTTTATATTACACAAGAGTAACCTTCAGATTTGACAACGGAGGCAATAAAATGGTATCAGGAATGTTGCTGGCCCAGAAAATGTTAAGATGAAAGAAACCTGTAATATATGGGACATACGGGAGGCTGGGAACACACTAATAATCCCAAACAATGAGGAAAATTATATTAATTGAAGATATGACGTGTACAGGCAAATTTGCTTTCCAACCAATAAGGCTCCAAACCTTTTGAATCCAGAGGGCGTCTGAGATAAGCCAGGAGGGCAAAGCTGGAGTATAAAAAGGGCTCAGAGCTCAAGGCTCCTCATCAGCTCTCCTGCCTTCTCCTCCCGGTGAACTCGGTAAGCTTTTCCTCCTTTCTTCCCCTGGACTGGGAATTTTCCTTTCAGAATTTCTGTTGGGATTGTGGCTCCTCTGAACTGCCAGGTTTCTCTGTTCCTTTTAACTGGGCTTTGGCGGGTTCAAGTTTTAAAGCTGCGGGTGGAACTTTCCTGGTCCTGCTGGCACCTGGATTCCCTGATAAGGGATTTTCAGGACAGCAGAGGTAGGAAAGGGTTTCCCCACCGTGCCTCTTGGTGGGTTTTTCCTTAAATCTCCTATTTTAAGTGGGATTTAGGGTCTGTTTGGCAGGACAGACCTGTGTGCCCACGCTCCGTGGTTTCTTCCATGGGCTGTCAGCATTTCCAGGTGCAAATGAAAATGGGTGGAAACCACTGAAATGGGACTTGGAGCGATGGACTCAGAACCTGAAGGGTGTTATCACAGGAAAATTTTGGGAAGACTTTTCTGATGGAGTTGGGAATGCAGAGCTCCATGAAAAGCTGATATCCTTAAAGAAATTTAGGGCTGCTGATTCCTAACCAAGTTCTCTCAGAAAAAACCCTGAAGCAGCGGCAAGGTTTTGATCTGTGGCTGCTGATTCCATAGTCAGGGGTTCCACCAATGCCAGGAATATAGAAATAGTTTAATATGAATATGTTAAATCTATATTAATATAGCATATAAAATAATGTAAAAACCGTGGGTAAATGAGCAAATTATACAAATGGGCTGTAACGAGGAGCTGAGGCCATAATTTTGCCTCTGCCCTTGGTCTCACGGGACCGGTGAGGAAGATTTTGGGGCTCTGAGGTCGTTGCTACTCCTTGGAGTATTTACCCCTCTCCCTTTCCTCCCCGTCGCAGGTTTTACCTCCACCTCCCAAAGATGACTTTCCTCCAAGGCCAGTGCGAAGACGACTGCTACTCCCCCTGCAACTACGGGAGCCTCTACGGCTACCGGGGCTACGACTGCGGCAGCCCCTGCGGCTACCGGGGCTACGGGGGCCTCTACGGCTACCGCGGCCTCTACAGCTTCGGCGACCGCTACGGCTACGGCGGCTTGTACGGCTACCGGGGCATTTACGGCTCCGGGGACTGCTACGGCTACGGGGGGCTCTATGGGGGCTATCGGGGCTTCTACGGCTCTGGGGACTGCTATGGATACCCCGGGTTTTACTCCGGCCGCTACGGGTACCCCTTCGGCTCCCGCTACGGCCAAAGGTTCGGCTACGGGGGCTGCTACAGCTGCTAAAGCCAGCGGGAGCGACCCTGAAACCCAGCCCGGCTTTGGCAGGCGTGGATTGATGGAGAGTCTGGCAGCAGAGACCCCCGGAGCGCTGAGCCCTGGGGACAAGAGCTACCCCTGGGGTGCTCCGAGAGCTCTGCGCTGCTGCTGAAGGGCCGGCGATGATTCCTCTTCGTCCCTCAGCCCCAGCTCTCCTCTCGACCCACATCTTCTCCTCAATACTCCAACCAAACCAACCTCCATGTTCTTGGCAATGCTGTACGAAACGTTTCCTCTGACTGGATGGTGTGGACAGGGTGTCACGTGACTTTGGGAATGTGGTCTTTCCATTCTGTATCCCTTTAAAATTCTATCTGCTCTTCACTCCTATTAAAAGTCTTTTCTGCATCAATTCAGCATTTATGGGTTTATTTGTCACCTGCGTTTCTCAAATAGTTTGAAATCTTTGGTATCCAAAATTCTGAGGAAGCCTCAGCATCCTGTTTGCTCTTCATTAGGCTTATTTTAAATTCCAATTAATGCCAGAAATTAGGCTGGAGTCATACAAATATCTTGAAATCCTTCGCAGCAAAAGGATTGGGTGGCAAAATGATGAACTTTGTGAGCTTAAGGACTGGAGATGTCAAAGGTAGCACTGGTGAGGTGGGACCTCAGTCCTGTGTCCAGTTCTGGGCCCCTCATGGCAAGAGGGACGCGGAGGGGCTGGAGAATGTCCAGAGAAGGGAACAGAGCTGGAGCAGCAGGACAAGGATCTGGAGAACTCCTGAGAGAGCTGGGAGGGAGCTCAGCCTGGAGAAAAGGAGGCTCCAGGGGGAACTTCTGGCTCTTCCTGGGAGCAGCCAGGAGGGATTTGGGATCTTATCCCAGGAGACAGGGACAGGATGAAAGGGAACGACCTTGAACTGTGCCAGGGGAGGCTCAGGTTGGACAGAAGGAAGAATTTCCTCCTGGAAAGGGTGGTCAGGCCTTGGAAGGGGCTGCCCTGAGGAGACTGAGCACACTTCACTCGATTTTTTATTTTTAGGACTATTTGCCTCTTTTTTTCCCACTTTTTCCCCCCCTATCTTCTGGTGTTTAGCCCTGGATTTAGTGCATTATTGTAACTGCACCTGTAAAAATGGATTTTATTCAGCTGAAATGGATTTTCTTCTGTTCTGCATGGAAGATCAAGGGGGTGATTTGAGTTTTCCAGGCCAGCATCAACACAAGTACAGCCACCATTTCCTCCTTGACACTTTTCCCATTGATTTCAATATAGGTTTTTATGTTTGTTCTTTTGTTTTACTGCCTGGGCATGAAATGTGTCTGTTAAACCGGAGAGTGACAGAAAATTGTGACTCTGGAACAAAAACATTTGAATTCTGTTTCCAGGAATTGGACAATATTCTGCTCAGCTGAAAGTTTTTCTCTATTCTCTATAAAAGTCTGGGACTAATAGTTTTCTGTTTTGAACCATTATTATAAAGATAATTCCAGCCCTGTTGTAATGAAGTTTTAACTCTACCCCAGCGTAAACCAGCACATTTAGCCTTAAATCTGGTAATAGCTTCAATTAAGAAAAGACAGATTTTTTTGGTATTTCTTGAATTTCTGAGGCGTGGACGGGAAGAAAAGAGTAAATTCATAGGGAGCAGCTACTCAGAATGTGGAAGGGTATGAAAGGCTTTGAATGACAGAATCCCAGGATCACTGAGGCTGGAAAAGCCCTCCAAAATCATCAATCCCAACCTGTGCCCGATCCCCAGCTGCTCGTCAAGAACAACGCCCAGGAATTCTCTGGACACCTCCAAACCTCCCTGGGCGGCCCCTTCCAAAGTCTGGCTGCCCTTTCCAGGAGGAATTTTCCCAAATATTCAACCTGAGCCTGCCCTGGCACAGCTCAAGGCCGTTCCCTCTTGTCCTGTCCCTGTTCCCTGGGATCAGACCCCAAATCCCCCCAGGAAGAGCCCGAAATCCCCCCTGGATCCCCCTTTTCTCCAGGATGAGCTCTCCCAGCTCCCTCAGGAGTCCTCCAGACCCCTCTCCTGCTGCTCCAGCCCCGTTCCCTTCTCTGGACATTCTCAAGCCCCTCCACATCCCTCTTTCCATGAGGGACCCAGAGCTGGACATGGATTCGAGGACAGAAAGTCCCTTCAGAATTCCACAGCTCCCCGAATATCCCCATAAGCCAAGGAGAGAGGCAAGAAAACAGCTGGATCTCCTGAGGTGTTTTTCAAATGCAGAGAGTATTTAATAGAATAAGAAAAGGAGTTGGCACAGATACAGAAAGATTATAGTTTTGGGATCCTGGAAGCAGCTCCGGGAGATGAGTCACTGCTCTCCAGAACATTCCATTTTGTTGAAGCCGTGTTGTTCAACCTTCAGGTCCTCGTAAATCCAGATCAAAGGCGAGACAGCCGTAACGCTCCATTAGCCAGGGCTGCAGCAGCGTGCGGGAAGTGCTTATTGAAAATGCAGATGACACCAAATCTAACTTCACAGAGGCCCTTCAGCCCCGTTGCAGCAACCCTAAGAAGCTTCCCATGAATTGCAGATCGTCCCTCCCGTCGCTGAAGGGGCTGTGGGAGGGTTTAAATGCAGAATATCAGGAGAGCTGGGAAAGGCAGGGAGAAGCAGACAGAGAAGACAACAAAAACAGAAATTCCAAGAGGTTTCAGAGCACAGCAAAGCCCCCACTTGTCGCAGCTTCACCGTGGGGGCTCTGCGCTTGTGCAAACATCAACTGTGGGCTCAGGCATTCGTCTTCCATCGGTGTGGGTCCGGTCGTGGGGGTTTCAGCAGCAGCAGGGGTAGCAGCAGGAGTAGGAGCAGCACGAGGGGTAGTAGTAGCGCGTGGTGCGGGCGCGGTAGTTGCAGCAGCTGCCGTAGGAGCGGCGGTAGCAGCTCAGGGTGCAGGGGCTGCAGCAGCTGTAGGTGCGGGTGCAGGTCCGGTAGCAGGGGGAGCAGCACAGGGTGTAGCAGGGGGAGTAGCAGCAGGACATCTTGGGGTGGAGGGGTGCAGGGGCGGAGGCAAACCTGGAACAGGGCGGGAGGTAAAGGGTGAGCTCGGTTGGCCGTGGTGTGAGTGAGGTGGGGTTGGGTGGAAGTGTGGAGTGAATCCCTCAGGTTTGGGTGTGATTTTCATGTCACGGGTTCCCAGAATCCCAGAGCTGCAGAATCCCCAGGGTCACGGAGGTTGGAAAAGACCTCAAAGATCAAATCCGACCTTTCCCCATTGTGTCACCCAGCCCAGGGCACTGAGTGCCACGTCCAGTTGTTCCTTGGGGAACAGGGATGGGGACTCCACCACCTCCCTTCCAAATCCTGAAAAGCCTTTCCAGGAAAAAATTCTTCATGAAGAAGGAATCTGTGGGTGTTTGGTGCGCAGGCTCCCAGCACGGGCAGCTGAGGTAAATCCCAGCTCAGGGCAGGGATGTGAAGGAGTCCCAGTGTCTGCCTCGAATCCCTCACAGCGTTTTCCGCAGTTCTTAGAAGTGCTCACACACAACTCAAGGAGTTCATTAACTCTCCAGCCTCCCTGTCTGCTTTTAATCTTGGCACATAAACGATTCCTTCTCCTGGGTAACTCTGGCTTTGTTAGCACCAGTTCTAGCAAGAACGCTCTGCTGGGCAGTGCAGGTTTAAATCCTGCAGCTCAGAGCTGCCCCAGGGACTCCGGAGGGACAAAAACAATTCATGGGACTTTTCTACCCTCCCCATTGCAACATCCTGCCACAAAAAGCCATTTCCTCCTTGCACAACGATTCTGCTGGGGCCTGAAAATTCCAGGTGTCACCACGGAAAAAAAGAAACCCAGAACTTCTAACTGGGCTTCCCATCTTTCCAAGGACACGGAAATATTAATGCGTCGATGCTCCCCAGATGAAAAGCATCCAGGAAAAAACACCTGTGAGCAAAGGATTTCCCCCCAAGTTAAAGGGTTCTCCACGAGAACGGGATCCGGACTTACCGAGTTCAGTGGGAAGAGCAAACCAAGAGGAGCCTTGTGAGGAGCGCTGGGGTTGGGAGCATTTTTATATTCCCACTGTGGAAGTGGGAGCAGCTCTCCGTGAGCTTCCCTTAGTCACGGGACAAATTTGGGAAGTACATCAGCAGCCCAATTGCTATAATTGTTTTCCTCCGCATTTAGGACAATTTTGGAATTCCTGAGGTTGGGCGCTGTGATTACAGCCTGGGAGATTCTTTCATCTCCAGACTTTCCAGGACAAAGGGATTTGTGGGAAACCACGCGGAGGACAGCTGGGAATGGGACTGGAGGCTACACAGAACAGTCCCAGCCGCAATTCCTGGTGAGCTGGGCGTCCGTGGATTGGTTCTTTACCTTGTGGCCCCACAAGGGAGGTGGACACTGCACATTTTGGGTTGACGTAAAACACCCAGGGAGCGGAGGAGAATTACCCCGAGTGCTCCGGGATTTCCGTCACAATTAATAACAGGCGTTCCATCGATTCTTTTAGGTTCTTCTCCTGCCTATAATTTGTCCCAGGAGAGGTGCAGGCCAAGGCATGGGATCAATTAAAGCAGCATCTGAGAAATGTGGTTAATTTTTACGGTATGGGGTTGTTTTTTTTTTTTTTTTTTTGCTTTTTTCCCCCAGATGAAATTATTGGAAAAACTCGCTTGAGTCAGTGTCTTGTGATATCGTTGACGTGTCTGATATTTATAGGGCTTATATAGGGGATACCTGGGCATGAGCTGGCAGTGTGAGCTCAGCCCAGAATCCATCCCTGTCCTGGGCTGCATCCGAAGGAACGTGGGCAGGAGGGTGAGGAAGGGGATTCTTTCCCTCTGCTCTCTCTGGTGGGATCCCACTGGGAATGCTGAGTCCAGTTCTGGTGTCCCCAACGTTAAAGGGACACGGAATTGTTCCAGAGGAGGCCACCAAGTTGAGAAAGGGACTGGAGCCCCTTCCCTATGGATCCAGGCTGGGAAAGCTGGGAATGCTCAGCCTGTGGAGACCTCAGAGGCCCTCCCAGGATCTGCAGGGGCTCCAGGGAAGCTGGAGAGGGACTTTTCCTCAGGAACTGCAGGGACACGACACAGGGAATGGGGTTAGAGCAACAGAGAGGGAATTTTGGTTGGCTATTGGGCAGGAATTGTTCCCTGTGAGGGTGGGGAGGCCCTGGCCCAGGTTATTCCATGGATTCTCCATCCTTGGAAGCATCCAAGGCCAGGTTGGAGCCACCTGGGACAGTGGAAGGTGTCCCTGCTCATGGCAGAGATCTTTAAGGTCCTTCCAACCCAAACCATTCCATGACTCCATATCTGTAATAATGTTCCAAGGATCTTCTCTTTTGTCTTAAAAAGCTTTTGGGGTCCCCCTCAGCTTTAGTGACAAAATCCAGGTCTCAGAACGGACAGGGGAGTTCACAGGAGTTAAAATTATAAAACTGATGGGCTGGAGAACACGAAGGGTCGGACGTTGCCCCTCGGGAGGGATTTTCCTGAGGCAGGGAAGCAGGACTCGCTCCCCGACCTGCTGCCGTGGCGTTTTCCAGCGAGGTGCAGCTGGAGCTCTGTCACTCAGCTCCGGGGGATGCCAGGAATTAATTTAAATAAAGAAAAACCTTCCTTAGCCCCGGGGCGCCCTTCCCCGTTCCGGTTGCGATACGCCAGGCAACTTTCAGCAGCAAACCGGGCAGATTTAAATAATCCAAGCATTGCCAAAGGAACTTTTAATGACTGTTTTGGAAGGGCATTGATACCATGAATTCTGATGAGGCTCAGCACTTCCAGAATGTCTGTTATTATCCTCATTTAATATGCAAACGAGGCTTGGCTCACTGCAGGGAAGGTCATACAGGGAGGTATTTGCTGAATTTTAAAAAAGCCTCTTGATTTGTGCTGGGAAGCCACAGGTGAGGCTGAAAATCAGCATTAATAAGATTTACTGTAAAATAATAATTTTAACTCCTATAAATTCCTTTGTTCCTTCTGATACCTGGATTTCAACACTAGAGTTGAGGAGGACCCCAAAAGCTTTCTAAGACAAAAAAATTTTGTGGTTTTTTTTTGTGTTGTCAGGTTGAGCTGAGACTAATGATCCCTGATGGAGAGGAAACCAATTATTTTAATTGAAGTTCTGACGTGGGCAAATAAATTTAATTTTGTTGCTGTTTACATTGGTCAGATAATTTCTGAGTGACCAAAGCACCTCCCAAAGAGCTGAGGGGCACTGAAAGGCCAGGAATTGTCCTGGAAAGTTCAACAAGTGCAGGACATTTTCCAAAGTTCCTTCCCTGCTCCAAATCAATGCAAAATTTGAATGTTCCAAATCCTAAAAATCCGAAATGGAGGTGGAGAAATGGAAATTCACTTCTGTGCCTACGAACACAGGGAAGAACTCAAGCCAGAGTTTGGTCATTAGGTGGAAATGTAATTTATAGAACCTTTTGTTAATTAGAGAAAGATGGAGTCAAATTCCCAGGGAATGATAAACTGAGGCATTTAATGAAGGGCTCTGATTCATGGGATGGGTTAAAACCTGTTCATCCCCAGGAAACTTCAGTGCTTTTCACCATCTTCATTTGCTGAATGATTTTTTCTGTTTCATTCCTTCATTTGATGGATTTTTCCAGCTGTTCTGGGGTGGGATTTAGGCCAGAATTAACACAAATATTTCAAAATTCTGTGTTAAAAAGCACTTCTGAAAAAATTAATGAAATGTGTTCTTTTCTCTCCAGATGAAGGTTTCTATTTTGTCTTTAACTTTTATCAATGCAGAGGCATTTCATAACTCCTTTTAAACTTTTAAACCAAATTTATGCCTAAACCAGAGCAATTTTTAATAAGAAATGAATCCCTTCAGCTGCTGAATTTGCACGTCCTAACCAGCGGAGGGAAATGTTGATTTGCATTTTCAGTCTGTTTTATCAGATGAGAACTCCTGCAGTAAAAGGAAAACCCGGAATCCCAGGATCACTGAGGCTGGAAAATCCCTCCAGGATCACTGAGTCCAAGCTGTGCCCACCTGGTCACCCACGCCAAATTCTAGGAATCCCTCGGACACCTCCAGAGATGGGAACTCCAACCCTCACTGAGCCCCTTCCAAGGCTTGGCTGCCCTTTCCAGGAGGAATTTTCCCAAATTTCCACCCTGAGCCTCCCCTGGCACAGCTCGAGGCTGTTCCCTCTTGTCCTCTTGGAGCAGAGCCCGACCTCCCAGCAGGGATTTGGAGAGGGAATTCCACCTCCCACCTGCAGATCGGGGTTGTGGCAGTGTTGAAGCTCCTGCAGACTGGGAGGAGAAAGAATTCCTGCTGGAAATCACTTCCAAAACTCGATCTTCCTGCGGCTCCGACGGCTCCAGGCCGGAGCCGTCCCAGCAGAGTCATTCTTTCGTCATCGAGCTCAGTCACTTTTACTCCGAGCAACTCCTCTGCCTCCCCGCCGTGTGTTAATTATGGAGAGGAGAAGATTCCTTATCTGGGATCTGCACACTTCTGCCCTTCCCTTGGGAAGCGGTTTTGCTGATGGCGAGGCCTGGCAGACGCTTGCAGGGTGTTATTCCAGGCCCTCTCCAGCTCTCCTGGAGCCCCTTTAGGCACTGGAAGGGGCTTTAGGATCTCCCTGGAGCTTCCCTTCTCCAGGTGAGCACCCCCAGCTCTCCCAGCCTGGCTCTGGAGCAGAGGGGCTCCAGCCATCGGAGCATGTCTGTGGCCTCTCTCCAGCAGCTCCACCTCCTTCTGCTCTTGGAGGCTCCAGAACTGAATCCAGCACTCCAGGTGGGATTTTGATGCCGTGGCGCGTCCCTCCTTCCCTCCTTGCCTTCCATTCTCCACCCTCTGTCTGCCCTCTGTGGTCACTCGTGTTCCCTGGACTGCCCAGGGGTGGCCACTCTTCCTCCCGGCCCTTCCCAGCCTCTGCCAATCCCTGCCCTGGGAGCTGCCTCCTCCTGGCAGCTCCTGGTGCTCCTCCAGGATTTCCTCAGCTCAGGAATCCCTCCCTGTCCTCCACAATCTCCTGCTGGGCTGCACAAAGCCCCTTCTCCAGAGCTCCAGCCACCTTGGGAAGACACCTTGGCAGGAGGTGGAGCTGCAGAAAGCTGAGGGAGCTCTGGAATTCTGTGTGTCAGAACACCCTGGGTCCTCAGATGGGGCAGAACTCGGGCTGGAGATGTCCCCAGCAAGCCCTGATTCATTTTTCCTAAATCTTCACATTTCTCAGCTCTTACTTTGGAAACAGGAATGGTTTGGTGGAAGAGGGGCAGAGTTGGGACATGGCAAACGTGAGTTTTGGAGCAGACAGAAATTGAGGTGTTCAGTGCGCCCTCGGTCCCCTCAGATTCTGCTAAAAGCTGCAGAACTGAGAAATTAGAGCCTCTTTTTACATTTTCTTTTCTGCGTGTCAAGTAAGTAATTAGCAACGTCCAAGGTAACATTAAAAAGAACATTAAAATAGAACCAAAGGCAGCAGTGTGATGCAAGATCTTTTAATGAGAGTAAGAAGAAGTTACAGCTTGTAGTAGTGCAGGAGTAGCCAGAGGTTCACACAATCTCACGCTGAGGAGTTGCTACACCTCACAGCAGAGGTTTGGGGAGCAGAGGTGGTGTTGCAGAGGAGCGGAGCTGTCAGCACAGCCAGACGAGGCCCCTGCCCCTCCTGCTGCGAAGCTACACCTCAGAACACACCATAATTTCATCCCGAAAGACTGAGAAGAAGCAGCAAAAAAAAAAAGAAATTATTCAGAGCAACAGCAGGCATTGAAGAGATCCCAAACCCTCAGGACCCGTCCGCAGCCGCCATCACCGGAGCTGAGCGACAGCAAAATTCATCCAGGAGCTTTCAGAGCGGATTTTGGGGTTTTTTTCCTGCCTGGGGCTGTGTTCAGCACTGGTAGCAGGGGTAGCAGCTGCCGTAGGAGTATCTCTGGGTGTAGCAGGAGGAGTAGGGGGAGCAGTAGCGGGAGCTGAAGGAGGGGCAGCAGTCGCGGTAGCCCCAGAGCCTCCCGTAGCCCTGGTAGCCACAGGGGCTGCCGCAGTCGTAGCTCCGCGAGCTGAACACGGTCCCGTAGCTGCAGGGGGAGTAGCAGGAATCCTCACACTGCCTCTGGTAGCAGAAAGTCATCTTGGAGATGGAGGGAGGCGAGTCTGGAAGGCGGCGGAAAAGAGGAATCAAAGAATGGCGGAATGGTTTGGGTCGGAAGGGAATTAAAGCTCATCTTGTTCCACCCAGCGACACCTTCCTCCAGCCCAGGGTGCTCCAAGCCCCGTCCAACCTGGCCTTGGACGCTCCCAGGCATGGGGAATCCATGGAATAACCTGGGCCAGGGCCTCCCCACCCTCACAGGGAGTGTGATTCCTTCAGTAACTCTAATCAGGACCTGCTCTCTGTCGGTTTGAAAGACAAGACCAGGTCTGTCCCAGAGATGAAGCAGGAAATCCCATGGGAAACATGGAGAGGAGAGAAGGGACAAGGCAGGAACCAACTGAACCTTTCCATTCAAGACCACCCTCTGTGGGAAGAACCTTCACCTGATATCCCACCCAAACCTCCCTGACACAGCTAATTAATAGTAAATGCTGAAATAATTCGTTATATCATCAAATACAGCATTTCTCATAGTGCATGTCTAAGCAAGCCGAATTTCTACATCTATATGGCATCTCAATATCCCGTTTGTAACAAACAACCTGAGCTGCATGGCCATGAGATCACTTCTAAAATACAGTTTTAAAGTTTAACTTCCATCCCTACCCTGCTACAGCAAAACCCAGCAGTAACCCAGCAGCAAAGCCCCTTAAGCCTGACTTACCACGCTGAGCGAGAGCCGAGGCTGAAGGTGCGAGTGGAGAGCCTCGGATTTCTCTCCCTTTTATACATTTATCTGCCCAAGCCTCTGGTGCTTTAAACTCCTTTTCATCACATCCCAAACTCACCCGGCGCACGTCATTCCTGCAGCTGATGGGATTGTTTTCCTGGCTCTGGGATCGTTACTCAGCTCCTGGCTGCCAAAAGGATGACTTCGCGTTGCTCTTTTCTTTCATGTTCAGACTTCCTGGGTCAATTACATTTGGGGAATTAGGGTGGCGAAATCTGAGTTATAGCAGGAAAAGGAAGGAAGGATATTGAGAGCAGAATTAATGGATGCTCACAATCCCAATTTGGGATGAATGGACAAATGTCAATATATGAAACCTGCAATGACTCCGGGTTCATCTGAGGGAGAAAGAATCTCAATTATTTTTCAAAATTAAAATCTCCAGAAATAATTTATTATTTGTTTTGGGTTTATTTAAAAATCATATTTTTAGGCCAGAATATTTATATTATTTTTATTTATATCTTTAAAAAAAATCATTATTAAGCAATTTGACCAAACTTCAACCAACTCCTAAGTCATAGGAAGAAATGGGGATGGTTTTCCATGTAAGACTGGAAATATATTTGAATAAAGCCAGGTGTTGGTGACTTAAAGCAGGTAGAAATCCCCAACCAATCTAAATTATTTCAAGCAGAAATAACGATATTTGAAATCTCCAGGCTGATTTTACGATACCTGAAATTGCCAGGTTTGTTTTATGAAACCCACTCACAAACTCAATTTCCTGCGGAGCCAGCCCAAGAGGGGCAAATTTTGCTGGCTCCAAAAAAATCTTCTCCATGTTGGTTTTCACTTAGATCAGAAAACGATTCGCTCAGGGGTTCCTGACAAGGAGAAAGATAAAAAACCCGGGGATGTATCTCTGTATTAACTACAGTTTTCCCGAGAAATCCCCCAAATTCTAAATATGATTCCATGTAACTTCTCCTTAATATTGTTGAGGTATTTAATTTGCCCTAATGAAGGTGAATAATGCTGAGGCCTGTGGAGGTGCAGCCCCAGCCTGGGGTTCCCAGGTGACCTTCACCTCCAAACCCTGTTTTGCTGTTTACTCCCGTCCCAAGGAAGGATAATGACAGGCAGCACGTCAGGAGTTCTGGACCTTTCTCTAAATTTGGAATATCAAAGCCTTCATTAAGACTTATTAAATATTTTCAGGCACAAAGAGATTTATTATTCCAATATTAACACCACCTTGCTACGCCCCGCTGTTATGTAACACCCGCGCTAAAAACGTGGATTGGGGTGTCCTGTTTCCTGGCTTTATTAAAGTTGTAATTTATGGCTTCGGAATTGGGTCTCTGGGAGCTTTTTGCCTCTAAAAATACGTCCTGGACATACCATTTCGATGCTCACAGGCCAATTTTGTGGCTGAATCAATAACATCCCACTGCACGGCGGCTCCAAATCAAAGAGCTGCTCTTTCCCCCTTTGGAAGTCACAGGAAATGTTGGGAGGGATTGGCGGGGACGCGCCGGCGTCCCCCGTGTTATTAGGAGTTACGAAATCCACGAAAAGCAGAGGTTGTGCTTCCCTTCCATGAGCATTCCAGGTGGGAAAAAAGCACAGCAAAGCACATTCGCAGCGAGGCTGCTGCTCCAAACCTGCCGCGTTGGGAATTCCGCAGGTCTCTGCTGATTCCGAGGAGTCGCCGCTGCCCCAAAGAGCAAATTCAGCACGATGATACCACGGCTTAATTGCCCTGAGTGGTTTTGGGATGAAAGGGACCTGGCGGGTGGAGCTTCCCCGTCAGCGTGCTGGACCCATCATCAGGAATCCTGGGGAGCACAGGGGTATCAATGAAGGGGGGGGAAAAGGGGCTGAAATTTGGAGCTGACCCAGGAGCAGGCACGTGTTCCGTGTGCGGGGCGGGACCGGGAGCTCCATAAAAACCCCGCATCCCCGCCGAGAAATCATTCCCTGCTCCTGCCTTCTCCTCCTTGCAGACGAGGGTAAGTCGGAGTGGATTTGGGAAACTCGAGTGGATGATGAAGGGATGAATTTGATGCTGTTCCCCCTCCTTCTCTTTTCCCTGCTAATCTCCAGGTGCTGCAGCTACAGGGAATTAAGGCTGTGGTTTAAGAGTTATTCCTGTGCAAAACAACCTTTCCTCCCTGGATTTTCAGTCTTTGAGTGTTTCAGACAGCCTCACTCCTGCATGGATCCCCTTTTCCCTTCGAGTCTTTGTCTCAGCGCAGCTCTGAAGGATTTTCCAGCCCATTCCCTGCCAGCTCTGCTTTGACACAGGGTCACGGTTCACGATCCCGTTTCCCAGCGGGGCTGTGTGGGAAAGCTCGGGAAGGCCGCTCAGGATGGAGCACTGGGGGGAAGAACTGGCACTAAAAATCGGGATGGAACAACGGATGAGGGCAGTGGCGGCGGTTTGCGGTCTCTCCCTTCCCTGCAGCGTTTCCTGGGGGCTTCCTCTCTGTCGGCAACACCCCTCACCGGCTTTTCCTCCCTTCCTGCCTTCCAGACTCGCCTCCCTTCGCTTCCAAGATGACTTTCTACTACCAGCGGCAGTGTGAGGATTCCTGCTACTCCCCCTGCAGCTACGGGACCGTGTTCAGCTCGCGGAGCTACGACTGCGGCAGCCCCTGTGGCTACCAGGGCTACGGGAGGCTCTGGGGCTACCGCGACTGCTGCCCCTCCTTCAGCTCCCGCTACTGCTCCCCCTACTCCTCCTGCTACACCCAGAGATACTCCTACGGCAGCTGCTACCCCTGCTGAACCCACAGCGACTCCGCAGGGAACGGGAATGGGAATTAAGGACGGAATTCACGGCGGCTGCTCCGGGGAGGCTTTGCCGGAGCTCCGAGTCCAGGACTGCGAGGGGAAGATGCAGGACTTGGGAGAGCTCGGGGTTCCTGGAAAGCTTCTTCAGTGTTCTTCCAAAACGCTTTGTTTGCCTTTTTCTCTGCTGTATTTCTTAGCCCTCCCTGGGTTTGGTGGTGTAAAGGAAACAGGGTTTAATATTTGTTAACAAACAACTCATTTATGCCTCTTTCCCTGTTTAGTGAAATCTGGGGTGTGACTGTCCTAGGGATGCATTTCTGACTTAACTGCCTTCAAAACTGTACCAAAGAAATCCTAAATCATCGAATCGGCTTCATTTCGTTCGATTTGAAGCCAGCGGACAAGTCTGAAAATGAAAAATCGACGCAAAAATTGCACCAGTGAAACCGGGAGACTTTCTGCACATATAAATTAATGTCGTGCCCTTTCTTTCTGCTCTCTGTGCTATTTTAGGTTGTGATTGTGAGCTTTACTCTTATTAAAAACATTGCAGCATCACGAAATGGCCCTGGTTTGCTTTTTATGGCTTTCTGCTTTTTCTGGATGCAGAGTTTTGTCCCCAGCTCAATGTTCTATGGAGTCACAGCACCCCGTGGCTTTCGTGAAACTCCTTCTAAGCTCAGCTGAGCCCGAGCACACATTTTGCAAACCAGTAATGACCCAGCAGACTCTCAGAAAATGAATTCTGATTCTGGAATTTCCTAGGAAATATTTGCAAATATTCCTTTTGACTTGCTTTCACGTCCCAGCACACAGACATTGGACACAACAGCATCTGTAAATCACTAAGGCACAGACCGGCTGCAAATAAATTAAATTTTAGGGGATAACACCAGAAGTTGGGATAAAATCCCTCCTTCTCTCATGCTTTTGTGCTGCCAGTGTCTGGAATTTTTCCATTTTTTTGGATGGAGAGACCTGATCTGTTCCACAGCAGAAAATTTCACTTTCCCTTCAGTTCACAGGTGAGTGCAGGTGTTGCTCCCAGGCTCTATGGGAATGGCAGTGGGAGCGTGACGTTCCCAGGCTGTTCCAGCACGTCCTTGGGATGAGGAGTGACTGGAATTATTCATGACTGAGGTTCCTGAACGCAGCAACAACCCCAGAATAGCCCGGCGCTGTCTCGGAGTCTGGGCACAAACGAGCTTTGAAAGCCCAATTAAACCCTCGAACCCTCATTGTGGGTGCGATTGCTGCCCTTTGAACACGCAGAGGCAATCCCATAATCCTAGAATCCCAGAATCCCAGAATCCCAGAGCTGTCGGGAGCTCTGGAGACCTCCCAGGGCACAGCCCTGCCAAGGGAGCAGAGCTGGGTTGGGCTCAGCGCAAAACACGAGCACAAAATTCATCAAAAACCTTTCCCAGTAAAACTGGGGGTTGTATTCCCAGCAACTTTCTGGATGGAGCTTTCCCAATGTGTCTGAGGAGCTTTTCTCCTCGGGAATCACTCACTGATTTTATCCATTCAGGAGGGCAGCTCAAGTTGCTGTTCAAGCTGCGTTTTGATATTAAAGTCTCTAAAGTTAGCTGGAACTGCCCATAATTTCAACCTTTTCATCAGCTTAATCTAATCAATAAAATTCGGGGTGCTGCAAACAAATTCCTAAGTAAAAACTCGGAAGTTTTGTTTGTCTCAGGATGCACAAGTAAGACCATGTGAGATTAAAATAGATTCTGCTCTCTCAGCTCTACACAATGACTTAGCTACTTTGACAGGGGTCTAGTTAAAGAAAGAGTTAAAATTAATGGAATTTTAACATACATTTTGCTCACTCCAAGAAGTCTAAAGATAAAACTGGAAATAAAGCCAAACTTGGAGGATGAGAAAGCAAAAGAGGTAAATTTTTGCGTCTCTCGTGGCGGTTTGTGCAGAGCCACCTTTGAATGAAACATTTGACGGGTATAAAAAAAATTCTGACTAAAGCAAACATCGAACTGCCTTGACTCGCACCTTTGAAGTGACTCTTTTTCAATAATGAAGTGGCTGAGAAGAGAATGAAGCTTTAAATAGACTAATAGCAGCCTATAAATACATAAAATACTTATGGGCGTCTGAGAGGTGCTTTGAACTTCTAAAATTATCGACTGTGGAAAAAAAAGTGAAGACATTGTAAATTTTTGTTGAAGGCCTATAAAGGAATAACTAAATTAATTGATACTTTTCCCTTTAAACACCTCCCTTGGAATAGGGATAATGACTCATTTCTATCCTTTGTGAGCTGCAGCACAAAAGTGTCTGAGCTGCTGAAGCTCTCACAAACCCTGGTCATTCATGTGGCACATGATGATAAATGTTGTGGCTTGAGCTTCATCTGGGGAAAAATTTCTTCCTAGAAAGGGTCATCAGGACTGGAAGGGGCTGCCCAGGGAGGTTCGGAGTCCCTACGCCTGGAATTGTCCAAGGAACAACTGGACATGGCACTCAGAGCTCTGGGCTGGGTGACAGATTGGGGAGAGGTCAAAGACTGGATGATGATCTTGGAGGTCTTTCCAGCCTTAATCATTCTGGGATTCTGTGAACACATCCCAGCTCAACACGGAAAATCAGAGGAGCAAACCAACAAAAACCAACCAAAAGCCAAGGAATTTCAGCAATGCAGATTGTTTAATGTGG
>VZTJ01004198.1:247-80300 GCA_013397795.1 Orthonyx spaldingii
AAGTCTGGAAGAGATGAGGGAAGCAGCGAGCCGGAGCCGCTCGCCCCCCGGGAGAGGCCGGTCGGGGCGCCCCAGCCGCAGATGCCAGCTCCGAGTCCCGGGAGGGGACGAGTGTTCCCTGTCCGGGGCTGCCAGAGGCACCCGCGTCCCCTCCGCAGGCGAGCGGGGAGAGGGGGCGGCGCTGGCAGCTCACAGAACCTGTCGCTGCCGGCAGCCAGGTGAAAGAAATGCCTGTGTCGTGCTCCGCTTGCATCACGGCGTGTCCCGACCGGGGCATTAGCCCGGCCTGGAGCGGCGGTCTCGCTTTTTCGTGAGGCAGTCGTGGCTGGTCGTGCCCCCGCCACCGCACCAGGCTGCGGGGAGAGAGAGGGAGGGAGGGAGGGAGGGAGGGGGAGAGGCGGCTCTGGCGCAGCAGCGGCGCCGGGGCTCAGCCCGAGCCGGGAATGCCCAGCCGGAGCTGGGGATGGGGGGCTTGGCCGGAGCCTGGGGTGGGCTGGAGGAATTGCCCCACAGGGGCCTTGGGAGCCGCGGGTGCAGCGATGGGGCTGGCAGCCGGGACAGCCGCAGCTCTAAGGAATGTGCGGAGCTGAACACGGAGAAATGTGTGGTGTTTGGCTAATTTCAGTGGGATGAGGTCACCGTCCTTTTTGGACGTTGTTTATCGAGGGATCACTAGGGAGGAACAGTTGGATGCGTGATCCTGAACGGACAAGCTTTGCGTCATAGTTGCCGCTTGCAGCATCTCCACGCGTCCCGAAATCCATCCTGACCCTCCTCGGTCTGCATCCCCCCGCTCTCTGTAACGCCCACGCCAAGCTGCCCTGCAAACCTCAACATCTCCAGCTCCGGCAGAGCCCTCCCCAGCCCCTAAATCACGAAGCTTGGCCGCACTGCTAATTCCCTCCTGTGCTGTTTTTCTCCTCGTCCCACTTCTCTGTTTCCTCTCTTCCCCGCTCCCTCCCGCCTTTGCTGCTGTCCCCAGTCAAAGGCTGGTTTAGCTGTCAAGACAACTGCGGCTTTTGAAAGGATGCCCTGAACCTGCCATCAGAAAGACAGTCTCAGACGGATGCCTTACATGTTCTCATCACTTGTTCAAGATTGCTTAGCTCTGGACCAGCTGAAAGGACTGTGCACCAAGCCTGGATTTCTCCAGCAGCAGGGCTGCAAATAAGTTTCTATTGGAGACAAACCTGCAATTTCCTCCTTTGCCATGCTTTTTGCTGTTGTGTATGTGTCCTCTTGTTTTGCCCTCAAAAGAAAAGAAAAAATGGAGAAAACATTATAGGATTCCAGTGCCTGTAGCTCTAGCAGCTGTACTAATGTATTCTTCTCCAAAAAGAGAAAACAAATTCTTATACCATTTAAAGATGTCAGAAGCCTTTCCACATTAAAAAAATGTCTGTAGCCAAGGGGATAAAGTGATGATTTAATGAAACACCTACCATTTCAATTGCTTTGGTGGGTTTTTTTTCTTTTTCCATATTGTGACTACAAAATTTTAGAGCTTTCGAATGCAATTATTACAGCAATATATGTCACCAATGTTTAATCTTTAATTGGTTTGGAATTTTGTGTTATAAGCAATGTTTTTTCTGGGGCTTAAAGTGCTGTCTGAAGGCTGCTGTGATATGCTGAACACATCTTCTTGGCAGCAGTATTTAGAATATAGTCGTTGGAGGGGTAGCTACTTAAAACAGCAGAAATTATAGTAAAGACCATGGAGTAGCTCTATATTTTAGTAAAATGGTTTGAAGAAATAAAATAATAGTGTATTGCATTGGAAAATAGCATGAGAGGAAAGAATTTTTAAAAATCCACTGAGAGAAGAGTGGTAATCCCTTACAAACTTGGACAGGGATACTTACCTCTAAAGAGTATTTGAAAGACATAGAAGAGCAAATGGCATGTGATTATAGGAAACTAATTTCTCAGCTACAGACTGGAAGGTACCACTGGGAGCTGGTAGGGCTTAAATGTTCTGGAGTGTCGTAGAAACTCGATTTCTCAAGCAAACAGTCCATGAGAGAGGATGCTATTTTGGGCCTGGTATTAATAAGCAGCAAGGACCTTGTAGAAGGCCAGAGTATTGAAACCAATCATGAACTGAGTGATCACAAACTAATCCAGCTGAAGTTAAACTGCAAGAGGGACAAATGCAGATATTTGACTAAGACTTGGGATTGCAGAACAGCAGACTTAGAGAAATGGGGAAAATTCCTGAGGCTGACATGATGGATGAACCTGAAGGGGATTTTTACTTAGAGATATTGGAATAAGCAGCAAATAATTGCCAAAGCAAGGATTTGTTCAAGGTTAAAAAGGTTAGAACAGTATAGTGAAAGAAGGAAGGTGATGATGCTGGTAGCCTTAGGTCTACTGCTCTGCCCTTACTATGGGGGTGAGAAAATGACTGTGAGCTGCCAGCAGGATGGCTATGGAAAAGGCTCACTTGAGTCTATGATGCACAAAGCATGGTATTTTTAGTAGACAGAGGGAAGTATTAGTACAGCTTTACACTGTACAGCTAAGGAACCTTGTTTGGAAAATTGTGTCCAGTTCTGGTGACTTACAGTCAGAAAAGATTGACTCAGGTTGCCACAGGTGCTGAAGAGGAACACTGGGGTGGCAAGGGAGCAGAGTATCTCTATTCTTGAATGGGAGCTGAATGCAAGCAAGCTTGGCTTCCTTAATTAGCCAAATTGAGCCAAAATAGTGTGATTCATGCAGTAAATATCAAGGAAAGAGTACTATTTAAATTAAAGAATTATGCTAGCACAGTGACGCATGGTCAAAAATTGGAGATGAATGTATTTAGACTGAAAAGCTTTCTAACCATTCCAAGAGCAAACAAACAGTACTCCAGGCACAAACACCTACATGATTTTAAATCAGGGCATGATACTTTGTTGTGTCCAAAGGGGTTTTAAAGAGCGCTGAGCTGTTGACCTTTGACATAGTACTGTAATCATTCCCAAGTTTCAGGCCTACTTCTGGTCCTCTGCCCCATCTACATTTCCCTTGTGAGGTTTTTTCAACTGCCTCTGAGGCACTGGAAATTAGTCAGAGACAGGATGTAGAAAGGGCTGGTGACATTAAATCATCAGGTGGTTTGTGGTGCATTTTGCTCACAGGCATACTGTGATTGCCAGATTTGTGTCACCACAAAGGCTTTTCCCTCAGGTGAGCCTGGCAAAGGACTGTTTTGTGTTCCCCCTGACACCTTCTCAGAATCTTCTGGGAGATTTATTTGGTAAATATCTTGTTGCATGGGTACTGGTTATAGTCTTCTCTGATATTGTGCTTGAGAGGTTTAGCCTTTTACTGCAGCTCTTAAGTTTATTACCTCTCACCAAAAAGGGTTTGGTGACCCTTGATGAGCGGGGATGCAGAAAAGTTATTGCTCTGAGATCTCCTAAACAAAATGGCCATTGTGTGTTTGTAGAGGGGGATCATTCCCAGTCCTATCTTCCCAGAAGTGGCATCAACAGGTTATTTTTAATGCTGGAAGTAAACCTGAGAGAGGGAGAGAGAAAGAGGGCAGCAAACCATTATTTCTTGTGTGAATTTGCTTATTGCAATTAACAGTCATTCAGCTGAACATTTGTAATTTGGAATGGTACAGCACATCCTTATTAACCCCGCTGTTTCAGGTGCAATTTGGCACTGCTTCTGTATGGAATGCTAACTCTAAGTGTCATGGTTCCTGTGCTTCACATGGCTTCTCCACAGTTTCTGCAGAAGGTGGTTATGGTTTTTTTCTAATCAATACCTATTGTGGTATTGAGCAACACTTAGCAGGAGCCAGTTTCTACATTCTGGCACTGAGGTAGTTTCTTGACTTGCAGCTTCCTCATGCTATGCTCTGGATTGAAGATGCTTATTAACAGAATAATAATATCATTAAATTTGTATTCTTTTTTATTGCTGAAGCACTGCCCAAGAGGGCCTGTATTGTGGGAATACACATTCATTTATTGCATCCTATACATGAGATAGGGGTTCCTCAGGGTTTATTTCAACTGCTACTAGGCAGTAATGTCTAATGTGATAGCCCATTTGTTTAGGGGAAAAAAAATTCCCTTGCCCAAACTATGATTTTCTACTTTAATTTCCTAAAAAGTGATGGTTTTCCAAATGACAAGCATTTGAGGTGAAACATTCCCCAACTCTTCCAGAAGTAAGTTATATATGCCTTTATGCATTTGCTATGTAACATTTTTCCTTTCTTTCAAGTTAATTTTAATTCCCAAGTCAACATATAGAGCTACTTCACAATTGACAAGAAATATTAGTATGACATAACACAACTACATCTCAGTAATCTTAGGGCCTTCCTACTCTCTCGTTGAGACTATTAAAAATATATTGAGGTCCCCAGGCTCCCCTATTATCAAGACTGCCATTGTGCCCGTGCCAAATTGACTTTAGAGTCAAATGAAATTTTTGAGTGCATGTCAGTGGAGGCCCAAAGAGGCCTGTAAAGTGGTTCACATGAACTCTAAGCTGTGCCTGGAAAAAGAGACAAGATACAGCTCCACAGCAGGGAATTACTAGAGCACAGCAATGCCTCAGCTATACGTCGGCCTCTCAGTATGGCTGCAAAATCAGAGCTCTGATGGGAAGAGTGCAAACTCAGCAAGATCACCTCTCCACCATATGGAGATTTCCCTGTGACAGCTGAATCTGAATATAACCGATAAAAGCATCTTAAAGGCTGCTTTGTGCCTTCAGAGCAGCACAAAGAAGCTTTATCAAGAACAAGGATTTGGTCCAAAAGATTTCTCCAGACATAAAGTGTCAGTTATTATGCTAGTTTGTAACTAGCAACTGCAAGGATTCTGTTGAAGACCAGGCAAAGTAAAAGGCTGTCATGAATATAACATCTGTATTGATTTATTCAGATGCCCTCATTTTCTGGATGAAACATCCTTAGGGTATCCTGATATTCTTAGGATCTTTTCTCCATCAAGAGTCTCCAAATCTAATCATACAAGAGAAAAAGCCTCATCTAATATTGTCAGAAAGGCCAGGTGGGTATACTTTCAATGCTGAGAGTCTTTCATTATTGTAGAAATTGTTACAGGCTCTTCTTCAGTAATCAATAATGGCTCTTTCTTCAGAGTGATGTAACTACTTTTGCTTTCACCTTTTCTGCATGTAGTCATGGGAACACAAAACAACCTGTGAGAATCAGGCTTAGGAATAATTTGAGCATTTGAGATTATTGGGAGGTGGTCACTGTCTCATTATTTTCCTGGCTTCCAGCTTAACTCTGTGCCTTACCCCCAGTGCCGTCAGAGCATCAGGACAGGTCTGAGAGGCTTTTTCACCCCCCCTTTTATTGACAATGCTCTAGGTAGTTGTAAAGGGACATTTCAGAGTATTCTGGAAGGTTGTTTGAACCTCTGGATGTTCTTTTGTTGTAAGTAAGCTGTCCATAAAAGGTTCATTTCCAAACCCTGACATATTCTGTCCTGAATTCACATGCAGCCTGACCCAGGCAGACCAACCAGTACTGAAGAGATTACCACGGGATGGAACCTCTGTGTTTGCTGCCCTGGCAGATTCCTGAAGAGAATCCAGTCAGGAGCAATCACTATATATCAAACAGTTGTTCCAGAAGCCCAGAGGAAAACACTTCTCTTGTCACAATGGTTTCCTCTGTCTTAACAAACATCCAGCCCTCTAGTGGAGCCACACTTCTGGGATTCAAGACATGCACACCTGTATGACAGCATAAAGTCCTTCTCTCTGGCTTTTACCTTAAAGCTTGTAGTCCCTTGTTGGTCTTCTCTTGTCACTCCACAGTTTTTCCCACTGTTCTTAGCAATTTTCTCACCTTGTATAGTAAAATGGTAATTCAGATTTACAGCTTCCCAGGTACTATTCATTCTGTCTCATGGCAGTATGCATAAAATGAGGTAACTCTAGAGAAGCAATAGTTATCCAACTGTTTGTCTGAAGATACCTCTGAGCTGGATTCTATTTATCCACCCGGGTCTTCAGAGTTAGGAGGCATCAGCATATTCACTGGCTGATACCTAGAATAATTTCACTTTCATCTATAATTTTTTATCACAGGGGTTGGGGACGTTTCTGACCTATGCATATGAACAAAATGACTAAAAGTGCTCCAGGTGGTATTGGGAAGAGAGTGGCTGTCTTGGGATGAAAACAACTGGCTCTGTTAGCAACCCCCACATACTGCATTGTTAAAACCCAATAGCAGGTATCTAGTTTAAATGTATCTTCAGGGAAGCATGATTATATTCAAATGTTTTCCTTGCTGAGTTTCAGCATTCTCTGTATCAAATATGCTCAGTTTTCAAGTAAAAAAAGTAAAATCCAAGTGCTCTCAGGACAATTTCAGCCTAGCCCCTATGAATCAAGCTTCCCTTCTTCTCCCTGCTTACTGGTTATGATGAATGCTCTGCAAGCCACATTACACCCTAATCAGCATTTGCATAATCTTTACTATCTCTGTGATTGCAGTATGAGGGGGTTATATATAAGCTAGACAGTAATTAACAAGAGCTAGAAAGAACCCAGTTCCAATGATTAGCATGAGGCAGCAATGATTCAAGAGCTGTGAGTCTTTCATGTAGAGCATTTGGAAGAGAGCTGCCCTGCTAGGGGAACTACTTTGAGTTTCTTAATCAGGAGGGACTATTCAGATTTTTGGTGCAGACTCCCACGAAAGCCCAAGCAGCAAAAGGAAGCCAGACAGACCTGTTGGACATTGTGTCTGGATATAGTCTTCAACAATTCCACCAGAGAGGCTGCTGTCTTGGTATTGGGGGGATACCAAACAAGTTCTCTTGGCACCAACCCAGACAAGAGCCATGTCCACCAGAGAAGAAGTCCCTCCTGCTCCTTCAGATGCTAAGAGACCCATTGTGGAAGTGGGGAGATATTAGCTAAGATTCTGCAAAACTGTGAGCTAGAAGTATTAGGAAAATTCCTTTGGAGCCTTCAGATGACTGGAAAGGAGTGTGCCTGACAAAACTGGCTTGTAGATTTTCCACAATAAATGCGTGAGCTACTTCTCTCAGCAGTGGTCGTCTGCTGCAGCCACGGGATGGTGTCTCGGTCACAGACACATCCCTGCCAAAAAATGGGCAGTGGGTGGTAACACTTTGCTGTAGCTGCCCTTGAAACTCAGAAAAGTTGCTTGGGCTGCAACTCCGTAAAGAAGCCTTGGAGCAGCAGAAGATTTAAGGAGAGGTCAGCTTACAGAACACACTTAGTAATCTGCTGCCAGTATAGAAATCCATTATTCTTTGAAAATCAAAATGAATTTTGCATTTATTTGTTCATAGGAACAGATAATAATAGAACAGAACCTGTTGTCAAACTGCAGGCAAGCCCAGACACTCTTGTAATTTTAGCAGATGAAGCCAAAGGAGCCCCAGAATATTCTAAGGACAACCCTCTCACTTTAATAATAGCAGGCAAATGTCATCGGTGGGTTTGAGGACAAGGAGCTGCTGTGTTCAGCCTCAAATGGAATAGCTGAACTCTCAGGATTCCTAGGGAGCTGAGACAGTGGGGCTTCACCATTCACTAGGTCACACCACAGCAGTTCCCAGGTCCTTCGCTTTTTCATCCTTCCTAGTTTGTATCCCTGAGAGATGAGAGCCTTTTTCTAATCCTGTACCACTTTCCTGAGTTCAGTCCTCAGTGTCTGCTCTAGCTGCTAAGAAAATTTCACATCCTGAATTAAACACTCTTCTGTTGCAGACAGATGCAAGTTAAAATGCACGAAATCTTATGTCATCTTTGCACTGAATTAACAGCCACAAAAAGCAAATTCTTCTGGCCTCAGTCTTACCTGAGGAATGCTAATTTGTTTTTGTGCAATTGCTGCAGACTGAAACCAACATAATCCAGAACAGAAAGAGGCCCCAAACCTCTTCTGGGCTGTTTAAAATACCACACAGTCATAAAACTAAAACCTAGTATCCCTCCCTCCTCCAGTTTCCCCAGGGTATCAGGAAACATTCTGGTCTTAGATCCAAAGAGGAAAGCTGTGGTATTTGCACTCACTTCCTTGGAGTTACTCCCAATCCATACCGTGGTAACAGACTGTCGACTCAGCTGAGAACAGAACTTTTTTTTATTAGCTGGGCCTCCCATTTGAGTGATTGTGGAGAGAGAAGGTGGCAATCTGCATCTTTCCCTGCAGAAAGAGAAGTTAATTCCAATGGTATTGCTGCTAAAATATAGCTTTACATCTTTTATAGACCTCAAGAAGTTCTTTATTTATAAGAAGGGCATTTCTAAACCTCAAACACATTTGAGGAGCTACAAATTGCCAATTCTCATGATCTTTATCGTAAGTTTTGTGATATTTGAGGGTTTTTCCTCAAAGTACTAGCTCTTGGAATGATGTGATTATGTAAAAAACTCTCACTTTTCTTTCATTTAAACACAAAGGCAGTATTTTTCCTGCTCTCATGGTTGTAGATAGAAGTTTAAAAATATAAACTGAGCCTACTGCAAAGGCTGAGGAATCAGAAGGCAAAGCAAAATGAATTGAACATATATTCACTCCTAAACATTATAACTAGAAGTCCCTTTCATAATACTTTTTTAAAAAGATCTGACTCATTATTTTTAAATGATTCAGTTTGGCAATACCATATAGATTCATTATGCTCTTGGATAAAATTCTTTGTCATGCTAAAGGCTAAATTGAGCCAAGAGTAAGTTCTCTATAAACAATTACATGTATTGTTCTAATCTTGACTTTTTAAAAACATCATCTACTCTTTACAAAAACTCTGTAACACAATGAAGACTAAAGCTTTCATCTAGGCGAGCTCCAGTATATGATAAATATAAAACTTGAAAGGCATAATGGAAATAGAAGCTAATAAAATTTGAAATAGGTAAGATTTATTTCTTTAAAGTCTAACTTTTCTCATACCCACTGGACCACAGTCTGTTCTGGGTTACACTAGGGTAAACCCAGAGTAAATCCACTGAAATAATCTGACTTCATGGGTCACAATTTATATATTTTGCAGTGAATTGATATCAGTTCTGCTAAGTGTATTTGTCATTCCATTTCTACTTCCACCACTTACATCAAAATCTAGTAACAACAATGTGACTGTGGGGTTGAGGAAGTACTAATATTAAGCCTGTGTGTGCAACTTCAGTTTGTCTGACATCCCTTCTGCCCAGCTTCTGAATGTGTATTCTGAAGCCCTTAGTGATGCAATCACGTTTTCCCCACAGGATCTGCTACCTCTCTGAGTAAGAGCTCACTCTGTTGAGGTTTAGATATGAAGCATGCAGCAAGAGGGACTCCTGCCTTCCAGATCTGCATTTCACTTTATCCTTAAAGAGGAACTTGGTGCCACAGAAACCAAGCCCTATAGAAAGTAGGTGAGAAGTGGGTATTTTGCACATTCAGCTAGTAAGGAATCCCAGATTGCGAAGAGTTTAACGTGCTGTGCTTCAAACACCTTCAATGAGAAGGGACAAGCATGCAGTCTGCAAAAGAAATACTATCCAGGAGTCGTACCTGTAGTCCTCTAATTCATAATCAGAAGGTGTTATCTGTTATGCTTCCAGAATGCTGTTGGCAAGGTCTTTGCTTGGACAGATGCACTCTATAATGAAAGTTGAAAGATGGATAATGAAATTTATTTCTAAAACCCCACCTAACTTCTCCCAAAAACAACAGAGCAAAATGAAACCCTTGCCAAGCTGATACGCAGATCAATTGAGTGTTTGTGAAGCCCTCAAGAGCAGCAGTGATGAGTACTAGAGAGAAAATTTTAGGACTTGAGCTAGCACATCACTGACAAAAAGTATGAGGAATAGAAGTCTTACATGGTTACTCTCAAATCCTCCAAAGCCAAGAGCACTTATCCCTCAAACCCTCTTTTAAAATCCTGTTTACTGCCAAAGAGAATCATCCAGCTGAGATTCAAAGGGCAGAAAAGAAGTATGTACCAGAGAAAAACAAATAGATAGCACCCTTACTTAGGAGGAAACAGATGGCTTTTAAAACAAGCCTGGATAACACAAAATAAATATGTAGGGCACCACACGTTAAATACTGCAGATAAAACAAAATGACTAAGGGGTCCTCTGTCCATCTTGTATATCAAAGAAATTCAAGTCCTTTGGAAAGAACAGTATCCCACTAAGGACTGCATCATAACACAGTCTTTATTCTGACATTTTTCTGAGTCATCTGAATTTCTGAATCACCTGAACTTCAACCTCATTGTCACTTGTACATGTGGATTTCTATTTTGGGTTGAGGGCAAGGAGACTGACGACTGATTTTTTTTTCTTTTATTGTGTCATCCAGAGTCATTCATATTCTCATGCTCAGATACAGGAGACTCTTTATGTCCACTCCACAGACTTCTACTGCTTGACCTAACGGAGCAGCTTCTCACGGTGCTGCAACACTGGGTGCTCTGCAGGAAGAGCTCCTCTCCTGCCACCACAGCATCACTGCTGTTTAACCACAGCAGAAAACAGTGAGGCTCAGCAGTCTGGGTGCCTCTCCATGCCCTGATGGGGGGTGTTGCACATTTTGATGTGCAATTCCCTTAAGAGGGACCCTACTTCCTCTCATGTTGCTCGTTTTCCCTGTTGTTTTAACTTCACTCTCCGTTTCTCAGGGATCCTATCCTCATCCCCGTATCTCTCTCTCTCATTATAACCACCAACTCTTGATTTTCCATCCAAGTACTGTTCTCTTTCTACTCTGTCAATGCCTTTGCACCAAACACCAGCCATCTTTTAATCATGTTCATTCCTGGTTTTTCTCCCTTGTGCTTCTACAATTTCCCTTTCCCTTTATATCTCTGTCACCTCTAAGCCTGTGCCCCACACCAGCTATCATTGTGACACCTTTGCCAAAATAAACTCCCAGAGGAGGATTATTGGAGACAGCCATGCTGCAATCTGAACCCCTGTTGGTGCATGAACACTACAAATAACACAAAGTATTGAAACACGATAAAAAACCATGCAGGAGTAAGGGACAGCATGTTTGTCTGTTGATTCAGATTCACAGTTTCATTGTCCATCGTGCAGTGCACTTCACCTGCACATTTTTAAATAGTTATAGGAGGGCCCAGGAAGCCTGAAATCTGTCTAGAACTGCAGGGTTCAAGAATCAAGGATTTTAACATGCTGTGATCTGCTTAAGAGACCAAAGGAAAGGGGCTAATTTGGCTTGACACACTTTTTCCTGCAACACTAGGCTGGGTTTTACAACAAATGGAATGGGAATATTCTGGTGAGGGTATTTATTGAACGAGAAGTAAATCTAGACTCAGTCCATTCTATACCCTTAAAAATTAGGCAAAAATCACAAAATTCCCAGACTTCTCATGGCATAGTCAAAGGCCTTCTCTCATTGAAGAAGGTCAAGAAAAATAGGTTTGAAAATCTAAAATTCACTTAATTTCTAAAGAAAGAAATAAATAAAACAACACCAGATGATTTTACCATGAAGCATTAAAAGACAGGTGCAAGTAAAAGGGTCAGAGTAAATACAGCATAACCTGAAGCCTTCAAAGAGATAGCAATAACACACTTAATAACCAGTGTCAAATTTTTGTGCCCTTGGAGTATTCCAGTAATTACTGGAATACGACTGATTTTTGTCTCTAAGCTTATACGTGTCTTTTCCCACAGTTCAGAGAAACCCTGCTGTCTGGAATAAAGTTCTGAGGAGACAAAGACAGAACAAGACTAGGCACGACTAGCTAAATTAGTAGGGATGGCCTGGGATACTGAGACTCAGAGATAGGTGCTATAATATCTGGAACAATTATTCTCCCTCTTTGTTGTCCCTCAAGAGTCTCTAATTATTTCATGCAACAGATAAAGCTTCAAAAGGTCTTCAGGATCTTCTCTTGTAGCACAGTTCCAGCTCTGCCTCAATGCTCTGCTGATGGACAGGAGGTGAATGGATCTCTTTGTCAAGTGCTCTAACCCCTGCTTCTTGTGTCATCTCCAGCAGCTGACACAGAAACAGCACAAACAACAACAACCTAACACAATAAAGCAAAGTTTCAGGCACCAAGCTCCAGTTTGAATTCTGAAAGGCGACAGGCACTGCCTGGTGGCGCGCAGTCAGATGTCTCTCCCATGGGAAGGGCTGGATTTAAAGCTTTGGTCAGATGGCCTCCTGCAAATGTAACTGTGGCAATGTAAGGAACGTCCTTGTCCTTCAGCTACAAATCCTGGCCTGAAAACTGTTGCTTTCCCTTAGCAGGGCTGGCAGAGCTGCTTGTGACACAACTTGCCTGCCTCAGTGGTGAACTGTTCCGACATTGCCCTGGGGCAGGTGAGGAGTGCTCAGGTGAGCTGCTGTGGTGTGACAATGGCAACTTTGGGCAGGGACATGACCCACTCAGACAGCTGAAGGGATGATCATGTCTTAAATTGCTGCAGTTTCTTCTAAAGTGGTAATGTATATCCAAGGATGTCTCGTCCTTTCAGTGCCTCCTATTTTCTGTAACTGGCATTTCAGTATAGTGGTTTTTGGGATATTCTTCTGATGTTACCTTGACATCTCCATGCATGGGGGGGGCAAGGGGTCTGTCACAGATCTGCAGATCCTGCTGTGGTTGGTGTGCAGCCATGTTCTAATTATCCCATCAGGAGGGCAATCCACCTTTCACAGCAAGAAAATGCACTAACAACTCAGAGGCAGTAGTAAAAGACAGGAAGGAGGCCACAAGGAATTTTTTTCCCATATCAACCTCACCACAAAGTTAGTAAAGTTTAGCCAAGAGTCACTTGTATCAAGAGAATCTTCTTTAGCTAAAATTAATTGTAACTCTTACATGATGATCCAAATAATACCTTGAAATGAATCTTTAACAGAATAAAACCAAGAGCAGCAGAAAGGCTTGGAGATGCCAGATGGTGCCTGCCCCGTCTTTAGGGTTCCCAGACATGCACAAAGCCAGCAGGCTGCCTTCTAAACCTTGAATGTTTTCACTAGCAACTGACTTTGCCCTGTCTTCTGTCTCCCTCCCTCACCATCACTATGGTGACTACTGTATCATAGCCTTTGAAACTCTCTCTCTCTCTCCCTTATTCATCCTTTTTTCCTTTAGCACCCCTTTTCCTTTTGACCCAATCCTGCCCTTTAAACGACAGGATCAGCTTTGGACTGAGGCTGAAGTCATCCCAGCTGTCCAGCCTGTCCCTGCTGCATGCTTGTCTCATTGCTCATCAATCATCTCCTGAACTACCTCGGTTTGCCAAGCAACATTTTAAGGCAAACTGAAATAAGCAACAGTTCACCTTGAAACACACACTCCCAGCTGTAACAGCCAAAGAACTGACTGATAAGCAGCTGTACAACAAACAGGAGGGGAACCAATGTCCTAAGGTAAACTTTCCCTTCTCTTGAAACAGTCTCCTCCATAAAACAGGTAATGAATGCTCATCCATCTTTCACTTATTGATTTAATTTTATGTCGAACTTACCTTTTCACATATTCTGGAAGAGATGCTGTTTCCCTCCACGTGTCACCCACCATCACGCACTGCAGCGACTGATCGGAGCAGGGTTCAGGGATGATAACGAGCTGTGTTGTTTCTGATGCAAGACCCAGCCCCAGAGGCTCAGAAGTGCTAACTCAACTTCAGCATGGCAAATGAAGTCTGAGGCTTCAGACAGAACATCTCAGCCCTGCATGTCCCCCTTAATGTATTGGAAGAGAGAGAAAATATTAGAAGCATCAGATGTGTGACGGATCAAGTACAACTGCTATTTTAACATGACTTGCTCCCTTTCACATTTTATACTGATTTCCTATAGAAATAAAGCTTATGAGATCAGCTGGGCAATGCACATCTCTCACCCTTCCATCTGCTTTCCCCCATTAGCCAATTTCAACAGCACTTAACAGAAAGTAAAGTCCTTCAGGCTTAATTAAATTCTTACAGGATTTACAAAAAACAGTGGCCAGGAAGTAGAGAGCATGATTTGGACTTTCCCAAGTTGATTTTGCTCCTGTCACGCAATTTCTAGAATATCACTTTGCTTTAAAATACTTGCAGGGGCAGGGGGAGGGAGTGGAGTGGCAGGGGTGAATTCTGTGTGGAATGTTGTAAGGGAAAAGCAAAGGGAAACACAGAGCTGTGGTGAGTACAGCAGTGCAGCAACTAACACCATCCATAACAGCCACTGTGGTGCTGTTGTGGGGAAGGCCAAAGACAGGATCCTCAAAGCCACCCTCAGGCAGCATGCCATGGACAGGCAGTGAGGGCAATAGGGCAAAATAATGCAGTGACAAAAACAGTGTGAAAAAACCAGAAAGCCTCGTGCAGCTGTGTAACTGTGGCCACACCGGTGGGACCAACAAGCTTCTCCTGAGCAGCACACCTTATGGTCCAGGCAAGGACTAACCAAACCCTGGCCTAAAGGCCTGAAGTCTGACTTAATACGAGCCATAAAAGGATACTGTATATTAGGGATATGTCATCCAGGAAATGTCTAAATATAGCTTTACAAGAAATTAACATGGGCTGGTGACAATGACTGCCATGAACGTGCGACCTTAGGATAAGGATGAAAAATTAATCAATTAAAAATGTATAATAAGAGACAGCAGCCAGTGAGGGAGTGCACTGCACAGTCCAAAGGGCTGATTGAGTACCAGAGAGCAGCTGTGGCTCAGTTCTTCCACCTTTAGCTGCTGTGTCATGTAAGCCCTGGTACCAGTGTTAAGCTACTGTCCCCCCTACCAAGCACTGGGGTGAGCCCTGTGCTGTCTAGAGCCGTGTGAAAGAGCTGTGCAATGGCAGGCAGCAGGAAAAGGACATTCCCTAGCTGCATTGTGATCAGTGGATAAATGGTCAACAGTGGAGAGGTGCTGTTGATGGGACCCATCTCGGGAGCACAGCAAGTTCTGGAGGGTCTGTTGTGGTTAATGGAGATATGAGGGGGTTTGAGAGATCACCGGTTGTGAAAGGGGTGGGGTGAGGTATCGCCCTGTTTCCCTGGAGCTCCCCATGTACTGGGAGCTGTTAATGTTTGACCACAGCCCTGCTGTTATTTGCGCTGACAGCAGCAGCTCACACGGCCCCACAAAGAGAATGATCAAATCAGGGGAAGGGACGGGTTAAAAAGGAGGAGGAAATGACAAGACAATCTCAAGAGAAACCTGGAGCAGCAGAAAAACACAGAGGCTGTAAAGCACAGAGAAGATGGAAAGGAGGATGAAAGGCTGAAGGCAGCAGAGCAGCCGTAGGGAGGTCAGGGAGGCAGAGTGGCTGAAGAACATGGAAGTTGCAGGGCACGACATGCTTTATGCTTTATGCAGAGATAACAGTAGATTTGAGTATAATTAACTTAAAAGTCAATACTGCCCTTTACATGATAGGAACATAGATCTGCAGAGAAACAGGCTTCATTATTTTTGCTGCTTACAGGATGACCTACTCTCAGAGAAAGTCACTCTCTGGCTGGCTCTTGTAAGGTACCGGAGGTGACAACAACTGTCCATTTTGGCAAAAAGGGAAAAGGTTATTTTAAATGGGCTGCAGGAGATGTTGTTCTCTTTTGTTCCTCCAGAGTTAAAAAAAAAAAAAGACAAGAGCACACAAATGGAAGGCAAGAGGGAAGAGCTGTGGAGACAGAAGAGACAGCAGCTGTTGTGGTGCTGACTCTTCCTCTCCATCTCATTGTGAAAGAAAGGGCACAGCTCACGCTCTTACCATTTCCTCTGAGATGATTTGTACCAGCATTGGGCTGGTCAGGGCACTGCTCAGCCTGCCTGAGCACCCTTGCAGTGCTCTAACAAAAATACAATCTTGGCTGCCTAATCCACACTGTGAAATAGGGGCACAACCAGACAGAGAAGAGAAGAGAAGAGGAAACAGGGAGAGGGAAGATAGAAGATAAGAAACTGAAGCCCAAAAATGAAGATATTGACTAGATCTTTTACTTCAATTTCCCTAACTACATAACTTTTCTGAGATGAAGTAGGTTACACCCATCTTAGTTGTTTCTGGGATTTGGGAAATGCCTGGGCAGCGCAGACCTGAGAGTTAACAACTCCCCCAGAAACCTGTTTACTTCACCTAGTGTTCACTGCAGACCCAATAGGGGCAGAAACCCCACTCCCTCATTATTTAGCCTTTATTAATGACCTTTTAGTTTGCCATGTGAATCTCCAGAACCCTGAGTCTGTGACAACAGGCCTTTTGCACTAATGAATTCTGTGTTTTTTTAATAATTTCATTACTTTTATTTAAAAAAAAAAATCTTGTGGGAGAGACTGAGTTCAGCCCTGGGTAACCCCAAACATCTTATATTTGTTGATTTTCATGTTTTCACCTCTCTCTATTTAACCACAGTTAGTTCTGCTATACTTTAATGTAGTGGACTCTTAAACTGCTGCAGTTAGAAGCACCCAAGAAAGCCCCCGCTGCCCATGGCTGGAGCCTGTGCTTGGGGCATTTTGTTCAGTGTGTCTTTGCACGATAGGCTGAGGGTCACAGCTGCTAAATCCTCTCTCCCTGCATTTTAATGGTGTCAGTCCCACCTCACCCATCCCAGTACAAACACTTACTGTAAGAGTATAAATGCAAAGAAAAATAAGTTGTTAAAATATTGACCCTGCAGTATGGAGTGAAGCAGAGAGAGTCTCCTGAGAAATCCTCCTCTGCTGCATTTTATTAAACAAAAATAACTTGCAGATGCCAGAGAGTCGAATATTTGCCCAGGCCCCAGTGAAGAGATTTGATTGTTATTTTACCCCTGCCTCTTTCCTGTGAAGTAAGGACGAGTAAAACACCTCCCCAGGTGGACAGGGGGGTCTGAACAGGGACCAGTGTCCAAGTGAGGCAGCTGACAACCAAAGATGGTGCTGGGGCTGATGGGAGAGAAGGGTCAGGAGCAAAGAAAACCAGACAGGCTTTCTGCATCACTCAGTGACACACCTGCATGAAGTCACCCGTAGGACTGACATCCTACAGGACATTTTATACATCTTAACTTTATGCCACCAGAACTGAAACAGAGCTAAACAGACATTTGCCCTCACTCCCTGTAAACTTTCAGGAGTCAGTTTAGTCTTTGCTTTTGCTTTGGGACCATCGTTTTTCTTAATGAATTGGTCATTGCTCTAAGAGGTGCCTCAGAGCTGAAGGACAGTTAAAGCTGAGGAACAGAGGTAGGCAAAGAGCACACCAGCCCAAGAATGAAACCAGTAGTCCTTGACAAAACTAAATCATTACTTAATACTTTTTAATGCTTTTTTTTTCAAAATTGTAGTCCAAGAATTAAATCAAAGTTACCCAGAAACTAAAGTGCATTGGTCTCTCTAGATTCTCCCCAAGCCCCCAGAGATGTCACGTGTGATACTGAGAGTTCAATGGCAAATGCTCACGGAAAGACACCAGCCGTTTTTAGTCCATTTCTTGCTCTTCCATGGAAATACCACTTTAAGTCTCTTTTCTTCCTACCCCTCCAGCAGACTCAGCTGCAGCTGAGTTAACTGTGGAAAGTTACTTTGGGGAAATGATTTAATACTGTGCTGTATTTGGGATGTTCAGGATTTTGCAGTGATGGTTGACCCATTCCTTTATTAAATAAGGGGTCATCAGTATGTTTTCAAACTACTCAAACATCAACACAGCCTGAAGTGGTCCTTCCTTCACACATCAGTGGCCAAACCCAGCCCAGAGCTGCAGTTCCTAAGGTGGAAAGCATGACAGCTACTTTCTTCTTGGTCATCAGCTAAAATAACAGATTACAAGGCAAGGCCCAGGCATGATTTTTGCCACCACCACTCAAAATGGATGCCTGCTTTTGGGTCACTAAAAGCCCTTCTTTTTCACTATCTAAATTACTTATTTCCTAGGTTATTACCAAATATTTTTAGCCCTCACGTGCAAGAATTACAAGAGGAAATTTTATTTAGGTGCCAGAGAGACGGAATATCCCTGGGACAGCTGGAAAGCCCATGCTTCTACAAACATTGGCACACTGGTTTCCACAGGCCAGCACTGCCTGAGGCTTTGTGGGCAGTATCTGGGGAAGCTGAGATGCTGCAAAGGAGCCGCTTTCCTCCTGGACGTGTAGTGTTTCCAAGAAAAGGATGTTCTGTTCTCCGCTGCCTCTAAAAACAACACTGGTTCTGTCATCTCCAGGTTTGTTTTGCTATGTCTGATATTTTTAAATTGTTTATTAAGCACAGTGCTGATTTAATTGGGTGTTTGTAATAGCATGAGAAGTGTGCCGCTGGCCCGAGCCAGGAGCCAGAAGGATTCCTCCATCCCACTGACATTGCCAGGCCTCGATGGCTCACAGAAAACCCCTTTCCAATCATCCTTAATGTCATTCCATGGCCACCAGCAACTGGGGTGAAACTGAGGTGAGAAGACGTCTCAGAGTCTGAAATCGTGCACCAAATCACCTCTCTTTAATTTCACCATAATTATCAAAAATTTCCTTCAAATCCTATTGCAAACTCAATATGGAAGGAGTTTGTGTAAAAGTCTTCTCTCCTCACTGCATTTACCAGAATCACAATGCTGCAGTACTGTTGTACTGGAAACTATCATAAGGAAAGCTCATTAAATTTAATTGCAGAAGTGACCAAATATGAAATGTATAGAGCAAAATAATTTCAAGGAAAGATCCTACAAGATCACATTTCAGGAAAATGAAAATGCAGCTGTTTTCATCTGGAAACTGAAGGGAAGACTATGCTTATGTAGTTACAATGCTAAAACAAATACTAGAAAAATACGGAAATAGTCTTTATAATCGTTAAATAAAGTCATTGTGACCGCTTACACAAAATACGCTAAATACAAACAATGTTAAAAATACAATATTAGGACATAAACACACAAAAGGGGAATTCTAAATTAAGTCAACTTTTTGGTTAATACAATTCTTATTAAAATTACACTTTTCCAGAAAGATACCTAATGCCCAGCATTTCATTTTTCTGTGTACCAGGCTATAGAGTAAGACGGAATAAATGACTGTTCACACGGTTTAATTAATGCTCCGTATCTCACATCCACAGATAAACGTGTGGGACTCATGGCATCCAGCAATGTGAACAAGCTGCCAGGTCTCCACTTCACTACGGCTGTCTTTCTTCCTGTCATCCTCCATGGTCCAAAGTCACTTCTGCAGGGGAATTGGTGATGTTTATGTCCCCCTACCCCACGTTTTCCCCAGAACCAAAAGCAAATAACGTGCCATGAAGCCTGTGCCACTGTCTCTGCACTGCTGCCCTTCCATACAGAGAAGATGGGCGTCTGCCTTACCCCAGGGATGGCAGGGTTTGTGTCTGAGCCCACCTCTCACCCACAGCAAAGGGACAGGAGTGACAGGGAATGCACACACCATGTGCCACAGAAAACAACACAGGAGGCCAGTGGGAGAAGTGCGCGACAGAGAAACGGATGGAGGAGGCAAAAATTGAGGAAAGGAAAGGGAAACTAAGAAAACTACTTACTCCTCTTGAGGAGGAGGCACTGGCCCCTGGAAAACTCCTTATTAGACAAAGCCTTCCTTCTGTTTCCAAATTCCTCATGCAGAAATGTGGACAAGAAAAATTTTCCTCCTGCTCTTGACAAAACAAATTGGGATGTGCCCTATAAGAAAAACTACTGAGGGAAAGTCAGTATTGGCACAAGAACAAAAGGGTCTTAGCTGGCCACGAATGTGTTTAAGGTGGCAGCAAGAAGTGTGGCTCTGGGGCAGGAAGGGACAGGAGTTTAATTAAGTATGGAAAGGAGCCTGATGCATTCATTAAAGGGATTATATAATGTGATCAGCTCCAAAGACAGGCAACTTGTTTCAATGGCACCCAAGACCCCCACCTCTGTTCCCAAATCCTACTGTACTTTCTTTGCCTCACTTTTGCCAACCTCTCATACTTTCACAGACCCACACTTTCAGCACCACGTTTCAAGAATAAAGGACCAAAGCACAAAAAAATTTGGATGCTATTAATGCAGCGCCACACAATTTTATACTTGTACACAGATAAGACCAACTCTTTCACTTAGAAATACAGGACCTACCAAGAGCTGTAAGAGTACATACAGATCCATCCCAAAATAATGCTTTCTGTATATTTCAGGAATGAGCCTTAACTATACTTAGGATAAGGAATTTGTCTTCATGTGATGAGCCTGACCTCATCTTCTACAAAGGGAGAGGTTGTGAGAAAGCAGACACTCCTCTCATCTGCAAGGTCCAAATCACCAGTATATTTCATATATTTAAAGTACTGATCTGGAACCCATTGCCATAGTGTCTGGGTGCCTCATAGTCTGCCTAAAAATAAACAAATATCAGTTACCCAAGTGGGTGACTCATAATCATACACAAGCCCCTTCCAGTGTGAGCAGATTGGCTGGTTAATTAACTTGAAATCTGACTAACAGATGATCCTACTACTATCCTCCAATTACCATCAAACCACTTTACTTTTAGTATGTGTAAAAGGGTCAAAGTGCACAAAGCTTGTAAACTAATTGCCTCTTCCCTCGTACATCATGTACTAGGAACAATTCCCTGTTCCCATACCAGAATTCATCCTTATTGACAAGAAATGCTCACAGAGCTCTTTCTGTCCCACCTTCAAAACATGGGCAGAAGGGCAGGTTTTCATCATGGTACCAGTGAAAATCTTTTACCAAGTCACGAACCCAGCATAAAATTCAATCCACTCTTGAAATACTCGCTGTGATGCTCATATATTGTGTTGTTGATGCTTCTGATAACTTAACCTCACCTTCCATTCCCTCCACACTCCTAAAAAATACACAGTCTATTGAGAGAATCCTTCTGAATCTTGATCTCATGGGAAATATTTTTTTTTTAAATAACAGAAGTATTTCAAAATTAAAATATTTTTGAATGAGTAGAGCCCACTGGGATTTGATAAGTGGTTAATTTCCTCGAGCTTTGCTTTTTGCTTTTAAAAATTCCTGTCTACCTATAGGCATACACACACAAGAATAGGTATAGATATATAGATACAGATATATACAGGTATACATATAGATATATAGGACCACATGGAACCCTCTTTGCCAAGCCACACTCATCCCAGAGGGAGCTCTACTGGCAAGCACTTTGCAAGACCTTTGCAGTCTTTTGACTTGCAGTGTCAGCAACATTAGTTTAGTTACCATTCAAAAATGCAGAAAAAAAAATCTGGGCTAAATTTCCTTAAAAAGCCACCAAATATCTACAGCTCTTGTGGCATCTCTATGAAGTGTTACAATTGGCCACCTTTAAAAGAAACTTGAAGTTTAAACCCATGTCCTGCTCCACATGCTGCTTGCTTTCCAGTCTAAACAACTCCTCTGGGCTGGCACAGGAAGCAAGGGGGATCCTGATAGACACTCCTTATCTATAATCATCAGCTATAATTGCACTTTTCTTTAGCTGACTCTAGCATTTTCCTGGCTAAACCCCACCATTCACATGCAGGGAAGACTCTTTGGAAGTCAATACAGAACTGCTGCTCTAAAGTCATCCTGAATTGGCTTTTTCAGCCTCCCTGCAGGTGCCAGCCATGGTCGCTTTTTGACATCCCTGCATTACATTGGCTTTGTGTGTACAAGTGAGTGAAGTTGTTCCCTAGTGACTGATTTGAAGACACTTATTACTACCAACAGCTGCAGGAACTCTCTTTTTGCTCAAGACATAAAAATGTGTGGTTTGCAGCCAAAGAACCAAACAGGCAAAGTAAAACACACTGAAGTTGATGAGAAAACTCCTACCAGATTCAGTGGGACCAGAAATTCACCCTTTCTCCTGGGGGCTGACAGGTGTGTGCCATTGTGCCTTGGATTTGGGGTTAATTTCCAGCTCACACCCCCAGGCCTGACTGTGCAGCCCTGCAGCACTCGCACACAGCAGGATCAGGTGTAAAACCAGAGCTCACATCACAAAGAGGCCTTGTATCTCCAGCAATCCCAGCATTTTTCTGCTCAGAATTACATGCTGGCCAGCACTGTTTAATGAATGAGAAAAACATCTGGTCTCATAACTGCTTCTGCGGCCTCCACGGAGCTGAACTGAGGCAACTCTTTACAGCTAAATGTGCACGTACAATGCTCCTCCTGGTGTTGCTACTTGAGTGTTCTATCAGCATTCCAAAATGTGTGAAAACAAAGATAATTCAGGTTTTCACCTTACTTTATTGACTGTTTCAAAGTGATGTTCAGCAGTGCCTACATAATTATCTAAGTGAGATAATACAGCAAACACCTTTCAAGCCGCAGGACTGCACCAGTGGATGAGCTGTGCATATCATTTGTACTGTGAAAAATAGTGTTGAGGGAAGTGGGGATTTGTGCTGTTATCAATCAAAAGTTTTTGGTGGGGTTTTTTTGGGAGGTTTTGCTTTTGATTTTTTTTGGTAGGAGTTATGAAACTACAAGAAAACAAATGGAAAAAATGTGTTATAGAGGCAAACACAATGCTCACCACAAAAGCCATCCAAAAGAAAAAAATAATTCCCAACATTGTGCTGTGATGGTCTTGTTTCAGGGATAATAATTAGCATGAATAGATGAATATGCAGTTCTCTGACCTGACAGGAGTCGGAACAAAGGCAAGAAAATCTTCACGTTGTGGGGCTTTTTTCCTTTTATTTTAAGATGCTTGTGAATTCCATGGGATATTTTCAGCTTGGTGTTGTGAAAGTGATAGAAAATGTATGTGGTTTCATGTGCTACACCTGACCCTCTTCTCTCCACTGCACACTTTTCTGGATATATAATTGCAGTTTCCTTTTGCACTTCTGTCTTACTCTAGAAAAGATCTACACAAAGCTACAAGGAAATAAAAAAAGCTGATTTTACATGAAAGTAGCAGCAACACCAGTTATACAGTGGATATGGTCACATCTATCCAGTTAACACATGAGAAAAATAGAGATATTTTAATCATTTTGAGTAAAAGCAGTGTGATGCTGAAACTGGTTGCATCCTTTCATCATTAGCAAAGGCTGTCAGTCTTTGCTGGGGGTCAGAGTCTTGTCTCTCTGTAAGGGGGATTTCTCATTTAATGCAGATACACACACCCCTGTCACTGAGCTGGGGTATTTTTCTATATTGTATAAGTAAAGTAGAAGATGAAATAAGAAGCAAGATAGCACAAAAACAACAGATGACTTTAAAAGACATTCAAACTACAAGTTTTATTTCTGTCTAAAATATGTCATGTGTGCCAATGCGCTGTGTGCTGTGACCATTACACTGCAATAACAGGAATTCTGCCATGAGTGTTACTAAAGGCAAATAGTTTCTATTGTAACTCCCATCTTGGGAATTGTGTCTGGATTTGTTTTTTGGATGGAGGGGTTTTCTTCCTTGCTTTAAAGTTCCGATTAAAGAAATACCCTTTTTTTTTTTTTTTTAAATTTTTTTTTTTTCTTGATTTCGGTGCCTGAAAAAAATGGATCCCTTTTGTTTGGTTGAAACCCTGTGGTGGACCCCCATGCTTAGGGGACTGCTCAAGCCAGTGTCCTCAGGATAAGCCTTTCCCTTTGGTTCCCTGGGGTAAGAGGTTCCCATGTCTCCCTCCCTTTCTCTCTGTTCCCAGGAGCTCAGATTGTGCTCCCATTTGAGTACTTCATCCACTGCTCATCTGCCAAGCAATTCCTCTCAGATCCAGAGGATCTTTACAGTCCCTTCCAACCCAAACCACTCTATGATTCTGTGATTTGACTTAACAAGGGTTTGGTCTCTCTCTCCTTTGTCTGTATGCTGAAGCAACAAGAGCAGTGAGTTCTGTCTTCAGAGTCTGCACTCTGGCACACAGGGTTACACTCCACCCATGCAGTGCACACCTACTCTGGACCATTCCAGCTCCAAGGCATCAGACTTTGCTCCAAATGGAAGCAATTCCCACATGCTACACATGCATGGCTGAACCAGATCAGAAATAGGATCTAAAGTCCATAGAGACCTCAGAATTGAGAGAGTTTGGCACCAGGTTTTTGTAATGATATCAGTGACAGAGGGACTTGGAACACCTTGTGATCGTCTGGTCATGAAGAAAGGTCTATCCGACAGCACTGCTGCTGTTTGGGGTCACTGATGGCAGGCAGATGGATTTCAAAAATCCACTCCCAGCCCTGGTCCCTGTGATTCAGTAACCAGCTGATCCTGCAACACCCGTGCCAGCCCTGTAAGCCCCAGAGGCATGTCCCCTCCATGCCAGGAGTGTGTGTCTGTGTGACACCCGGTCCATGCTGCCCTGCCTCACTCATATCACAGCCCGGAAATACCTGCTGAGCACCACCAGCAACAGCAAAACCACGTCAGTCCCCACACTGGTTTACACCAGCAGCACAAGCTCAGGCTTTGAGCACAATCCTGAGGTATTCTGGTACCTGGCTACAAGCTGTGTCTAAAGCTCCCTCACCCACTTATCCTTCTGAAATTCAAGAGAGAAATTACAGCCTGTCGTCATCCCCCTTTCTACCAATCCATCATCATCCAAATTTGACTTTTTGAAAGTCCGTCCCTAGGCATATTCAGGTTGTTGTTACCTTTCTTCTCAACAGACTTACACACCAAACAAACTGGCAGGTCCAGGTCAGGTTCAGGCAGGGGTCTCTCTAAAATCATTGCATTGGGTTTTGACACAGGCAGCCAAACCACCCTGATGAATTCCAGGGCTGTCTTGGTCTGTGTTACCTGATTGTTCCTATTCCAGGCCATCAGTGCTGGTCAGCATCTCCAGGCTGTGCTGCAAGGTTTGTGCACAGGGGACATGTGAAGAGCAGCTGCTCCCCTGTTCATCCCTCTCCTCCCAAAGCACCATGCCATGACGAGCTCCAGCACAGATGGAAAGGCTGTCCTGCCCCTGGGCTTTAAATAAACTCTGAGTCTCAGTGCCATGGAGCCCTGATTGGGATCTTCATACAGTAAAACAGACAAGTGCAATCAATCAAAGAAACAAGTAATACTGTGTACAGCAAAAGGTTTTGTTTTCTACGAACAGCATCTTAAAGGTGAGGCTCGATTCTTACCAGACATCCAGAGAAAGATGAGTTGCTGCTCCTTTCCTGTCTCAGGAGTGGTAATGGGTCTTCATATTCATGGAACTGAGGGAGGTCGACATTTCTGAGGTCCCTGAAATTTTGTCTAATTTGGTCAAATGAGTTAAAAATCTGATGAAACAGAGTGATAATATGAGCACATAGTATGACTTGCACAGTAACCATTTAGCCTGAATCACAAACACCTTTCCTGCAACTTTCTGGTCCTCTGTGGGAACTGAAGGCAGGACAGCAGGAGATGTCCCACCTGGACCTTCTCATAGTGGGAAGTTTCCCCATGTGCTGAAAAAGAGCACAGCAAAGTGTGTGTCACAGACCTCAAATGGGACATCTCTATGTGGGCATGAATTCATCTCTATTTTTTCCCTGCTGGTCCACTAACACCAGGGGGACAATTCACAACCAGGGACTCCCATTCACTGCTACACAACTGAACTCACAATCCACTACTCCCATTCACTTCGCAGTAACATCCTGCGAAGCCTGGGGTGATCCACTCAGGCTTCAAACCACCACCACAGGACCTCCTGGATCTCCTCTGACAAAGCCCTTGGTCTCTGTGGCTTTAGTGGTTCACATGAATATAAAACTACACCCCCTTTCCTGCTTTCAGTTTTCTGGCTCTCATAGTAAGAGCAGAGGTTCAAAAAGCATGCAGAAGAGCACCCCAAAAACCTGAGATTTGTTTCCTCAGTTTTTGTTTTGGTAGCAGAAATGCATATGAATTTGCAAGTGGTTGGTTGATTCACGTTTTCACAAGGATATCTTTTCCTTCCCGAGCATCCCCACCTTCCCCAGATACAGGTCACACCTCTCAGCAAACACCCTTAAGGAAATGCAGCTTATTGCAACCTCCTTCAGCTGGAATATCTCAGACTGGCTCTTAAGAGATAGCAAACAATGCCAGCAAAGTCCTTTTCAAGTGATACAACTGCATCAGCACTGGGACATTTGCCAGCACAGATATTCTTTGGCAACAGAAGAGTGAAAAGCCACTGCTCCAACCAACATAACAAGGCTGGCAAAACAGAAGCACAGACCATTTCATCCCTGATAGCATCCGTCTCCTCTGTCCCCCTTGCCTGGCCCCACTTTCTCCCACCATCGCTTACAGACAGCGTTTGAGGTCTGCCCAGGAAGGGCAGGGATGCACTGCTATCTTCTCATGTAGACAAAATGTCTCATGTAAACAAGTCCAAAGGATCTGTGGGAGATATGGGCCACATGCTGCAAGTCAGTTCATGCACTCATCACCTCGTTGAGCCCCTAACCCGACAGCATCTCCTCAGATCTCATCTAACTACAAAGGCTTTGTTTCAAAGGGGAAAGCTTTGAATGATCCTTGTGCAAGAAAAGGTATCATGTTGGCACGGAGAGCTGCAGCACTGCTGCTGCTCGGTCTGCGGGGCACTGCTGAAAGCACTAAAGAGCCAGAGTGGCTGCAGCCCTGTCACTTTAATGAGCAGGGAACTTCATGGGGGAGTTGGGGCTATTTCATCAATAACGTTTGCCCCCCTACCTCCTGCCCATGAAAGAAGGAGAGAAGTTCAATTCCGGACTCTGTGCTAATGCATCTGTAGAATGACAGTTTAAAAAAAGCTCAGAAAGGGGAAGCTGAGGGGCTGTTTCAGCAGCAGCCGTAGTCCAGCCTTGCTGCAGTGACCCAGGTGGGTTCTCCTGGGCGAGGACACACACAGCATTACAGCTTCCATCATGGTGCTTTGGCAGAGCATAGGGCTCAGGAAGACTTGGCACAGCCTGGATGCAACTTCCAGAGCCTCTGGAGGCTCACACCTTGGCTCTCATTTTAGGAGTCAGCGCATGGTGCAGTCTGACAGTGCCTGCAAGGAGCCTGTGCCATACATGCATGCAAGCAAACTGAGGAACAGGTAGGAAAAACAAAGTATATGAAGTCACATTTCTGCTGGCACGCAGGTGAATCCTGATGACAGACTCTAATCCTTCTTGCTAACATATTTAAATTTCTTACTACCATTTAGCAAGTTGATGCTATTTGGACAAAATGCCACAATAAACATATAAGTTGGCAGGCACAGCAAATTGAAAAGGCTTTGAATAATGTTGTTCCAATTCCTAGCTTGAAAGCTTATAGCTTACAAACAACATAACATGTAACAACATTGTGTATTGATTTCATTAAATAATAGCATCGGGTGGGGGGGGGAATTGCTCTGAATAGCAGCTTTTAGGAAAATCACTTTATAGTCTGTATCATCTGATAAAAAACATAGTGCTAGCAATTGAGACCAAGGGGAGAAAGAGCTGAATCAGAGGCCCTCGGGATGCAGCACTAGTCTCTGCTGCAAGGGTGTGGGAATCCTGCAGCAAATTTTACTAATTCTCCTCCAGCCCTGCAGTAGCAGCATGTGACTGCAATCCCCCAGCCCCGCGCTGCCCTGCGTCCCCAAGAAGCGCCACTGAAATCCTTCCTGGCCAGACACAGCATCAATCCTTCCGAGCAGCACTCGTGCCCAGGCCGAGCAGATTGTGCCACAATTCATTGTGGCAGAATAAAATGCTTCAGACTAAAAGGGGAGAGATTTAGATCAGATGTCAGGAGGAAATTCTTTACTGTGAGGGTGGTGAGGCACAGGCATGGGTCACCCAGAGAAGCTGTGGATGCCCCATCCCTGGAAGTTTTCAAGGCCAGATTGGATGGGGCTTTGAGCAACCTGGTCTAGTGGAAGGTGTCCCTGCCTATGGCACAGGAGTTGGAACTAGATAGTCTTTAAGGTACCTTCCAGCCCAAGCCATTCCATGATTCTGTGATTTGGGTAGGGCCTAGAGCAGCACTGGTGGGGTTTTACCAGGACAACTAGACCAGACTATCCCCAGGCAAAGTGGTCTGGGTGCAGGTGCTGGTCATCTGCAAAAGTGAATTTCTGCCAGATAAATGCATCTCTTCTGCTCCCCTTAGCCCAAACAAGTCCTAGAAGGAAAAAAGCTGCTCAGGGTATATCCAAGGGGCTTTTCCCATCACTTCTATCTCGACTACCTGCTGGATCTCATAACACTCCCAGCTGGTGTGGCTCTGTGCGGGTAAGACCAGAGCCTGGCCTCCAGTAAGACACGTGGGAAAAGCCTCAAAAATTGACAAATTAGCTCCTGCTCAGAGCAGCACGGACTCTGTTGGGTCTATGAGGCAGCCATTTAACCTCACCATTAAGTTTCCATCAGGTGACACCACTGCCCCTGCCGGGGTGGATCCCAGTTAACTGGGCTTGTCACCTCCCCATCCCTGGCTCCTCTCATTCAGAGCAGGCTATAAAGGCACAGACCTTGCCAGCCAGAAGCACCCTATTAGTAGTACTAGCAGTGGCACTGTTATTATTAGCTAGTCTTGTATTTATTTTTTAGGAAGTTCTACTGCTGGACTGCAGATCTGCCTGCAATGCTTTTCCAAGGGGGGGCTGGGGAGGGCAGACTCCCCGGCACCAAACCCATCATTAATCTATTTTGAAAACAAGATCGTGTTTTCCAAATAGCACTGCATGACTCGCTCCTATTCTGCCAACACATTTTTATGGTGGTTTGGGATTTTTAGGGGGTTTCTTGCTGATGGGGGAGGAGATTAATGACTGATAAGTGTACTAGCCTGCTTTGCAGCCAGCCAGGAATAGAGCCCGTGCCCTCACCCTGGGCTGCTGAGTGAGTAAAGCCCTTCTGCATGGGGTGGGGAGCGGGTCCACGGGAAGCCCTCTTCCCAGGCACTGGCTATAATCCATTCCAGCTGCAGGATGTGTTCCTTTCAATATGCAGCAGTATCTGGAGGCAATGGCATTGCTGGCCACGCACGAGTGCAGGGGTCCCACCTCTGTCCCTGCTGGGATTAGACATGAGGCTCAGTGACAGGCTGCATGTCAGAGCTGCTCTGAAGGGTTTACAGTGCCTGAGCACAGACCAGCGCTCCAAATCCGAGAGGATTTGCCCTGCATCTCAGTACACACTAGCTCAGGATGGAAAGCTGGTTCAATCTCCAACTGCTGCTGTTAAAGGAGATGTGTGTTGTCCAGATGGGAGGAATGGAGCTGGCTGCTGACAGGATCAGGAGGAACAGGCACAGACCATCAGCCTTGCAGAGAAGACAGCATAGAAAGTGAAACCTCAGCATTGTAGCTCATAGCTTTGGACCCCCTTAGGGGAATTCCCAGCATTCAAGATGCTGTTTGCTTCCTCCTGGGGTCCCCTCGGGAGCCTTGGGGCAATTACAGATGCACGTGGTGAAGGGCAAAACCTGGCTTCTCCCTGGGCTAGAGGAGGCAGCCTGGTTCTGCAGCAAGGGCTTCCCGTGGCCTGGAGGAGCCGTGAGCTCCTGCACCAGCCCTGCCTCCAGCCCAGCACCAGTGTGGGTAACAGCACAAAGGGGCAGAGGTGAGAGCACAGACCCACAGCTCAGGACACAGAAGCTCTACTTCCAGCACCGCCTTTGCCTCCTGACGATCCTGTACAAGGCGCCTGGCTCCATGCCTCAGTTTCCCCTCTCTGTAAAACGGGGTAGCAGCCACCCTTCTGGTGAGCTCTGTGACAGGCAGCGAGGGGAAGCACTGCAAGAGCCATCACACCTCTGCCCTGAGGAGAGGTGGGGAGGAGAAAGGGGGCGGGTAAATGTGCCAGCTCTGCAGCAGGAACAGCAGAAAGGACCTTAGAACCTGCATTTTCCACAGCATTCAATTTAAAAAATGAGGAAACCTGGATGAAGGAAAAGAAATTAAGAAAGTCAGGTGTGAAACCAGATGGCTGGTGAAGTCATGCAGCTGGGGAAACTGAGGCAGAGACAAGCTTCACTTGGGAATCAGTTCACTGACAGTGAAAAACCTTTTCAGCAGAGGCTCTCATCCACTCCTGAGACTGACATTCCTGGCAGTGAGAATTCCATATGCTACTTCTAAATATTGCAGAAAGTCCCAGCTGCTGCAGGGAAAGGAGTCTTCCCTGTAGGACAGAGTCAGGCCAGCTCAGGAGAACATGAATGTGCTGCAAAGTAAATCTCTGAGAGAGGCCACTGGGTGCTTTGCTCATTTAGAACAGCGTTGTGCTTATTCATCTTTGTGCAGTGTCCCCTGTGATTGCACACGGCTGCATGCAATACTGGGGAAGTTAGGAGAAATTCAATTATATTGATTTACGGAAGAAAGAGACAATAACAAATGTAATGGGTAGTTGCTATTCCATATTTTATCTCGAGCCATTAAGACTTCGGGTTCTAATATCCTCTACCTTTAGAATGAAATTAAAACAATCATTTTCAGGATGAGGTGCTTCTCCACACAGAGCCTGGAGCTGCCAGCTAACCAAGCGTCGACACACATAAATCAAGACCTCCTCAAACCTGGGTGCCCTCAGATACTTGCTGGAGACCAGCTGAAGAAGGCTCCTCTCAGTAAAGGTGCTTCTTGGTACAAAAGATGGCAAGCAGGTTCCCCACTCATTTTGCAAACCTGGTTATAGGCTGGACAAATACACAGGAGGAGTCTGAATCTGAGGAGGCTTCTGTTTAATGTCCATGCTTCAGAGACCTACCTTCTAATTACTGTGTAGGTGACCAGAGTCTACAGTAGGGAAATAGAAAACTCAAAATTAAGCTAAAGCAAGCAGAGAATTGTACTGGTCTGTAACATGTTCCAGATCCCAATGACTAAAACCTGATTGATTTTAGGGGAGACTTGATAAAAAAAGATTTTTGAGAGGGATGACAAAACCAGTCATCCAGAACTTGAGCTAAGAAATCCCTGGCATCTCCCACTGCTGGATACACATATCACTAGAGACAGGTTAATGTGTTGCTGCTCTGCCACCAGGTGTACAGCTCCACTCCCACAAGCAATAAATCCCTGAGCTTTTCCTAACCAACTTTCCTCTCTGGCCCACCTCTCACTAGGTTTTGCAGTACCATGATGGCCCAGACGGAAAACAAAGTGCAAATGATTCTCCAAAGCACTTCCTTTCAGCAAGCACAATGTGAAAACGCTTCACATTGGTATGGTATGCTGCCAGTGGAGGAGTTTTCCTCCCCAGAACTCCATTCAGGTTCTGCTGGGGACACACAACCAGACAGCCACTTTGTCTAACATTGGCTGAAAATACTTGTTCTTTTTATGGGCAAGGGCTAAAAGGCTGCTGAGACACATTCCAGCATTGTAATATTGCTCTGAATAGAAAACAATAGAATAAAACTCTGGCTTCATGAAGTAGAGCATATTTATGTTAACTGTGGTTTAGGAGCTCTGCTCAGGACTTGAATGAGTGACCATTTGTTTGCATCATCTTAAGCTACCACTGCATGCAGTTTATGGCAATTTAACAGAGTATTTATAGCCAAGGTTAATAATTTCCCTGCAGTTTTTCTCAGCTCCTTGCCATCCTCTGACACCTTGAATGGCTCCTGCCCTCCCACTGCCTGGACCGAGCAGTGATGCGCTGCCAGAACGGCAGCGATGCCTCTTTGAACTCGCCTCTGTCTCAGCTGAGTGATGGGAGCAACTTCTGCCTACCTAAAGCACGGCCCCTGATGCTGTCAGTGCTGAGGGCTTCCCCAAAGCCCCCGCTTAACAAACACCACAGCAGCCTGCACACCCCCTCACAGGGTCTGCTGGGACCCTGGTGCAGCTCCCACGGGATGTGAGGAAGACTGCGAAGGCACCCAGCCTTCCTCCAGTGAGCAGAGCAGGGTGCTGCTTCAGCTCACAGCTGTCTGGCACTCCTCCAGGTGATGCTTGCTTGCTTTTCAAAAGCAAGCCACCCACAGCCAAGTTCCACCACAGGTGGTTTCCCCAGCACTGGCTGTTGACATGAAGCCCAGGGGCATCTCGTGGTCCAAAATCACTGGTGGGTGGAAAGTGACCACCTGAGCCCTGCACATGGGCACTGGCCAGAGCACTGCTGCAGACAACCTCCAGAGGGCTTGTGGTTTCTACCAGCAAACTCCTTTCTCTGGATGGGGAGAGCCCAGAGGGCAGCTACCTCCATCATGCTCCTCCCTCTGCCACAGAGCTCCAGTTTCACACTCGTTTGGATGGATGGGTGGATGGGTGGATGGGTGGATGGGTGGATGGGTGGATGGGTGGATGGGTGGATGGATGGATGGATGGATGGATGGATGGATGGATGGCTGGATGGATGGATGGATGGATGGATGGCTGGACGGATGGATGGATGGATGGATGGATGGATGGATGGATGGATGGATGGATGGATGGATGGATGGATGGATGGATGGATGGATGATTCAGTGCCTCCACCTCCTCAAGGATGCCCAGCCACTGGAGGGCAGCTCTCTGAGGGCTGGCTCTGTCCCATCCTGAGCCTGAAGCTCGCCCCTCCAACACCTTCAGACCATCTTTTGGGAGAGATGAGCTGATGTTTGGGTGGAGGCCAGGCAGGTGGGAGGGGGCTCTGGGGCATCGCTGGGGTGCAGGGCAGAGGTGTGAGGGGAAGCAGCAGCTGCACGCCTTCCCCAGGGAGCAAAGAGCTGAGATACAAGTTTCAGTGCGAGTTTCAAAGGCAATGCTTCTCACAATTAACCCTCTGACCTCCCTGCACACCTTGGCAGGGTCAGACAGAGTAGGCTGCTCAACTGGGCTTTGTACTTCTCTGAGGGTAAAGATGCTGCATTCTCTCTGAGGGCCCTGTTCCCATGTTTGCCACTGGTAACATCCATAACATCCAGGCAGGAATTTAATCTCAGTCAATATCTGAAAATGTCATTAAAACTGGAGCAGAGCTGGTCACTCTCACCCTTACCGCAAGTCTCCTCCTTTTCTGTGTAAAACTGTCACCCTCTGCCTGGCCTCAGTCCAGCTCTGCTCCTTGGGAGCCTGTGCCATCTCAGAGGTACACCAGGACAGGAGACAGTCTCTCAGCTAGACCTACTCCCCCTCTGAGCTCACCATCCATGTGATAATTCACGGATTCAAATATTCTACCTCTTGCCATTTAACCTTTGTCGGCAAAGTTAATTTGCAGAGGCAGATTGTGAGCTCTGTGGGACAGAAACCACATTTTTCTACTGTGTTGTACATAGTAACAGTTTCTATGTAATATTCCATAGAAATAATAGTCTTTATAAGACAGACTAAATATAACAGCTCTAATGAAGTTACCTCTGGTCTTAAACATAACATGACGCCTTTCCAGCCTGTGGGGCTTCAGCACACACATTGTTCCCCTTGAGCAAAAATAGGGGAGTAGGATGGTTGCTTTTCTGCCTCAGGCAGCTTTACCTGCTTCCTTTTTGTCCTGCAAGCTGCTTAAATACATCCTTTACTTTCTAAAAAGCACATGGTGACCCTCAGGACATGTCACATTACTCTTTTGCCACTTCCTCCTGCCCAGGCCACTCCCCAGCTCTGTCCCACCACTCCATGGCCTCTTCACCCCTGCCACTGCCTTTCCTGGCACCTCCATCTCTCACTATTTCCCAGCACTACCCAACTCTCAGCAGAAAACAGGCCTGCCACTTTTTGCTATGCTCTTTTTTTTTTTTAATTTCCTGTTACTATACCTAAAAATGAGGAGATAAATCTTCTGTGAAAGAAAACAAAACCATCCCCCAACCTCAGGATGAAAAAAAATGAAGCCTCTTCTGGTTAGCTAGAGCAGAATTGAAACTTCCCTCTAAAAGCTGTCAGCATACTAGCTTAAAAACTAAGGAAAATAATTACTTCAGCAAATGAATTAGACAGCTCAGGTTGATTCCTATTGGTGAGTTCCATGGCATCACACACAGTGCAGCAACACAGTCATCCAGGCTAAAAACGTCCACAATCATCCCCAGGGTTGCAGGCAGTAATGGAAGACAAGGGGTTCCTGCCTAGCCTGAATTGAGAGTGCCTTGGATCACTGCACCCTAAAGATGTAAAGTTATTAAATGTGTTTGTCGGGACCATCTGCTCCAAGAGCTGCAGCAGGCAGGCAGGGGAAGCTGCCTGCCATGGCTTGTTGTCTGTAGCTGCTTATCTGGAACCCGAGTCACAGTCGGCTGCTGGTCCAGAACTGAGAAGCAAAAGACACTCAAATGAAATGTAGTCAGCTCAAGATTTAGCATTTCACTCGTGGGCCACCTCAAATCACTCACAACTTCTGCTACACATGCAGAGGAAAAGAGCGCTCCAGCAGTTACTCTACAGACGCACAAAACCAAACAGTGGCTTGGCTAAAATTGAGTATAGATAAGGGGATGTGGGGCTGGGAGGGGAGAACCCAGTATTCCTGTTATGTATTTCAGGCTCACAGATAATGAGAATCTCATTTTCCTTTCCTACCTACCATCTGCATTGTCTCCCACTGCAGGCAGCGTTTGGAGAACCCAAATAAGCAGAGTACCTGATGATGTGCCACTACAGATGCAGTGGTGGCACTTGCTGTTTGCACACAATTGCCTTTACTGTGTAAAACTGACTTCATGGTCTTGTAAACAAGCCAGAGACCCTGCCAACACTCCATCATGAGAGCAGGTACACCTGCTATAGCTGTACCTATAGAACTCTCTCTATTCTATGGGTAGAGGAGGTACACTCATTATCTATACTCAGAGATGTGATGGATGAAACAGGGGAGAAGTTCCCTCAAAGTACCCATTTTTCACTCCCTGCCAAGGCCAGACCCAGGCAGTAGCACTCTGTACCATGGGCACTGCACTGGGCTGTAGATCACTGTGTGACATGAGGCTTTCCTGCAGGCTGCCAAGCTGTCCAGGAGCTACAGACAGAAGACCTGGGTGCCTCCAGCTAACCTGACGTGCTCAGGACCTGTGGACCTCTGTGCACCGCTCTCCCCACTGCTCAGTCCAGGCCATGAACTCACTCTGTTTGGCAACAGGGAGCAACATAAGTCACAGCCAAAAGCCTCATGGCTGGGGTGGTTTCATGCAGCCTCTGTGGCTCCCTTTGCAAAGGGCAACCAAGCAGGGTGGGGGCTAATGCCTCTGGTCAGCTGGCTGGCTCCTGGAGAGTGTTCCAGATAGCAGTGGGGGTTACCTGCCTAACGGGATCTCAACTGGGGATGTTCAAATTACAAGTAGCAGGTCAATTTAGTGAGCTAGACCTGGAGCTCTGTGCTTGCAAGAGCTTGAGATAGTCTTCTGAGCACCACAGCCACAAGGAACCAGCCACCTGCCAGCCCCAAGGTCTCCAGGCCGGAGCTGCAACTTGACTCCAAAGAAACCAAAAACCCATGTAACGTTCTCATCTTCTGTTTTACCACTCAAGAAATGCTGTGTTTTCTCATGTGACCAACAGCACCCAGGTGTCACTGCCGAGCGAAGGTGGCTCAGCAGCCGCAGCCACTGTGGCACGCCAAGCTGGAGGGTGTGGCCACAGCCAGGGGGAAACCCTGCACCAGAAGGACTGTGGAGAGGCAGGATCTTCCTTCTGCCTTTCTCTCTATTCTGTGTTTTCTCCTTTTATCACTTTCGTTCCTCTCCTCACCTTTTCCTGCTGTTTTCTTCCTGCTCTCTCCTTGATTATGAACCCACTCATGGTTCCTACCAAAGCCAGTGGATTCAGCCTCTGACATTTGAAGCCCTCAGCATTGAGCTAAGATGTGCTCTTTCTCAAGCAAGGATCATCAGCTCCCCCACCAAGAGTGGTCCCTAATCTCTGCACTTCATTTTCCCCCACAGCTTTTTCCTCACCAGTCCCCAGAGTCACCCAGCTGTCTGGGTGAGGTTGGATAGAAGCTGCCAGCAGATGTCTGTGGTGGCAGAGGACAGCCTTTGGCTGGATCACTGCAGCAGAGCGCTGTGGATGCCTGAGCTTTAATGCCAAGTCCACGAGTCTGTCATGGGTGCACACAGGCACAGTGCATCCCTCTGTCCAGCTGTGTTTGGGCCTGCAGCTCTGTCCTGCCAAGCCAGCATCTCTGCTCACATCGTCACCCTGTGCTCTGCTTCCAACACTTGCTCGGAGTCAAAACATTCTCAAAGTCAAGCGACATTCACAGTGGTTGGGTACCTATGTCCTTCATTCCCACCGTTTCACTATGGCACACTCAACAAATAGTCTTCAGATTCAGCTTAGTGCAAGGAGTTTTTTCATTAAATGCTCACCAGAAACCCCTCACCTTACCCATGCTGCTTACGCAGTGCAGGACTCAGCATTAATCCAACATGCAGCCACCAACAAACCAAATTTGTTGCTAACAAACATGCGGAAATGTCTGGCCTCTGATGCATCCATGACCTTGTCTCCAGCATTCAAGGAATTACGGTTTTCCCTTTACCTGATGCCTTCTCTTCCCTCTCCTAGGATGTTAAACTATCAGTCATGGGGCAGGAAGAGGGGAAGTACTCCTCCTTGCTCCAGGGGAGGGGAAATAAGGAGCTGCAGGTCACTTTCAGCCCAAGTAAAAAGCATCAAGATAACAGTCTGGCACCAAAACATTCTACAGAAAAATTAGCAATGATCTCCACTGCAACAGGAACAGGAGCTGGCTGGATATTTGTCAGGTTTTTGGCATGTGTGGGTTGGGGTTGGTTAGGGTTTTTTGCTTTTACATAAATTAATTTAGAAATGGAATGCAGAGGTGCCTCTTTTATAGTGGCTTAGCTCAGAAAAACGTTGATTTGCAGTTTTTGTGAGGGTTTAGGTGGTAATGTTCCTCTTGCTTTCACTGTAGCAGCTCATTTCTACACCATGGACACACCAGTTTGTTTCCTCTTTGCTCATTTGTGGGGAAGATATGTCAGCTATATATATGTTGTTTGTTTTCTGTGTTTGTATTTCAGACCTCCTTTATTCCCTCTTCAGGCAGTCCTTATTGACAGACTAATAAATATTACAGCCTCTTTTTCCTGTGGATTAAGAGGGCTGCAACTATCAGTTCAAATGCTCAGAATAAACCAATTTTTCCCTGCACATGATAGGGGAGGGGAAGAAAAAGCATCATAACCCATGATGGGCAGTCAGGCAGGGGAACATTCCTGATGCTCTGTGGCAGCTCTGGACTTACACTGTACCTGTTTCTGAAAGCTTCATTTGTCATTTCAGGATTTTGTATAGCAGAGGATCCAGTTGCAGGCTTGAATCACTGTATTCCCATCTGGGCAGCTCACAGAAATCATCCAGGAGGCAAGAGGCACACCAGCACCACAGGGTTTGTTGTTTGCAGCAGGCCAGGTAAGAATGGGTGTTTCAAAAGAGCAGCGTGCCTGTATTTCTGGAAACATAGAGCTGGGTCTGAGGTTCCTAAGCCAAGAGCAATCTTCTGGTCTTCTCAAGCACCCAAATATCTCAGGATGTCACAGCCTCACCTGCTTTCCCAGAGATGGTGCTGCAGTAGTTAATCCCATGCTGCAGTGTGGGACCAGAGAGGGGAAAGCCACACCAGATGTGCAGGCGGGATTTGCATCACTAATGTATTATGGCTGCAAAATTCGATGCTCTAGGCAAGGCCAAGGCATTGGGACTTACTAAAATCCCTGCTTTTCCTTAAAGAAGTTGCTCCTTGCCTGTACTGCAGGGAAATTACCCACGGACTCATGGAGCTTTGAGAGCACAGGGCATCAAGTGGATAAAACTGACAGGAGTAAAGGAGAAATGAGATATGAAATTAAATAATGGTTTATAACACTTGTCTCTTGCCTGTAAGAATTTGGAAAATAAGAGACAGGAAGGTGCCTAGCACCAGAAATACCATCAATAAAAGCTCATGCAAGATTTTATTTTTATGAAGACATGCTTGAAAGGAAGACAAGCAAAGCATGGGTCTAAAACAAATATAATTTTTCACAGTCAAAAAGATTAGTCTTGCTCAATAGTCTACAGCTAAGTGGGAAGAGCTGGTAATTAGATGACACTAGAAAAGAAAGAGAACACTGCAGTCTCACAAAAAATATTGGAGGGATATCACTTTTATATAAAGACAGAACCTTCTGAGGTCTAAGAGGGGAGATTTACATCTAACTCAGTATACTGAAATGCCTAGTTTAACACTAGGTTATAAGGGCTGTCAGAGACACCAAACTGGAAAAGACCCTGCTAAAAAAGCCCAGGAAGGATTCACTTTTGCTGAGGATCACAGCTGCAAATCCTGTCCAGGAACCCATGGTGGACTGAGCCAGCACATCCCAACACCAGGAACAGGGGGTGCAGAGCCAGAATTGCAAGACCCAAGACAAGATTTGCAAAGCCCAGTGTCTTTGCAGAAAGGGTTTTCCATCCAGCGTGAAAGTACTTGTGGGCTTCTGCAGCTCTGCTGCACTGAGAAAAACAGGGTGAGGACCCACAGAAATGTACCTTGGAAGCAGCCCCAAAGGTCCAGCCCCACTGGGAGCAGGTGGCCCAGTACAGAGGTGAGGAGGGGAACCACTTTCCAGGGATCTCGCAGAAGTCAAGGCTCTCAGCGAGTGAAATGCCAGGGTGAGGGTCTCTTATAACCTGGACACCTCTATGAGTGGGTAGAGAGAGGTTCAGTACAAGGGCTGGAAAGAAAATGTAATCGAGCTTATTGCTGAACTCAGCTAGCACAGTAGGAAATCATTTCTGTCATAGAGGCAAGCTAGAGGTCTGAGGAGCACAAAATGCTGAGAAGTTTGTTTCGAGCAGCAAGTTTCTATCCCAGAGCTGAAATCATCTTAAGCTTCAGCACCTGGACTCCTCTCCCCCAGCTTGGATGGAAACCTGAGTCTGTACTGACTGTCCAGTGTCCCTCGTGGGTTGAGGGAGGAAAACAGGCACCTCTGGGATGTAGCGCAGCTCACCTGGTCTAGAGATCTAACTCAGGAGGACATGAGTTGTATCCTAGAAGAGGGTATTTTCCTCCATCAAATAAAAAGGGAGGCTTTACAACACAGGTATCTACACATGAGTTGGTCACCATCATCTGAAACCAGGATGGAATTCATGTCACCTAACCGAAGAAAATTTCATATCATAGTACAGGAGCTTGCAGAGAAAAAAAAAAAAAAAAAGATAAGTAGAACTAAAGAAGGGAACAAAAACAAAATAAAAGCCCAGTTCCCAGTAGCAGGTGAAGGCAACACAGAAAGAGATACCTCTAAAGTAAAATGAGAAAGAGACAGAATAAAACCCCCCTAAGCTAATGTTTCTGAACATACTGGAAGAAGCCAGATTCACAGGCCAAGGCTGGCAAAGACCTCCTTATGCTGGGAAAATATATATATTGATTTTGGATCATTGTCCTTAGAATCCCAAAATAGCGTGATTAAAGGTTACAAACCAGTAACCATGAGTCTGAAATCCATCTGCCAGTCACAGCATAACAACTGTGGAAACAACAGATAAACAAACCACAGCTTGTCTGTTACAAGTTAAAGTGTTCCAGGGGGGAAAAAAAATATTGTGAATAAAATCCTCTGGGCCCAAAGCGATTTGGCTTAGTCTGGGATCTCCAGCTTATCTACCTCGTGGGAAGCAATGCCTGCTGTCCCAGGCCAGCATACAAATGTAGTACCAGGTGTTATTCTGTGTGTTGGTGGGCAATTCCACCCTCCTGTGAAGGGATTACTAGAGGGGAACAGACCTGTAAGAGAACAGGAAACCCTTCATCAGGTTCATCCAGGGAAAAGGGAGATGGCAGCTCTGGGTTGGAGAGTGAGGCTGCCCAGGCTCATGGCACCTGGAAGGGACTGAGGGACCAGCACAGGGACACCTGGGGGGCACAGGAGTGAGGAGGCCAGCACTGAGATCAACCAGGTCCTGCTGAAGTGCTTGTTCAATGCAAGTCTGTCCTCCTGTCTCTCCAAACAGCGGGGCTGAACTGCAGTGTCCCAGAGCAACCCAGCCAGGGCAGTTTTGGGAACAGCTTGAATCTGCAGCCAGAGACAAGCAGATGATGCCTTTCTTCAGCTGGCAGGAGGATTTTTTTAAATTTATCTCATACACTGAGAGATGCATCCAAGTCATTACTCCGGTCAGGCAATGTCCCCCCTCCTCCTACACGTCCTGCCTGTGTGGAGAGGCTGTTACCCACAGCTGGACACCTCCACCCAGCGCTGTGGTTGAGCCTCCGTGCCTGAGCTCCCTGCAGGGGGAAGCAGGCTGATCCCGAGGGATCCAGCGCTGACCAGGGGCCGAGCAGTGGCTCCCGGAGCTGCAGCTTCTCTGGGTGTCTGGCAGCTCCTCTGTGACTTCAGGGTCTGCTGCAAGCTTCACGTTCATGTCTGGAGACCAGGAATTTTTAGCCCTTGGTAGAGGCACAAGAAGAAATAGAGGAGGGAGAGGATGATGGAGAATTTGCTGCTGCTCTGAGCACAGTGAAAACTACAGAAAGAAAAAATAATCCTGCAGGTGTAGAAAAGCTGATTTACAGCTGAGCTCATTTTTAGAGTGGCAGCCACCAACATCTGCTAATGGCACTAAAAGTCCTCCCACTTTGGCTACACATCAGCTCCTGTATAAACTCATCTGAAGGCTGGCAGGCATTCTGGGATGGCTCTTCCACTACATTTCATTGCTTCTGTGCTTGCAAAGGGAACAAATTTGTGTTCCTGATGGCCAAGGGCCACACGTAACCTGCAGCCTCCCCTCTCAGGGAGATTTAAAACCCCACTGCCTCCCCTGTCCCACACAGACTCATTGATGCTGCTCCAGGCTGATGAGTCCCAGCCCAGCACACACCTCCACCAAGTCCCTGTTTCCCAGACCAGGAGAACAGCGCAGCATCCGACCTTCCTTCCACCTGGCCAGAGGCTCTGTCAGGAGGAAGGCTCCAGCAACCAAGCCCAGGGCAGGCATTGCCTGGAGCGTGCAGCACACGCCAACCACCCAGGGCACTGCCAGCAGGGCAGGAGAACAGCTCCAACTTCTGCTCAGATTCCTCTGCAAAGGAGTCAGGATGCTAATGGGTTTTAATTTTCCATGAATTTGCAAAAGCAGTATCCTGCAAAGCTGCAGATGATTGTTCATGCTTCCTCACCTAGTCTAACATTTATTATATTTTTCAAACAGACATTAGTATTAATTTAATCTTGATTTTTTTTTTCCTGAAGCAGGCTATAATTAAATATGCTTTTCCCTGTGACATTTGCTGGGATATAGTGAGGCCAGGGCATTTTTAAACACTCATTCAATATAACTAGCATTTCAATTAGTGTAAGCACATGAAGTAAACATTTTTAAAAAACAGCCTAGTCACTTGAACTCATCCACATGGGACAATTTGATTTTTAATTGACTGCAGGTTTTTATTTTTTCAAAGGATAGGTAGTCTGATTGAGTGCTGGAAGTCCTAGCAGAGTATGCATGTTAAAGCATGCTGAATTACTTCTCATTTTCTCCTCAGACCTGTCATTTATTTTTCTTTCCACAACTGAAGCTTCATGTTGACACTTAATCTCTGTGTTCCTGCTCTTACTTGGGGACATTTTCATATAGGAAATTTCTTAGTGAGCAGCACTGTTCTGCTGAAAAAAGCTGCTCTTTTGGTCCATCCCATCAACATACCTGAGCATATACTTGGAAAAGCATGGGTAATATTTTCAATGGCTTACTCTTTCTCTTTAAAAACAGTAACAGAGAAATATGGTATTCATCTCATTCCTCTATTTCAGTGAACATCTGTAAAAAAAAATACAATAAAGGCCTCCTTTGGGGGTTCACAGGTCCCAGCTACCTACTGAGAAGTAGGTTATTAAAGCTAGACTCACATCTCACTGTGTATTTTTTGCAGCATCTCACACAATAGACCCCTGACCTTGCTCGGGGTGCTGGGCAGGAGGCAGCAGCGCTCTGCAGCAGGAACAGCCATCAAGCCTTTAATAAGTTGTCTCAAATTACCATAGGAGGCATTAAGGAAAGAGACATTTAATTACAGTTCTCTGTTAGAGGAAAAAAAACCAACAAGCATCATCTTAATCCATCTCCCACCAGCACGGGAAAGGAAGAGCATCTTCCCTGTGCCATTTAGGTCTCCTTTCTGTACCACAGTGACTGAGGCCAAGGGTGACTGGGAAAGGACAGCAGTGACTCCTGGAAAGCAAAGTGGAAGGCTCAACTTTTCCAACCCACTATAAAGGCAGCTATAATACAGAATAGGAGAGGTTGTCCTGCTTGGAGAACACTCCCTGTGCTCCCACAACCTGATGGTTGCACAGCCCCAAGGGCAGCATGTTTGTGAGAGGGCTCTAACACTTGTTGGCTTGTCACAGGAGCCACAGGGAGAAACTGCACTGAAACTGAAGGGACAGGCTTGGAAAAAGGTGAATCAGACCTTTCCCTGCAGGAAGCAGAGGCTGGGGGCTTACATGGTGAGGAAGGCATGTCCCTAAAGCGACTGCTCAAAGGCACGTGCAGGAGGCTCCCGCCCGGGCAGCAGCAGCAGGATGCAGATACCTCATCCTCAAGTAACCCAACCAGGCTGCAGTAAACTGGGCAGGTCTTTGGCTCCAGCTCCCCCCAAGACCTGCAGAAACATGGGGACAGCACTCAAGAAGAAATCCGGCATCTGCACCACTATTTCTCTTCCCAGCAATACTGCTGCAATACCAAAATGAAGCACGATTACAAAAGCCAAGAATATTTCTAAAAATAAAGAAATACCAGTAAATGCCTACATATGAAATGCAGCATTTTATCTAATGCTGCTCCCAATTGAACTAAACACTGTGCTGCTCACTCTGCCATTCCCAGGAAAAGCACAGCGCATCTCCAATTGATTTACCCTTATTACTCATTTTGTACTGGGTTTTGCAAATTCCCCTCCCAGCGCAGCACATAATCTTTCTCCATTGCTGATGAACGGCAGCCGGCTGACTCCAAAAAATCCCACTTGGTCACTATCAAGTATCTCCATAATCATTCCTTCTAAGTGAGGGGGTGAAACACTGCATTAGTGGGAGGCAGTTTCAGTAGTTGCCTTTATCCTTCCTTTAGCCTCTTCCACAGATCCCAGAGCTTTCCCATTATTTCAGATGCTGGAGATGCTTTCCTCAACTTAGGTGCAAGGCAATTCTCTCCAAGAGGAGAGGAGATTTGAATGTCGTCATGTCTGGGTTGAAAATCACCTTTAGAAAGGCTCAGCCCAGAACCACGAGCCACTCCCAAGGGGAAGAGAACATCCCACTGCACTTTTCCCACTTCATTCAAAGGCACTTGGCTAGAGTTGGAACCCAACAGACCCCATGGCTGGGATAAGATTTGTGAGCAGTTTAGCAAAGTTTGCTTTTGTGCTGTCAGTTCCAACACACTGACAAGTGTCCTTAATATGACACTTCTGGGGCTGGCATTTCCTGCCCAACAGGAAAGCTGCTGACACAGGGGCTCTTACTAATTAATCCCTGGCCATGCTCAGTATTTGCTGACAAGACCCCAGAGCGAGGGTCCGTGTTCCCTTTTCCTGGGCATGAATAAGTCATCTCCGCCTTTTTTTTGATTGAACTTGCAACATATGAATACCAGAGGTAAAAGGGGTAGAAGGAGCAAGATGATGATTCAAACACGGAAGAAGACCTGCCTGACGTGCCAATGAAGCTCCTCCACTGGCAAACCATTTCCCCACCCCTCCCCATGGAAGCGGAGAGGCAGCACAGGAGAGCGGCACAGGGAATGCAGACGCATTAGCTGTGCCTCTGAGTGAAAGGTGACATCTCAGAAGCTCCTTGCCACAGGAGGGAGGTGGCACTCCTGGCTCGCTGTGCCCCTGGAGCCAACCCCATGCCCTTCCCAGAGGAGCCTCCATCCAGCTCCCTGCCCAATGGGCTGGTTTTGCCTTGAGATCCTGGAAACCACGTTGTTTTTTCTCAGGGACACCTGGGGCCTTGCCTGGACTTTGCCAATTAGAGGCAGAGTTGCAGAGACTGCAGAACTGCTCTCATTTTGTGTTTCATTTTTTCAGTTAGATTAGTTTAGGGATCAGAAAATGAATGAGCTTAGCTCGAGTCCCACAAGCCTGCTTTTCCTCCAGGCAGCTAAACATGCTGCTCGACTTGCTAGGCAAACATTTAATCACTTTCTGCACTCAGCATCCTCTGTCACATGGGAGGTGGGCTCTGGCTGGTCTCCTCAAAGAGGCAAAGCAGCCACACAATTATTTCCTGAGCAAGTTGTGGCCGATGCATGAGGACAAACACAAAGACAGGAAATCACCTTTTGTAAAGAAGAAACCTTGGATCAGGTTAAATGGATTTCTTGACTTTCAGAGCATCTTCAAAGCAGCCATGAAACAGGAATCTGGTAACATACCTGTCTGATAATTTATTCCAGGAAACACAGGAGAAGGGAGATTCACCTCTGCAGGTCACCAGTGCCAAATACCATGAGTTTGAGTGGAGGGCATTTAAATTCTGTGAAGTCCTCCTTTTAATGAGAGCAGCAGCAAACTCATACTACCTGGTTTATCTAAAATAAGACTGAGGCGAAGCTGCCCCCTCATTTACAAGTAGCAGGCTGGGAAGAAGTGGCTGACCACAATCTTTTTAACCTGGCAGAAGGCGATGCAATGAGATATGCCAAGTAGAAAACAAAAAAGATGCTGGGCAAATTAAGGCAGTAAAGGTAACTTAAAATTGAAGCAACTTGCTTAGGGACCTTGTGAATTCATCATTGCTTGAAGTCAAACCTGGGCATCATTCCAAGAGCTACGTTACAGCTCGAGAATAAATTACAGGTGTGACAGAGCTGATGTTCTGGAAGCGCAGAGATATGATAAAGGCCGTGGAAACAGTCACATCAAGCGGATGCTATTATGAATAAATTGGTATTCCTTACCTGATAGGAGCTGCTGAAGTGTGTGGGAGAGGAAAGGGGAGAAAGGCATAATTAGGGCAAGCTCCCACAATTGTCTGTACAGATGGCTTGTCCTCCTGAGACATCCCCTCCCAAAGAGAACAGCACCACTTGGCCTGGCAGGCTGGATGAAGCCTTTGAGGTAAATACCAGTAGTGCTGGGCTTGGGAGAGCAGTCCTCACTCAGGTACTAAATGCCAAACACGTGCTCCACACGCACCATCTGCTGCCGCTGCTGTCCTGCTGACCTGGGCAAACAGGGACCTGCTCTGTGGGACCCTCTGCCCTCAGCTGGGCAGGTTGGGCTGGCATCCAACACCTGGAACCTGCCATGTTACATCTGAAGGCAGCTGCAGGTTTAAAACTAATTCCTTGTTTTCCAGCCTTCAAAACGCACAAGAAGTCATCCCACTTGATCATTTATCACTAGGTGTGTGGGTCCTTCATGCATTCCAGCACAGCCTGTGCCCCCCCTTCAAATTACATTCATCCAGACTTTCTTTCAGAGAAATCCCCCAAATAAATCATTAGTGATTCATAATTTATTGAAGCAGTCCCCAATCCTTTGGAATAGGTATTGCTTGGGCTGTCATCTGACAAGATTAATCACTTTTCAGGGCCACTGGGATCACCTTCCCCATTCTTGCCTCCTCAGAGCTTTGCCGACTCTGGCAAAGTACAGGCTGGATGTGCCACCTGGCACTCCTGCATTGAACACAGGCTGTTGAGAAAGAGTTTCTGTACAAAGATAACCAAACTCAAAGTTTCACAGCAATAAAGAATGCGGCACATCTGTCACTCAGCTCTGCTAATGATTAATTCCCTTTGCCGCCTCATTTCCAGGACTTTGTCAAGTGCTAATTTCTAGCCCTACCACACAGCCTCGGCTGAAGCATCCACCTGTTCACCCTCCCTGGCCAAAACCAATCTCCTGCAAAAATAAATCCTGTCAGTTCCGGGCTCCAAGCTGCTCCCTGCTCCAGGGGCACAACCCTGAGTACCTCCTTTCCACCCCCAAGGACTTGCACCACTTCCCTCCAGCCCCTCACCATTCCTGCCATCGCTGTTCTGCAGCCTCAGCCTCACCACTGGACAAGAGGTGGATTTTTTTGCCAGTAGACTTCAGTAGCTTTGAATGGCCAGAGTAATCCAGATTTATGCCAAGCTTCCCATATGGAAATCCTCCTTATAAGGAAGGCCAGGAAGGAGTGCAGAGGAAATGCAAGGACACATCCATGTCCCTTCCTCCTGTAGGCTTGACAGTTTCTTCCCCAGCTTCTGCTGCAGGCACTATTTAAGACAGCAGCTGCACACTGTCCAGCTTCCAGCCAGAAACACATGGCTTCCAAAGGCTTCTGCAAGCATTAATCAAACACTTCGGGACACACAGTTTTCATGTACTAATTTACTTAAATGACATGTTACTTTGTCTTCTCATCCGAGACACCTAAACAGCTGAACAGAAATCACAAAGTGAATCTCAGAGGAATAATTAGTATAGAAAAAATAAACCAAGCCAAGCTAAAGCCACCCAGGCAAGTGGCCCTTGAGGGTCTGCCTACAAAACAACTCATTTAGAACAAAACAGTCACACACTGAAGAAATTTGGACACTGTTCTCCAGAGCTCCAGCTATTCTCGGAGAACAACCTGCTATAAAAGGCTGTCGTGAAAAAAGGGAACTTGTGATGTGCAGCCAGACTCAGCAGGGAAAACAAACCAAACTTTCCATCCATTACTCAGGAATGGCCTTAGAGATAGGATCATGGCAGCAGTCCCAAGCCCAAACTCCCCCACAGACTGCGATGGTGCTTCCACCGCTCCCAGTGTAGGTTCCAGGTACGTTTTGTTGATTTTTAGACACCCACGCTAGTCTGCAGCTGGAGCACAGCCCAGCAATCTTGTTGATGTGTATAATATAAAGACCTTCCTGTGCTCTCCAAATTTACTCTGTGCTTTGATTATGCCTGGTGAGGAGTTTCCAGAAAAACCTGCTAAAAATACCATCATTGCCAAGGAGCAAGCCAACACCAAGGGCAATAACCTTCTAGTGTGAGAGAACTTCAGCCTTCAGAGAGTAAGTCCACGTTGACATCTCTCTTCAGAAGCTTCTTGCATCTGGCCAAGGACCCATCCCTCCAGTCTGCTACACAACCTCAGCCTCTGTGATGTTCTTCCAACAGGGACACCCTCACAGCCACATGCAGCTCAAGCCAGTCCCTTCCCATCAGCATTGACTTTTCATGGGGCTTGTCTTACACCAGCCAAAAGTAACGCTTTGCTGTTAGACAACATCCACCACAAACCTCTTTTACAACACCTTGCTTGATCACACTGCCTAAAATGACATTTTCGGGCTTTTTGGTAGCCACGTATCACCAGGATTAGGAAATGTCTCTTCCTTAGGTATGTACCTGCTCTTCCACAACTGTGAAACATTAGCTAAGGGTTTTACCTCCCAAACACCCACAGGCTGGCAATGCAAGCCCTAACTGGTCATTATTCTAGGACTGACTAATCCGTGGGAAGGACACATCCCCACACTGCCCATCTGCAGATGTCAGCTCACGGGTGAGTTAACCTAGACTTAGGTTTGGCAGAAATTAGCAGGAATTACAGTTTTGCTCCACCTCCATGAACACGTTAGTAACTGGTAGCAATGCTGTGAGTCCCCCCAAGCAATCAGTTGTTTGAAGCCTTTAGTATGTTCTGAATTTTTAAACAAAGACATAGTCTCCTGAGGGTTTACAGGCCATTAAGTAAACATTAAACTTTTTAGCAAAATGTAAAAATATTGAAAACCATCTCAATTACTCAGCTTTCATTTATACAGCACTGTGACCTCTCCATCCCAGGAGGCTATAGAAACAAAACTCAGTTACTAAATGAGAAAATGCACCTTTACAAGAGAAACAGAGATGACTCCACTACTTTATGGCAATCTTTAAATGCAAGAACAGCAAGAAAAAACACAAACCCCCTCTTTGCTTCATTTTACAGAAGCAAAACATTGCAGAAGGATGGAAAACTGGACCACATTCACCGCCCTCTTATTAGCACAATTACTAGTGAAATCCTTGAGATTATCCAGTTCAATCCAGGAAATTATCATCTCCAGTGGACAAAGTGAAAAGGAAAATGTTTCATGAATGCAACATAATTCCCTCCTCTGTGTCCTCCAAACAGGTTCACCAACTAACAAGGCAGCCATTTGAGGAGCTGGATGCTCTCTCGAGTCAATAAAGCACTGCTGAAATCTTGCTGCTCCTCACAGCACACCAACACATCCCCTCATTAGCAAGGCACGTCCTTGTCAAGTTTCTGCTTGGCCCTCACGTAATGAGAGGCTGACAGGTAATCATTTAAAACTGCATTTGCTCTAACATTATGAAGTTATTTACTATCCACCTGGTCCAACTCTCACTGCAGACTATGCAAATGCACCTAACAAACCTTGGATTAGGCTCCCTATTTTTTAATGCCTATAGCAGGGGCTACACCCCCTCATTTGGGGGACTTGGGGTTTAAAGCATTAATACAAAAATACCTTGGAAAATCCAGCAGAAGTTAGGGAGTCATAGGTAATACACACACACACACACACAAAATCAAGTTTTCTCCTCTTATTTTAAGAGGTTTTCTCTGCACCTTAAGAACCAGGCTGGCAGACAAAGACTCAGTGTATTTCTCATTCTGGAAGCCCTAGGCAGTGCACATTTGAGGGAAGAGAAGATGCAAGACAGTTGATATTTATTATGATCTTTTTTCTTGACACTGAATTCTGAACCACAAATCTGGAGCCCTGGCAGATCCCAGTACTCACTGCTAACAATGCACTAAAATAAAACCATGAGGAAGAGAAGTTATCCATCCATGCCTTGGGCTAAATGCATTGTTCATAACAAATTGCTTGACTAGTTTATCTTCCCTGTGTGCAGGGAACAGTTCTCTTAAATTATTTTGCTGCTGCTAAATCCCACTGTGGTTCTGGGTCACTCACTGAAAGTCAAGGCAAGAGGCTGCTTGTGATGGAGCACAGGCACAGGGTATTGTTTGCTTCCCGAGTAAAGCACGGCGCTGAACCCACAGCCTCCCATGATTAATTGCAGAAACTGAAATCTTTATACAAATACTTTTAAAGGATAATTTGTTAAAGCTTAAAACTTATCTTCTCAGAATATTTGTGCCAGTGAGACTTGACCGTACAAGGGGGAGAACCAGTCATGCAACAAAAGGGAATTAGCTTAAAGCAGAACATCCAGTTGACTGCTTTTGGGCTTGGTTTATTAATAGTTGGTTTTAATTTTTTTTTTTTTTTTTTTTTGAGAGCATTAACAATGCAACATATTGACAAGAGACACAAAGCTACTTTTGGCATTAGAAAAACTGTCCCTAATTGTACTGGAAAGGCTAAAAATGGTAGAAAATATACAAGTGTAACATTTTTGGCAGCAGTGACACTTCTTCATAAGGACACTTCTTACCTGAACTGTCCCTTCAAGAGAGGTGGGATACAGGGCTCAAAGGAATGGGAATTTGGCCCAGTGAGGTTCCCCACACAATAAAGGTACATTTACAGAGCACTTAAAAGGTTCCATGCCACTGGGGAGCTAGTTCTGCAATCAGAGGCATACTTCAATAAGCAATGAAAATTTAGGATTTTGAGGAGGACATACTAGTCCAGAAGCTCCAGAAGTTTCCAACCATCCCAGATTTCCCACTGTATCTTGTGTCAGGAACACAATACCCCAGAGGAACTTTCCATTGCATGGGTATGAGGCATCAAACTTTCTTTGTGCAGCTCCAAGCATAATGCCCAGCACTGCAGTGAGGGGTCCAAGTCCTTGTCCCCTCCTGGGTTAAGCCCAGGCAGCCATGGCAGCAGTGTGGTTAATGCCCAGCTCCCACATCAGAGACAGAGCCCTAGGCTCTACCTTGATCTATAATAAGGAAGGGAATAAGCACTTTCAGGATGTAATACATTAGATCAGTTTTCACCATCTAATTTAGGATTAAATTAATTATACCCTAGAAAAGCTTATTTCTCTCTAAGGGATTCTGGACAGCAAGCTCAGGCAGTGATATCCTTATCCACTGATGAATCCTGCACCTTGCCATAGACTAGTCAGGCACACGCGGATCTCTGGCAAACCCACTGCACCTATTCTTCTATTTCATTAATTCACCTTTCCATCGTGTCTTATTTTAAACCTTGAATACACAAGGCAGAATCAAGAAGTCTGCAGCTGCTGAGATCTCCTATTCATCTTTTTCTTTTAGAAATCAGTTCAGTTTTGTCACACACAGAGTCTCATCTTTCATTTCAAAAGCTTATTCAGGCCTTGCTAAGCCACAGTCTCATATGCTAGATGTCAGACAAATTAGGTCTGTTCCCCCAAAGTGTGCAGATAGGGAAAAGCATCTCCCAGTTCACATTTTATTGCCATCATTCCACACACCTTCTCCTGTTGCAAACTACCTTCACGAAAACTAAGAACACATCCAGAATCAGAACAAACACTTCACCTCTCCCTCACCATGGTCTTCAGCTACAAAAAAAAGTCAGCATGATGTGACTCCCATTTCCTGATCTGCCCAGTGTGAACTCTTTATCTCGTCAATGTTTTTACCCAAATCAGAAAATTCTGCCCTTTGCTGCACTTGTTAGGCTAGGCTGCAGCCTTCCTCCACAGAAACTTCTGCCTTTTCAATAGGGGAAACTTCCAGGTGATTTCTCCATCTATCAAAGTTGAGACCTCTCTATGCTACTGTCTTCAAGAATTCCCTTCTTGATGACCGTAAAAACTTGGTTCCCATAAAATTTTACAGTGATTCTCTCCTTAGTTCTTCTGCAACAACTCCTCTACCACTGTCAGCAGGCCCTTTGCAGAATGTTTTTGTTTGATTTTTTTTGTACATACACATTTTGTTGACTGTTTACTAAAAGCAAGACCCAAAATTACTTTTGCTCTTACTACTTCAAAGGCTATTTGCGTGGATAAGCCAGAGCATGCTTTAGAGGTGAATAATAGGTTTGAGACCCGGTTTTCTCTCTCAAACAGCACTCTGCATCTTTCAGACTGGAAGATGGTTTATGAAGTTAAATCCAGGTTTATACTGTTACTTCATAAACTACTTGGGGACCACATTAAGATCTCGGCACACTTATCAGCACTAACACTGAACTCTTCCCTTTCAGCCTGAACCCCGGCTTGTACCATATCCTCCCCACCCTAAGGGAGAAGTGTTCAGTGCCACCATGGTCAGATTCCAATTTGTTTATGTAGGACAGGCTATCACGAACAATACAACATTAATTCAACACTGCATTCCCATTTACAAATACATACCATGACCAGGCACAGATATAGCACCTGTTTTTTCAAAAACAGTGGTATTATCACTACTTTACCTTTGCTTCTAGACTCCTCAGAAGAGTACGTGTTTAGGCAGGGGAAGTCCCCATTTCCTCACCTTTTTATGCTCCCTGAATTAAAGGAAGGAAAGTTCCTTGTTTTTAATTTGTTTTTCTTTGTTTCACTTTGGGGTGGGGGGCACATGGGCAAGAAGGGCTGGTTTGTATTGAAGATTCAAGGGCTTCGAGTAAAATAAGGCCTCTAAAAAAGCAGACTGCTACCTTACAATATTACTACTGTATTCTCTACCAGCAGGAAAATTACAAGGAATGTTTTCCAGTAAGGAAACACCCTCAGCTCTCAAAAATGCTGTCTGTTCTTCCAAAACCCCAAGCCCATCTCCCTCTCCACCCCTTTGCTTTACGATAGAGAAAGGCATGACTAATTCCTGCCCTCCATAGGCTGCAGAGCTGGAAACCACCAGTGTCCTGCTGTAGGAGCTCTGCTGCCTTTACCACACACGAGCAGAGCAGAGAACTACTTGTCACCAGTCCTGTGCTAACCCCAGGCTCCCAGAGGGACTTGCCTGCTCACAGCAGTTTCCCCCAAACAGTCCCAGAAACTCTGGTCTGTGCATCCCCCTTTTGTGCTTAGCAGCACCCCAACGTGTGAAGACAGAAAACACGATCTTTCTGAAAATTCCAAGGTGCAACATTTCCTGCCCTTTTGGGCATCTTCAACAGCAACACTGCACACTGCTAAGCTCTTAGGGCAAGTATAGTGCCTTTTCCTATGTATTTTAAATTTCTTTCACTGCAGGGCAAAGATGACAATCTTGCTAACTTGTACAGCCAAGTGCTTTTTACATGAAGCAAAGAGGCAGCAGTTCATTCTTCAGGTCCTCCTTATCTTAGGGATGACATTGCCAGGAAGGGGAAAACCCCTTTTGCATCTCCTGACCAAAATCTGAAAGGCAGGGGGTCAGTTACACATCAGAACCACACTTTACATCAATAACATTTTACTACATATTTTATTACATCAATGGCTTGAAAAAATTTTATTTGATGTCAGCAAACATTGGAAATCATAGAAAAATGAATTATGTAGAATTTCACAAAGGAATTTACCCCACTATAATTCCTCATACAGTAAAATAATCCAAAACCAAATGTTACTTTTCAGTGGCTAAGCAATTTTATAATGCTATGAACATTCATCACAGTAAGTGTGCTGAATAATAGAAAACAGGCAAAAAAGACATTTAAAATATTACTTACAACAGCATTATTACAACATACTTTCTTTAAAATCCCAACGAGTATTTCATCACTTCAAAAGCTATACAGCATTTCCATTATATTTGCAAACTTAACCTTATACATCTTTTAAAATCTTGAAAAAACTTCTTTTAAGCAATCTATAAGCAGTTAACAAAATTGATAAAATCTACATAATGGAATACTATACACTCCAGTATAAATTTTATTTTAGGAGAATATGAATGTAAACACTCATTATTATACAACATGCATAGACTATACTGACCTTCCATCTTCTGAACTGTAACTTTCACTGCAATTGTGCTTTACTATCAACAGGAAAAGCTGCATTAATCCAGGGAGTGGCAGAAAGTATTTGCTTTAGGGGCATTGCACAAGGTCACTAGATTTTGACTTACTGAAGACAAGCTGGAGCTAATAAAATAATATTTCTCTTTTTTTTGTAAAGTATCAGCCCACTCATCACTGAATGGGCTATGCACAAATTCATACCAATTTGAAAAATAAACGCATTATCAAAAAAAATCTCCTATGATATTTTTGCATTTCATTGACTTGGAGATTTTTGTTCACAAATCCAGTGATCAAGTTAGTGTAATGCACTGTTTGGCTCATATTTGGTGTGCAAGAATACCAACAGCATATTAGCGATTTCATAGAATAAAAACTGAAATTTAAAGTGACAATGAGCATATTTCAATACATAATGTTTCTGATGTATTTGTACAGGAAAGAAAAATGTTTGTCAGGACATTGCTTTAAGAGAGTAAGAGTTTCACTCTTATTTTAACTATTAAAAAAGTGTTCTAGTGGATACTTATGGGGTCTTCCTGGTTGCGAACTTGTAAAAATATATTAAGAAACCATTATCCCCATTGGTATTAAATATATTGAGACACAACCACTGTGGTTGCATTACCAGGTATGGCTACTATGGTCTTAAGCATCTGATTGTACATTGTTGCTTTACTGTTAAGCACAACTGAGGCGTGTATTTTTTTCCCTTGGTTATAAGATTATATTACAAAAATTGATCACTGTTTCAAACCAGTTAAACACGAATATTCAAGTAACAAGGTTGTTTTAATGGATAAGTGAAAAAAGAAGTTACCTAGCACTTTACACAACTACATAAAAATTAAATAGAACAAATGAAATTTGTTTATGCATATGCAATACACTTTTATATCTTTAAGATTTCTAAAACTAAAACTTAAACTATCATTTTCTTTAACGATACCATATTTTGCACAATAACTTATACTTAGGAGAAATAATTTCCCATTTTCCACAAAATATATATAATTATGACATTCACATTGATAGTTTAAGAAACAAAATTTAAGTGAATATTCTATCTTATGCAATTATCTTTGTGGACCCTTCTAGTTAGAATGCAACCAGTTGATGTATCTAATGCTTGACCCATTTAACAAAAGAAAAAGAGGGTCTTCACCTAAACAAGGTCAAACCATTTCAAGAGCTAAAATGATTTTATCGCATTTAAAAACATAGTTCAAGAGAATGTAAAAAACTAAACTTTTAAAATACAGTGCTATTATATTGCATGTATCAACTACAATAAGACAGCGGTCAACTGAAAAGTAATTAAACAACTTTTTTCTTCCTAATATCACAAATTATACACGTTTCCCCCTACCCCATGGGGATGAAGCCAAAACACAACTTTTCTGATCACAAGATGGACAGATTTGAGGGCAAAAACCGATGAGAAGTTCTCACAGGTACCTAAGTCTCCAGCAGAAACCTCTCCTGATGAGTTCCCCCAGCTGGGATGCAATCTCCCACACCACTCCCACACCAGCAAGGACCTGCCTCCATGCATTGGTACCAGCAGGAGGTTTAATATTTAATACTAGAGTGTTTCTAAAGAGCAGCATTGCTTTACACCACAACTGTCAACTGGATTCACAGTGCTATTTGCCCGGTCTTTATTCCTAATTCACACTGGCTAACACCTTCCTTCCTACAAGAGACTCCCAGCTCCAACTGGCACAGGTCTGAAGGAACGTCTGGGCCACCAGAGCTGCCAGTTCACAGCAACAGCTGTAGAGACACAAACAAGAATATGGAGGATAGGGAATAGCTCCCATCCATCCTCCCATCACCTCGGAGGATCTCTCTGGAGCTCCTAGAATGGAACTGCTCAGAAACAGCTGCCAGGTGGCTGAAACTGGCCCTTTTGGGGCTCCACACTCTAAATTGCCCTAAGAAATCTCTACCTGCTCTGTGCCTGTGTGTTGCTGCCCAGTTTCTGATGTTGAATGACTTTCCTCACACACAGCCCAAGGGAAGACCACACCTCAGTGCTACACAGCGCCACCTCCCCTGCCTTTCCCTGGGCTCTGACCACACTCCAGGAGGTGCCAGAGCCAGCTCTGTTGCCCAGCTGGCATTACCCTGCCCCGCTCGAGTACACAGTCACCACAGCACACAGCATGGCACAGCCCAGCAGCCAAACCTCAGCACCAAGCCAGGGGCTTGGCCCTGAGCTCCACTACCTCAGCTGCAGGCCAGGCCACAGGCTAGCTCCTTTCACGCTGTGTCAAGAAAGGCTGGTGCTGTACATCACTGTGTGCCACCTTGGCTTGAGTCCTCTGCAGCAGAAGAGAGGCAAGAAAGGTCCTTTTTTTCACCTGCAAAGACACCTGGTGGTTTCTTCCAACATTGTTAAATTAACCATTTTTAAATGCTTTGTGACTAGTGTTATTTTGCAGCTTTCCACTGGACAAGAAGTAATACTGCTGCTTCTAGCTTCTCTGGACACTGTCTGCTTGGCAGTCAGCAACTACCTCGTTCAAGGTGCAAAGTCCTCCCACGGGACTTGCAAGAACAGTTCCAGGTCAAGCCAGCTAGTTATGCCACAGCACAGGCCATCCGAGCAGAGGGCTGGGATTTGAAAGCTGCATGCACCAAGTATTTGGAAAAGCACCTCTTAGATTTTAAATTGCATATTTTGGTTCAGAACATGAAAGCGATGTGTGCTTCAGAAGGGTTAAAATGGCCAATGAAAATTAACCCGGTTCTTCTCCATTACACTTCCAAGAAACCAAAAACTCTTGAAGGTTGAATTTTGTGCTCCAACCCTCATCCAAACTTCCACTGGGAGAAGCAGTTTGATGTCTTTGGCAAACAGCGCTCTGAAGAGGAATGAGACACTGGGACAGAAAGTGATCTATGGTAGCCAAATGCAAAAAGGCACATATTCCCCAAAAGGAGAGGCACCAGAGAAAGTTGTTTTGACTTAATCCCACAGAGGATCAGGAAAAAGAAAGTTGTGTAGCACTCACTTAACAAGTTACAATGCAAATGCTGGATGCCAGGGGTTAAATAGCGTATCAAACAATTTCAGGTTAAGTATTCCCTTTTGCACTAAATAAAAGCCATTAAAATATACAGAAATAAAATGCTCGATTAGGGAGCTTTCTATGAAGCAAGAACACACAAATACAGTGGAAAGAATTGCACAAACCAGAAGTGTAATGAGTTACATCTACAACCTTGGACTGACCAAACCTTAGAAATAACATTCCTATCACTTTGCATTATTCATGACTGCTTGCTAACATGTCCTGTCATTGCAGAACAAACCTGACATGGCTGGCATGTGCACAGGCCCCTCCTTTATAGAAAGCTCACTAATCATAGTGTCATCGTAAGAATACACAGGAAGCGGAGACCACAAGGCCATGCAGCAATACATACTTATACCCTACGGACCAAGTAGTATAAGAACTCCTAATGTGTAGAGTTACTGTGGGGCTGCTAAGGAGCTCCTTGTTTTGCAGGTTGGTCAAAATTTATAGACAGGTGTTACTGGTTCTAGAAGTCCCCATGCTTAAGCATGACATTGGTGAAATGGAGAGCTGAGCTACCTGGGTGCTTTTGAAAGAAAGTGGAGGCAGTATGGAGGAATGAGGGGAGATTAAGGCAGATGTAGCACAGGACTGGAAGCGTTTGCCTTTTTTTTGGTAATAGCTGCTTGTCCACAGATATGATGCAGATGGCTGTCTGAGGTTTGCTAATACCTGATATCCTGGATAACACAGTAGTCAACACAAATTGTTCTAGGCTACAGCACCTTCTCACGAAGCAGATGCATATCTGACATCAAGAACAGAAGTAGCCTGGAGGGAAGGGGGGGGAGAAAAAGCAGACATTTAGTTTAAAATGAATACACACAGGCTTTCTTGTATCTCCAAACTTCATCCCAGATGCATGGTACTGACAGTGACAAAACAGACAACCCTGGCACATGGGAGCAATTCCAGCAGCTTTTCCTATTCTGAGGCACACTGGGATTTGTTGTTGGGATTGTAAACACACAGGAATTAAGACTGGAGTTGATGCTGCTTTATAACCAGCAGCCTCACCTTCCCCCTTCAAATAAAAGGAACTGTGGTCACTTGCTACAGAAAAGCCCAAAGCCCTCAGAGGCCTGATGAACTTTTCACTAGACTGGTGGCCAGACAGCCAAGGCATGCCAGGGAAGAAAGCACCTGAGGACCTTCAGGTTAGGCCAGCAAAGTCTTCTCCTGGCTACTGCTGGGTCCACCTGACTTGACCAGACACTGCCTGTGCAAGTGCCCTCAAGAGCAGGCACCAGCCACACAGCACTGCACAGCTCAGGAGAGGGCAAGAACCCGCTCCCAGCCCATGCAGGTCACTTGTGTCACAACCCCAGTGATGTTTCACTTTGCCCCCAGAACCACTGAGACAGGTACCAGTCAGCACTGTGCTTATGCTACCCCTGAAGGCAGGAGCACCACATTCACAGCTTGTTTTGGTCTGGTTCCCACCGCTCAGCACTTGCTCTGCTCCAGAGTGGGCACTTTCCATCACTAATCTAGGGATCATGACTGCTGCTCTAGCAGTAATTTTAGCAGACCTTGCTGTCATGCCTTCGCTCTCCCAACTTGTTTGGGATCCTCACTGCTCCAGTATCCATACACTCGGCCACATCAGCCCACTCCAGTTCCTGCTGCAGCCGTTTTTCCCCATGTCAAGTGAGACTCCCCTTTTCTGACCTCAACTTTCAGAACCAAGGGTGTACTTGAAGCTAGGAAGAATTTCAGAGGGCTCAGAGAAGAAAAGCTCTGCATTGCCAACATATAATTCTACCAGTCACAGGAAAAGATGAGAGCCATGTATCTTTCAAACTGGTGGCTGTGTACTAGTACCATTGCTGCTTTGCCTCACCTCTCAATTCTGGAAGAATGGGACAATTTCACTCACACATGCCTGCAAAGGCAAATTTTCTGAGTCTGGTTTTGTTCATCAGTCATATCTTTGGACTTAATTCCCAAATATATGCATCTTTGAATTGCATGTTATTAGGGTTTGTGAAGAAGTGAAGTTCTGCTTTTTGAATGTCTGAAGGACAATGCCCAAGTGATCCAACCATAATCAGAGCAACAAAAATATACAGCACTGTGAAGTCTTTGCTCCGTGCATGACCAAAATCTGCCTTATGCTATTGACTGTGCTTGCATTTACAATACACAGCTTTTGCACCAAGCTGTCTTACAGATTAGGCCGAAGGCACTCCTTGATCAGACAGTTTTAACATACAAACCTCTAACAGAGTTTTCTTCTGCAAGACTGCATTAATACTAAATTTTCGTAACTAACTTCCATACTTAAACATCCTACAGTCTCTTTGTTAACTTCAAACCCACACGGCCTTTGGATTAGTGTTAACTCTGTGAACCTCCACCAAGGAGAGGCTGTTTCTAGAATTTGTGTCTTCACAGAAACATAAAATCCAGGAAACTTTGCCTTTAGGTAATTCCAGAGTGAAGTTGCACATACTCATCTTGTTTTATAGCTGTCTTTCCTTCACCTGAGTGAAACCACTCACCAAAAATGAAAGAGCAAGCTTTTGCTCAGAAGACTCTATGGTCTCACAAAGCCAAACCTAGAAGAGCTGGGAGAACTGAGTGCAGGGAAAACATCCAAATGACAAAGATGAATGGGGTTTCGGCCACAAGAGGTATTAAAACATCCACCTTCTAATGAGATACACATACTGTCAGAGGGCTGCAAATTTACTATTCTCCTTCCACTTTCATACAAGACTGGATTTCCCAGTTCCTCAAATCAGTACTGGAATTGTATATCCAGATGAAGTCAAATATGCACAGATTGAAGGCTGACAAAAATGGCTTTTGCAAAGACTGTATATATAGAAATACACACACACATCTATCTGAACTGAGCTCAGATTGAGAATTTTATGTGACTTTTAAATTGGTTTTACCTCATCTTCCTCTTCAGACATTTTAGTGGAATTATCAGGGGATTTTACAGGCTTCTGGCTATTGGTTCCATTTGTCTCCTCTTTGCCATGCTCTGCCTCCCACTCCTGTAGGACTTCATCTATGTTGAAACGACGTCGATAATTTACAAAAAAGTTTTTCACTTGCACCACAGATTTGTTTCCAATCACATCAGAGATTGCCTGAAAGTCTCGGCCGTATTTCCTGATTGCTAAAAGCAACAGAAAGAAAAACAAAAGCAATGTGTTATTTCCACAAAGACCACAAGTCAGGCTCAAGTCACAGCATAAAGATCCAAAGCTGAACTTCTGTCAAGGTTTCAAACCTTCTTCAGATTAATCTAGGATAAAAAAAAAGTCTGAATTGGGAAGGACACACAGTTAAGACCAGCCCTTGAGAAAAGAAGAAAATAGAGGTGTAGTAAAAGATGGGCAGAGTCAAATGCACAAGACCTGTGTAAATCTGCCTGTACTGCTTGAAAAGTTACTCAGGCAAAGAGTATAGCAGTGACCCCAGCAGAGTTTCACTTTCTGAAAGCTTGGTCAAGCAGACATTACTTGCAAATGTTCATACAATGCAATTTGTACTGCTCAGGGAGGGGAAGGGGGAATATTTCCTTGTTAAAATACATTCTTTGGACATTAGTACATGGCAATGTCAAAGTCCTCCTTCATTAGCCACTGAAGGGAAACTCACCTCTGAAATGCAGCAGGGTTTTGACTATCAACAACTAAAGTACAAATAAACTTTTAGTGCCATACCTTGTACAGCAAGAAGCTGCTCATCCGTGGTCCAACGTGCATTAAATTTCTGGACGACCTAGACAGCAAAAAAAAAAAGTTAGTAACGTCATTTCTATACTTTCACTTGCATCTGAGCTCATAAAAACCTCTCAAAAGTGCAACAAAGAATTAACTGTTAGTCAAAGTATATCATTAGCATTTATCTTCACAATTAACAAAGGTCAGAAAATGATCTCACCTCTGGAAGTCTGTATTGTTCTATACCACCTTCAAGTTTTTCTTTGAGTGCGCTGTTTGTCTGTTTGATGTTCTGAATCTGAAAAGAAAGTTTCATCCCTTTAAGAAGGATTAAAAAATATCTTTGGACAAGGCTTTTTCCAGCAGCCTTGGCAGGAACCTCACAAGCTCAGCTTTCCAGTTTTTCTCACAGCCTGCCTTTTGCAAAAAGAATGTTTGCTATATTGGAATAATGTAAAGTAGGAGCAGCTGGCAAATCAGGAGATCTCATTTAATTTATTCTCCACTGTCTACAAGTTATTTGGAGCAAGAACTGCCCCAACTTCCAGGTCTGTATAAAGCCCAGCATAAGAAGACCAACCCCATTTGCAGCAAGTAATGAATCAAAGACTGCTAGAGTTCAGCTTCTCCCAGAGTGCCAAGAAAAAGGCTTCAGGCCAAAATACCAATTCTATTAAGTTTAATAAAGAGCTTGAGACAGATCTCTGCTTTAGAAACAGCAAAATGCTCAGATCTAGGCAACAAACTCATGTAGCAAACCTGTCTTTACTCACAGATATTTGAAAAACATTTGTTTAAAAGGCAGATTCATCAGGGAAACAAAAGGTACACAGGAAGTTTTTATGATACCTGTCTAGGAAAGACTAAGCCAAACATATCTGCCACTTCTAAAAGTACCACATGAAAAGGCAAAGGAAACAGCTGCTGCAGATGGAAATCGGATACTGCTGAAACCAATGTCACCTGAGGAAAGTTACAGTTAAAACCAGAAGGAATTCTGAACTGCAAGGAAAGCTAACTGCCAACAAATGTTCCTTCAAGTCCCTGCTGTGAACTTTTCCTTGCTTCACTTCACTAAAGTAGGCTTGCCCGCAGCACTAGAACATAAGAGATGTAAAACCCAGAGCTGCATTCATAGCACAAGGACAGCAGCTTGTCAATTAAGGCACGTAGCATTGTGCATCATCACTGCCAAGCTATAAACTCCTGCCAACTTTGCAGACTGCAACAGGCACTACCAGCAAAGCCAGCAGCTCCTCCTGTACAATCCCATTCATACCTGTCGTTTGATTGACACTAACTCCATGTCCAGTTGTCTGAGTACAGTGGTAGCAGCTGTTGCATTGGCAGAAACAGCCTCCACATCTTCCTGGGAAAGGAACATTCCTTTGGGAGGTTTCCTCTTTGCTCTATTCTTGGCCTGGGTACTGTGCTTCTCCTTCTTCACCTGAGGGACAGTTTCAGCAGGCGGCACCTGGCAAACAGCAGTCATTACACAAAAGAAGGTATCTTTAGAGATCCCTTCAGCTCAGACCATTCTGTGACTCTGATTTTTAGCCATCATCAAAGGCTGGAGAACGACAGAGACAGTTTGCAGACAGGAAGACATTTTTGCTTTAAGCAGCATGTCACACAAACTGTCTTATACAAATCTCTCCTTCCCTTTAGCAGCTTTCAGTGTTTACAGAGATGCTGTGGTTGCCTTCTTTGCCCATTCTCATTTTGGGAGACAGATGCCCAATTTTGCAGCAGTTAAATGTTCTGGTTATTTTTAAACCTCCAAACCCCTCTTCTTGTTTTCATCATCAGGTCTGAACACACCAGTTTAACTGAACACCAGAAGGAAACAAAGTGAAGTGTGGAGATGGAAAGAACACAACTAAAAGAGTTTACTGAGACTTGTTTTACTACCTGCCACACAGGAGAAGGAATAAACCAAATTTATTTAAAGGCGGTGAGGTGAGTGAGTGAGTGAGTGAGTGAGTGAGTGAGTTGACAACAGCATAATTCTTAGATTGTTACACCATTTCTTGGAAGCCAGGTTTTCTTGCATAGCACTTGTATATCAACTGCTCCATTAAAATGGTGCAGTTTTGCCGAAGATAAACTTTCAGGCCTTTTTGGAGAAAGGAGTATTTCACAGACCACTTACTACTTTTATCCCTTATGTCTAAAGCAAAGACAGGTCGATTAGCCAGGGCACTATCCTACAGATCCTTCAATAGCACACCTGATTCTAAGATAACAAAACCATGTCTTCCAGAAGTTATATTCAACAACCAACTCATACCTAAGATTTATTACCCAGTGACTGGAGCCTGGCTGAGAACGCAGAACAGTAGAAGGGTGGCAAGGAAAGAGAAAGCAGAGAGGGGAGGCTGTATGTCTGAATCCTCTACTTGATCACTACCAGCTTTAAACACATAGGCTTCACTTGGTGCTGTTGTTTTCCTTCTAAATTGCAGCTACATGAAGTTTCTACACAGTTTGTGGCATTTGCTCATTAGTGAGAATTGAATGCTTGCATGTGAAACCAATGAGGCTGAGCACAAACTCCAAGTATAAGATTCTGAGTCCCAAAGGACTCCAGCACAGCTGCCACAGATAAAAGCTGTCACCTTCCTCACTGACACAATGGCTGGAGCCCCACAGCAGCAGCAAGGTGGACAACTGCCTGCTCTCAACCTTTTTCTTCTGTCCATTAGCACAAAGTATTCCATGATATATGATGCCTAGGGCAAGCCCAGAGGCAAGAGAGAACTCTTGCCACTGCAGGAGGGAGAACCCCTATTTCTCTTTACAGACAGGAGTGGTGAGCAGCAGAAACCAGACTGGCTTTGCTATGAAGAAGTGAAGCAAGCTCTGCACTCTGCTTCAGAAGGGAGCAGTTTGATAACTGAGCGAGGTAAATTATTCAGCATGAATTGGCATTTCAGATCCACTCCTATTTCATCTACATACACTGCTCTCCAGGACCACGCAGTAAAGCCTCACTGCATGTTCAGGCTCTCAGTTGACCAACATGCAGTGCCTGCAGTGCAAACATCCCAGAAGCCTCAACACTGAAGAAAAATGAAAGCAGTTTCAAATGACTGTTTTAAACAGTTCAAAAAATGCAAAGCTCTTTTGTGTTGTGGACAAGAACCAGAGCTCCAGCAGAACAATTTCTGACAGCTCCAAATGCCTCTAGGCCTCAGCAAAAATTGGAACATCTACTCTGTCCTGAAAACTCTTCTTTCCTGACCACACACATTTCTCTCTAGAATTAAATCAAATTTTAAGAACCAGAGAGAATTAAAATGTAGGGATTTAGAGGGGATTTAGCAGTGCTCTTGTTTATTCAGATATTGCCACTGGTATCCAGTGCCCTTCAGTCTTACAAACTCCTTAATACAAAGCTCCCTTCCTCAGATTTCACCGTGTAAAAAGAAGATAAAGCCATCTCAAGCTACGTAGAAGCAGAGGATGAAGTGGGAGGCACTTCCAGGAACAAGGAAGATACAAGAAACGCAGGTCTAGGTCATGACCTCAGTATTACGGAGTCACTATGCGAGGAAACCTGAACAGCTGCACTAACACTGAAAGTTTAAAAAAAAAAAAAAGAGAAGAAGATTCCCCCTCCAATGATCCCCAAAAGAGGAAACAGATGAGAGATTTCAGATTCTCTGAGAAATCCCAGTATTACTGGGCAAGTCAGATAGCAACCAACAGGTCTCAGAGCTGAAAAAACCATCTCTGCAGGTTTGGGACAGGGAGGTTCTTTACGGTAAGAGTCCTGGGCTGCTCCCACACTAAGTTGTTCCGCAAAAATGTCTTGATAGTAACTGTCCAAACCAGATATCTGATCTGGTTTGGCCTTACAAGACAAGAGATGACGAAGAACTACCTTTCCCTCTTCTGCAGCAAGTTCAGAACATGTCAGCATTGGTTGGGAAGGAAGAAATAAGCAAGGGGGTTGAAGGGAGTTGCATCTTTTACAGATGCAAGCTTTTGAACAGCTTACAGAAAAATCCAAACTGTAAATTTATTAAAATATTGGGAAATGAGAAAATAGTATTATTTACAAAACACTGTAGAGCTGCAGTACACAGCTGCAACTTAGCCAAGTGGGAACCCTTCCTGTCCGGGTGTTGCTGAGGCTTCTGAGAACTCAATTTCTTGTAAGCATTAGTACAAATGGTTTCACATCCACTCTGCCCCTAGGAAGACATGAAGGATGATGGTTCCTTCAGTGGAGACAACAGCCAAACTTTCCTGGAAAGTCTAGAGAGCACGATGCTTCATGTGGGTGAAGAGCAGATGGGAATGTTGTGATTTTTCAGTTATTTGTATTCAAAATTATTTGTTGGAGAAATTAATCTCACCAACAGTGACTGACAAAACTGTTGCTCTGGGACTTTGTTTTTGACTGTGTGGGATCATGTTTTTAAATACTTCTAGTGGGTTTTCCCTAAATATAACCTTTAAAAAATTTAATAAATTAAACAGAATGACTGTGGGAGAGTAATCAGGATAGAAGAAGCCAGGAAAGGGAGCTAACTTCAAGGAGAGAAGGCCTTAAGCATCTTCCTGTAACTCACTCACACATGCAGCCCACACTGCTGCTGAACAAGGTGTTTTTATTTAGTAACAGGTAACCTGCAGGTTATACGTGTGAAGATGAAGTAAATGCTTTCCTGTAGGGCATCACAGGCTAGGTTTTCAAAACTGTTCTATCTGTGTGGCTATTTTCATCCAGAACTCTATGCCCACTTAAAATGAAGTACTTGAAGTGAGACATAGGTACTACATTTTGAGTTGACATAACAACAGGTTAAGGCCACTATGCCAGACAAAATTAAGTGGTCACAAAAACCCTCTCCTTTACTTTTCAACCAATATAGCTGCAATCCTGGTGCTACCGAAATGACAACTATTAATGGGGATTTCAATACATCAGGAATGTACCTTACAGTGTAAAGTGAACATAAGCACACTTTTGTTGGTCTACCTAGAACAAATGGATGCTTTTCCCCTCCACCAAACCATCTCCACAGGGGGATGTGCTTCTACTCCATCTCCCTGCAGTTAGGTTGATGTAAACCACTGAGAGTGGTTTAAGTTAACAGAGCCAATGAAAGAATAAAAGAGACTGGAAACAATCACATAGCACATTATCATGGGATGGTAAAGTCTTAAATTTTCCCAGCTCTATCCATAATAACTTATTTATCTATACTTGTCTTGATCTAAGAATAATTCTGAAGACAATTCTTCTTTTCTTGTATGACAACTATACAAAACACAAAAAGAAAATTAGATACTGTCAGCTTCTACATGCAGTCGCTAGCAAGTAAACACTTTCATTTGTACAGGAGTAAGAAAAAGAATTATACCTCCTTTTTGCTCTCCTTGTTTTGTTCAACTTCAATGTCAATAGGGTTATTTCCATTTGCTTCCTCCATTTCATCCTCACTGGAAGACAAAAGCAAACAGTACTGTATCAGTTTGTGAGGCTCTGTTTTTCTATAAATAGCATGCTAAAACAAATGCATGAATGCCATAGCAAGCCCAACAGCTTTCCATTGTTTTATTCCCAGGATGTGGGGTTTTTGGAGGGTTGGTGGATTTTTTGCTGTTGATTTTATTTGGTTTTGGTTTAAGTCAATAAACTCTTAATTCTGAAGATAGTACATACAGGAACACTTCTCAGCAGGGTACTTGGGCAAAATAAATCTGCACAGATGAAGGCAAGAGACATGAAATTAATTCCACACGCTATCTTTTAAAGAACATGGGACACTAAGCATTTTTACTTTAGGCAAACTGAGACAGAAAGAAAGAAAGACTTAAAAATACAGCAAGTAGCTAAAACACAGATTTCATACAACTCCTTAATATTTAGCAAAACAGACATGCGTAAGACGAAATCCTTCAAGAACAAGCACGAAAAATGTTAGTTTGGTTTTTTTTTCTCAGTGACAGCCTCACATTTCATTCTCCCCTGGAAAAGAAAAAGACGTTATCAGTTACAGAATAGTAACAGGCATGAAATTGGGGCCATATTGAAAGTGACCTTGGCACACCTGTCCACTCTGGTTTCAGTGGAATTTTAATCAGACATTAAATCAAATGCATTTTCACTATTCAGAATTTTTGTACTGTACACAACCAAAGTTAATTGCACCATTTGAGATGATGGCCAGAAACAGAATAAATAAGCTGATGTAATCAAAGCATTTTTTTTTAATCAAACAAATAAACCTATTTTGTCATGTCAAACGTCATAGCCTGGGCTGAGGAGCATCAGGTGGTGCAGGTGTATCACAGCTCCAGGGCAGGGCAGGGCTGTGCTCACAGGGAGCAGGGGACAGCAGGCACAGCATGTGCTGGTGAGCTTGGCTGTGGCAGCAGCACTCATGTGGCCATCTCCCTGCTGCAGCCACATCCTAAGGAGGAACAGGCTGCCATCCTTCTCCACAAGAGCAGCCACTTGTACAAGCCACTTCTGCTCTCCCAAGCCACCTGGTTCACCAGCTGATTGACAAGACATTTAGTTTAGGTAATGACAATTCCAGGGAATCAACTGCCAAGCATTCCCTCCCAGAGCTGCACACACAAAACTTCTGACATAGAACTTAAAACAGCTGCTGAAAACCTGAATGCACTGAGAGTTGTATTAGTGACAATCTGAGGGGTTGGGGAATTTCCCTGCCTAGCCACAAAGGGGATATAGAGGTATTTGAGTGAGATACCTCAGACTGCCTCTTCTCTTAACCCCATCTCCAAAAGAACTTCCTTGTGTTCTCACCTAGGTTCAGATTTCAGCCTTTTCACAACAGTCTTTGCTGTGTTGACAGTTTGCTCTTGTATTCTAGCAAGTTCACTAGGTATGAGCTAGATTGAAGTCCATCCTCTCTTTTCTGCAGTTGTAGGCACTGATCACTATAACCAAAGAACACTTCTGAAGTTCTGCCAACACTGAATGGCACAGTACAACCTGAAAATTCAGGCACCCTAAACTCACCCAGGATGGATTCCACACCCTGCATGGCTGCACTGACAACTCCTTTGGGGGTGTAGGAGTTTGACTATTTTACATAATGGAGGGGAAGAACAGAAATCAAACATCAAGCTGATGGCCTGGTGCTTGGCTTGCTGCAGATGTAAATCAAGTTAAGCATTTCCAATCCAGCTGCCTTCCTCAAAGGTTACAAAATTACAGCACACAGCAGCCCATACAGTTCTTTCCCCATTCACCAGATGGTCTGAGGTGCTGCTTTTTCTAGCAAACAGGCACAGGTACTGAGAGGTGTATTTTTAAACTGCAGTAATTTCATTTATGAGCACATAACAATAGTAGAGAGGTAGTATTAAAAGACCCTAAAGTACATAGTACAAGACAAACACATATTCCATACCAAAGATCTCCTCCCCTCAATAAATTAGTAGGAAAACTGAAAAACTAAACAAACAAAAAAAGACCCCAACAACTAGGATGGGGAGCAGAAAAATAGACAGCTGTTGCAGAGAAGAGAAAAGAACAGAATGGAAAAAGAGACTCAGGTCAAAGAAAGCCAACCAAATACTGGACAAGTTGACTGCCAGTATTCTCCCTGGCCCTTGCATTAAGCAAGTATTGCTGACCTAATGCAGAGATGGGAGAGGTTGAGTGAGTCATTGGTGTAGCACAGCTCAACCCTAGAAACACATTTCTTCCCCCTTCCCAAACAAGATTGCTCCTATGCAGGGCAGCCAGCAAATAGCCAACTGGGAAATGGAACAACTCCTCTGAGGGGAAAGGCTTTTGCAGAATTTTGCCCAATTATGTTAGAAGTCTTCCAAAGGCAGACACACCTCAGGTTTGGTGTCCAAAGACATTAATTGCATTTTAGAGCAGGTTGAGAAGGCACCTGCATCAAGCAAATGGAGTTGCTATTGTTCAGAGGGGTTGTTTTCCCCACAGTAACCTGAAACCTCTGAATTTCTGAGGCTCTTTCAGCTCCCGAACGAGGTGAAGTCACCAAGTGGCAGTAACTGTATGGATACAGCAATACGCACAAGGCCACTGGCTGACCTACCTTCAACGGCTTGCATGTCTATCCAGGAGGGTGAGCTTGCAGAAAAAGCATGAGTCAAGCTCATTTGATAAAGCTCAGTAGCTAATGACCTCCTGAACACCACCAGCCTCACTGAAATCCCAAAGCACCCAGCTCTGCCAGAGAGCTCATCCTATGTTCCCCTGTGTTGTCCCTTCTCAGTCACTCAAAACCAGAGCTTTATCTTTCTCAGAGTACAGAGCTTGGCCTGGCAGACTGATGCTGGTCACAGTTTTCTAAGATGCAGGAGAGGAAGGGTGTGTGTGTGTGTGTACAGGCACAGACTGAAGGGTCCTGCACTGAAGCCTGTTTCCTGTATCACGTGTACATTCTCACTGTGCTGAGCAGCCCATGAAGGAAATAAAGGAACATTTCAGCTCTTTGATTAATTCCTTTTATTGTTCTGCTTATCAGCTTTTCTGGCTCTGCTGACAACAGTGACAATCAGTTTGTAAACAGCTTTAATTTCAATTTCCCAACCCTCAAGCTGTATCAGAGAAAAAGTTCTAGAATGGTGGGACTGTAACCAGTGCACTGGAGGGCAATGGGGAATTGCAGTGTCAAAAAAGGGAGCTCACCTAACTGCCAACTGCCCTTTGGCTTTAAGCAAAGCAAAACATGCACAGCAGGGAAGAGGGGTGGAGAAAGGTGTGGTACCAGGAAACGTTTTGGGGAAAATCCTACATCTAGTTTCTTACAAGCTAAGTGCAATTTCTGGGATACACTGAAGAAATGAGTGTGCAGCAATACACAGCCTTTCTGCTTGCAAACCTACCTTTCCTCACGTTCCCTTTTTTGTTTACGAGCATGACGGTCCATCACACTAGTTTTAGTCCTTGTCTTCTTCCAGGAGTAGTAAAATTTCACCAGGCTGGCTATTGATTTGTCAGGAAGCTGTAAATTAAACATGTATCCTTTTATATGTTTATATGTACAGTATCCCCAGAAGTTTACATACAATTGGTCTGTTTTTTCCAAGGAACATCTAACCTCTTTACATTGGATTCTCTCAAAGGCTCAAGCAAGGCAGTTCTGCAACCTTTCCAAAAATGATCTATGGGGGAGTGTTTCAGGTTAGTGCCTACTATTTAAGACATCAAGATCTCTAAAGAGCATCTCAGCAAGCTTCCTCTCGCCAGTCAAGTAGCTGGTTCCCTCCAGAACAAAGGAACACAGCAAGAGCAAATCTGAAATGAGATCTTGAAACTGAGATAACAGTTTTAAAGCCAAAACAGACCTAAAAGCCAACACAGACACATATAAACAATCACAGAAACTGCTGAATTGCAAACATCGCAAGCATATCTTTGATGTTTGGTTAAATAGATTTATTCACATCATTCACATGACGAAGTCTATTCAAAGGTCTCAACAAAGGATGTTTTCAAAAGGTGAAACGATACTGTATGGAGAACTGAGGGTACAGCAAAACACAATTTTTTTTTTATCCTCTTTACACTAATGTCACTACCCTGTAGCTATGAAAAAAAGTCTGCCTCCAAAAAGCATAAAACTACATTAAGACTAATTCTCTACTTTTGAAGTACTCTATGGATGCTCTTACACAGAACTTTTAAAAGGTGAAAATCCAGTCTTTTCTGATGACTGTTTTAGGCAAGTGTCTGATTCAGGTTGGAGGACAGAACAGGTGGGGAGGAAAACAAAACTGTGAGCAAGAGCTAGATCTCTTTCACTCAGACACTGCAGTTTAAGTCTTCACTTGAGAAAAGCCTGGTTCTCAAACTGCAGACTGGCTTTAGGTTCTAATTAGAGATCACACCAGCACTTCCACTCTGGCCCACAGCTGCACACAGGCACAAATCCATCGGGGTTGGCAAAGTACAGGTGTTAAGTCAATGTTGTGTTGCCAACAGCCATGCAACAGGCTGGTGTTCTGGAATTACAAAGAGTTCCACAGAACAAACTCAGGGACAAGGCTGTTCATGACAAACATCTACTTGGCTATAAACCCATGCTAAGAGTGCCAAAATATCAGAACCAGCTCTGGTAAATAATGTAACTCGCCTTTCATTCTCTGGCTTTGAAGATTTCTCCCCTCAGATCCAATCTGCACAGATGCTAATGGGGCAGCATCTATAATCTAACAACTAACATGCTCCCAAGCCATTGATTCCTGTCCCCTGCTAAACACAAAGCTTCATGCCATTTAATTCCTTTCATGCAGAATCGCTTTCCTGGGAGCAACAGTAAAAAAATATCATTACCTAGGGAACAGTGCATGAGCCTGGCATCCCTGTATTGGAATGCACTTTACTCAGGGACAGAGCCATGCTTCTGCACATAAACCGAATTGAGAATTTCTTGCTTTGACATTTAACCAACCACCAGGGCAGGCTTTATGTTCTCTTTTTTCCCCAGGACATTCCCCTGCCCTATTTGTCCCCCTATATAAGAACAGAGAAATAAAGAAGCTTCGCTCTTCAAGAGTTCCATCACCTGACCCAAGGGAGTGGAAGACTCTAGGACTCCAAGAACATTTGGAAATGAACATCAGTGAAGGACAAGGAACATCAAGGAGGGCATGACAAAAACGAGCCTCTTTCTGCCACCCTTTTGAAAAGGGACCTTCATCCTTGCAAGGCAAGTCACCTTTCACTTTTCAGCGGGATCAGCAACCCAGACCTGTGTCACATGTGCTTTAAAGAGGCTGAACAGAATGCAACAGCCTAGGCCAGTAGAACTGGGTCCTGTTGGAATGCTCAAGAGGATACTTTACTGAAGGAAAGCAAAGAACAAAGTCTACTTCCCACCCAGGTGATGAACCACTTGAAGACACTCAAGATACAATTAATAAAATTTTTTTACATCCCATCCTCTCCCTCTTTCAAAAGAAAATTGTACATTCCCTAGCACTTCCCTTTCAAGCAGAAACCTACCCTTGAAGTTTTCAATCATATATTTAAAACAGTATCATTACCAACCAACAGCAAAGGACTGAATGCTTGCAATGATGTATAAACCTCCATCACAGCATCCGCTGACAGTCTCAAATCATATTAAGCATTAGACTTCATCATTAAATAAAATTAATTCCTAAAAATCGGGCTGCAAGAAAGGAAATCAACTTTGCACAGAGATGATCTTTACTGCCTATGTGTGGGCATGTGTGTACAGACCATGCCTGAACTCCAGCTGAGACAAACACTACCATAGCACACAGGGGACTGAAAACTGTAATTTCCAACCAAAAAAAAAAATCACACAGTCGAAGTTTATCCTGAACCAGTAAAGCACTTCAGGAAAACACTTCTACAGAGACTCTGGGAACAATATTGTTTCTTTCTATTCATGGTAGCATTATTCATCTAACATCCCCTTTGGCCTGTTCTCTCCCAAGAGCATTAGACACATTCAGCACAAGGCAATGGTCTGTTCTGCTTTTCCACTCCTGCAACACCACTTACCATCTGCTGGATCCTGTGAAAGGTTTTCCCATGGAAACTGAAGGCCTGTTCAAACAAGACCTTGTCTTCCACTGTCCACTCATCTGGGAATGGAGTAAAGTTTGGCAGATCTGCCAAAGACTTCTCGATGTTGTGCTTGTGCCAAAAGAGCATCCCAAGAGCCTAGAAATAATAAAGACACCAAGGGGACAACTGTAATCAAAAGAAACATTACTGGAAAATGGAAAGGGAGAACTACAACACATTAGACATAATTTTAATTCTCAGCTACATCAGATGCTTTTCTGAGTGCAAGAAACCCGGAATCTGTCCCCCAGGAATCTGCCGTGAAGGCCAGTCTGAAGTTTATCAAAACCACACAGGTTTTTACAGTCAGGTAATAAATGCTTAGCAACAGAAAGGTGGGAGAAAAAACTTAAGAAAATACTCCAGCTTTACTGATCACAGTCTACAGAGATAAGCTAAGCAAAGACTTAGGAAGTCTATCTAAAAAAGACTGGATGAAAGGCAGCTTATTTCCAGTGCTGGACTCCATTTCCTAGCAATTAGAAGGATGGTTTAGTTTACTGGGGGTTTTTATAGTTGTTTAGGGGGTTCTTTCTGAGAGGGAAGAGGAAAAGGGGAAGAGAATTAAAGAAGAACTGGAAGAAGGAAAGGCAGAGAGCACACACAACCCTGACTTGCTGCTAAAAAGTCCCTGGCCCAAAGGAGGAATAAATCTCACTCATTCTGGGGGCTACTCTTTTGTTCCCTTGAGAGAGACCTCATTTTGCTGTTGCAGTCTCTGGTTCTCAGTTCCAAAGACAAAGTGCACGTGCTGTACTTCACCACCTGCAAACCATTCTCCCCCTGCTGCCTCCGAGATACTCGTGCTCAGCCCCTCTCTCCCAGGGGTCCACAGCCCCTGTATGTTATGACACATCACTGCCTCTGGCATGCCAGGAACCACTGCGAGTCATTTTGGGAAGGCCTGACTCTGCAGAGCTAAAAACCGGCTTTTCACAATTGCTGTAAAGCGAAAACAATCCCTAACATGCTGAGTAAAACGTGAGAGTAGCCTGCTCATCATATGCAAACTCAGCTCAGGTTTCGCACCCATAGTTACCCTCATCTCGTAGTTTCGCCCTGGGCACCCAGCATTACAAAATCCCTCCAAAATCGGGGTTTCCCCATTATGCTTTGCTATGCAAAAAAGCAGTTCCTTTATGGGATCTCACGCCCCTGAGATTCTGCAGAGGGCATGCATATAAATGTTAGTGTTATCCAAGATCTTGCCCCGACCCTACTGGACTCTCAGTGCTGTCAGGACACCTTTTCCTCCCTTTTGCCACCATGCAGAACAAATAGTAGTCTTGGTTGCAGCTCAGGCACTCGAGATGTCACAGAAGCCACACAGCCATTCTGGATGGAGAATGGAGTCAAAGAAACTATTTTGCAGTCATGAAGGACTGAGTTTCCTCTCCCCTGACATCCTCCTTCAGCTTCAGATATAAGCTCTACCTGATATCCCTGTGAGCAAGGGATAAACAAGGAAGGAGACATTTTGGGAGGGTAGGGTAGCATCAAATAGCACAGAGGTATTAGTGAGGACTGAGGGGAGAGCTGTTTACATAAAGCAAAAGGTAAACAAGAAGGTTTTCCTTACAGGCTCATTTAACAGATCAGTATTCCTCTTCCACCCCATGCTGCCCTGAAAGAACTCTGTACTTATACACAGGTGAGCACAGGGCTTTCCCAGGCTCCTCTGTCTCAGAGTGTCTGACAAAGGCTGGCAGGAAAGTCCAGCTCACAGCCAGACTTACTGAAGTGCTTCCAAAAGTCTGTGACAGTGACAGCTCAGCAGAACCCCCCACAGCTGTTTGCACCACCAGCTGAAGCGCAGGCCGTGTCGGAGCTCACTGGCCCATGGGAGCCTGCCCTGGGGCTGGCCAGGCCGCAGGGACTCCCACCAGCACAGCCCCGAGCCTCCGGCCATCATCCAACAGCAGCAGAGCCAACAACACGGCACTCAGCCATGGGCAAGGGGAGCGAAAGGACAGGGATGGAAACTGGGCTGGCACAGACCAGGCAGCTGGACAGGAACACTGCTGGGCAGAGGAGCGCCGGCCGGCACGTGCCCCAGCACCCTGCCAGCAGCTCCCACCCCCTGCAGCAGACTGCAACATCTCAGCCTGTAAAGGGACGTTTTGGGCAGTGGGCACAGGTGGAAAAAAAGGAAATCTCTGTATGGTGACTGTCAGCCAAGCCACCTGGACAGAGGAGCAAAGTGACCGGCTGTCAGGGGAATGCATGCGTGGGAGAGGGCCAGCAAAGCCCAGAGACGGTGGCCAATTGTTAAAGTGAGCTTTTACTGGCTTCCAGGGAGTCTGTATCAGCTTGTCCAGTTACCCAGCCAACAGCAACTCTGATGATACCTGCTGAAGACAGAGTTTCCCTTGGTGACACAACAAATCATCCTGATTTGAAAGCCTTGACACTTGTCCCTGTAATACAAAATAAATGCGTGCCTTCCAGAGCAATACAAGATAGATCCTCTCCAGTTATTTCCTGAAAATGCCTAGTGCAGCTCTCTAGGAAATCCCAAAGGACCTGGGAAACGTGTTTAATTCCAGAGTATTATGTGAAAGTGCTACAGAAGGAATGAGAAAATTTTTAGGAGTAGGGACACTTTTACAAGCTGCTCAGCCACTTTACACTCTGATGTGGCAAGGCATGGAACTTCTGTACACAGAGGGGGAGAGAAAAATGGAGAAAAAGACTTCAAGGAATGAGTGGGAAGTCTATATATTCAACATTAAAATGAATGCAAATCTCTGTCAGCTAAATTTAAGTTTTTCAAACCACAAGAATTCAGTGGGTTTTTTTAAAGATCACAAGCTTCATTTTGATCAGTCCTTTGTATCAGTCTATACCTTCCAAACAACACTTCTCCATTAAAATAATGAAATCTTTTTCTACTATTCTAAGATCATCTCTCTTGGTAAATGTTACCCACAATATCCAATACCAGGGTATACCAATATCAGCTGAAGAGAGTTAACATCTTTATTTTCATTTTAAGTTCACAGCCTTTTGATGCCTTCACATTCCTGTTATTGCTGTTTGCTGCTCTTAGAAACTACAGTTATCAAGTCTGATCATTCCTGGTTTTGCTGGAAATTTTGCTGGCTGTCTCAGCTTCAGTGTTCTTGTTCAGCAAGAAGTCTTTTTGAGCATTAGTATCAACCACTGAAAGTCTGACTCAAGAATGACAGCAGAATCATTTAAATAGAAGCTGTTGCCCCTCCCAATCATGTTTCTACGCTCACAACCTCTGTCTGAACAATTTCATGAACTTTCAAGTTTTTGTAGAATTCCCTTGTAGAGACGGTACGTGATTTGCCAATACAGTAAGTCATGAGATCCCCTGCCTTCCCTTTCCAGGCAAATATTAGTGCATGAGGAAACCACAGGATTTAGAAAAGTTACCCAGGCACAGATCTACTCATCTCCCCAGCAAGTTTTGAAATCGGTGACAGTTAACACAGGAAAGATTAGTACACAATCCTAGACCACAGGGAATAAAGGAGAGGTCTGTTCCTCAGAGCAGGATTTCCATCCCTAGGTTACAGGTAACTGGCTAAGGTCAGTGGCAGCTGGCAAAGTCATCCCCTGTTACTGCACTGACAGCCAAGGTGCTCATCTGTGAAATGCAAAATGATTTGCAGCACAGTTTTAAGGTAAATAACTGGGGGTATCAGTTTGCCTCAGAAAAGCATATGATGGTTCAATAGCTCATTAATAACTGCCAAGACATCCATGAAGCAGAGACGGAGCAGTCAGCTGGAAACTGCAATGCAATCAGGCAGCTGTCCAAAGATAAGCCAATCTTTTTAACGCTGTTTAGGGGTTCTGAAAGCGCTCAAGAAGCAGTCACCAGAGGAAGCATAATACTCATGGTCAGACTCCTTTAGAAATTACAATGGTTTTGTTTTTCTTCTTTTGACTCTTGATGTAAAACTAGGGATGAACTCTGTATCCAGAGAGCACAGGCTACGATTAGGAACATTCAATTTTGGGATAAGTAGTAGAGGAGAAAACACAGAAGGTACAGAAAGAAAGAAGCAGTTCTAGGCAGTCACTTGAAGTCATGTTTGAATACATGCTGAAAAACATTTTAAAGTATTCAAAGGGTTGTTACCTGCTCCATATTGTATCCATGCTTCTCTTTAGCAATGGCAATATATTCATCCACTGAAAAACAAAGAGAAGGTGTAAGGGCATTTCATACAATGATCTCATCTTTCCTTCCCCTTCCCAGTCAAAAACCTAGATCTGACTTCAGCCCTTCACAGAGAACTCTCATGAACAGCTGCTGTTTCCAATAATTCAGGAAAAGAAGGAAACAAAAGAAAAACAAGTCACCAGACAAACTATGTATTTTCCTCAACAAGCCTAAATGATGCATGATGTCCACTCCAGTTCCAGTGCTTCTGAAACACAGCTTACAGTATTTCAGAACTTGTTCATCAAAACTGTAGACATGACTGTGTCAGCTGTTTTTTGGGGTGCGTGTTCATTTTGTTGTGGGTTTTTTATTGGTTGGTTGGTGGTGATTTTTTAATGCCCCAAACTAGTTGTTTTCTAAAGGAAAAAACATCCCCAGACACAATCCATACCTTCCAATACTGCCAGAATCCTAGTGTTGCACAACCACTGCAGATATCTTGGTACATTTTTCAATTCTTAGGTCTCAGCAGCTTTTATCTTGGACCAAACCCCACCCTATTATCTTATTATGCCCCATGAGCTTTCAACCTTTTCAATGTGAACATGCCCTGGGGAGTTATATTTTATGCAGATGGGACTAAACCCAAACGTCTTTCACTCAGAGTGAAAGATTGAGCTCAGATTATGTCCAACAGCACCCATTTGAGAGGAATGAATCAAAGTTAGTACCAGAGGTGGTGTTTTAAAGTCTGTGCCCTTGTGCCTGGTCATTATTAATCACACTGTAAAGATAATAACACCCTTGAAAACAAAAAATTAATCTAAAAGGTGAGACTCCTACTTCACCTCATGGAGTGGAAGATGCTAGAAGCACTGGTTGTCTGTATGATCCCCAACAACATGCTAGTAGTACTCTGACTAAAACTGATACACACTGCCAAAGTTCTCATCCTTCTACAAAATTTGGGCTTCACAATGGGTCACACAGCAATGAACTCAAAAATCATTCCCCCTTCCCCTTCTACAGATAGAGAGGGATGAAAGCAAATTCCAGTGCTGAGCACCAGACTCATGGAGAGCATATGCAGCACCTCTGGAAGGAAATGGTTCTGTGCACTCTGCAGTTAAGGACGCCACATTTCCCACAGTTTGGGCCTCACAATTAACTTCAGCTCTCAAATGTGCTTCTCCCATATTTTCTGCCTTTATAAACACTCTTATGGAATCTTTTGGAATATGGCATTCTTTAAAGCTTTTCCTTCAAGCTGGGACAGTCCTCAATTATTCCTTCAGCTTAGTAAACTAAGCTATAAACTCAAAAGGTACTGGGAGAACAGAAAGGATAAATCAGAAAACACACAGCAGGAGAGCACCAGACTCTTACTTTCAACTTGTCATTAATAAGAAGAATTTAGATCTAGGTACTTCAAGTAGACATCCCATCTTTAGGCTAGCCAATATGACACGTGATAGCAATGACAGACCTTCATTTGGAAAGGAAAAGCACAAAAATTTTGGGTTAATTTTCACAAAAAGGTGTTGGAAAAGAGGGCCTTGTTAAGTGCCATGCAAAACTCTGTGAGAATATTAATACAGCCACACGCTGTGGCAGGAGAACAGCATACTGTAAACACAGTTACAGTTCCACATTAGCAAGGACATTCCATGAAGTTCTTGTCCTTCCAAGCTCCCACCTGCACACAGTGGCGACTCCCATCAGGCTGACAAACCTGTTTGCTGCTCCATGTTCTAGGTCCATTCAGTAAGCTTTATTAGCCCACTGGAGAAAGGTCTAGCCACAGGCATTCATTTCCACTGCTGCAGCACAAATACATCTGTCTCTCCAAGTCAACAAATTATTTCTAAGAACTGTGCTGAACTGGGATGAAAACCATCCCTTCTTGCAAACAACCTTTTCTTGCACAAGGAAAACATAATAAAATAGTTGCAAAGGCAGTGGAGGTGCTTGGGACAATGACCAACTCCCTAAGCTGAATTTGCTGCATTGCCTAATAGAACATCCTGTGGGTTACCAATGCCTAGTATGAGCCTCGAAAATCAACTCTGCCACAGGAAAAATACCAACTTGCAAAACCACATCCCAAGCAGAGAACATGATCCACACAGGGTAAACAGGGCAGAGAAGGGAACTGCCTGATATACACACCATCGCTTCCCTCCATATGCCAAACAGAGCAGGGAACATCAGTAAGATGTGGGCATAAGAGCAACTTCAGGTGCTTCCACAGTTATAGATGATTATAAAACCACATCAAAAACAAAGGCTGCCAGGAAACCCTACATGCAGCATTCCCCTGTAGTTCAGCTAAATGCTCTCTGCTTCCTTAAACAACACACATGCAGTGTTATATATTCTGTCTAAGAAAGATGTGAAGGAAGGAGGAGGGAAAGGAGCTGAATTCTCTGAAGTCCAAGGCTGAATCAAGCTCCTGAATGCTAAGTACTACTGCATTAACTACCTTGCTTTCACCATGGAAAGACCTACAGTTCCTCATTTGACTTCAGCATCTTATCCTTTAATATATACAGAGAAGAGATAAGGTCGTTCTTCTTGCCAGTGTATTATCTTTCTTATGCATGATGCCGTTAAGTAATGAAAACACACTTCCTCCCCAAAAAAATCATTACAGCATTTTCTCTCCTAACTAAGCAAGAATATTAGTAAGGTCCTCACATAAGAATAGGATTTCTCTTCAAACAAGTCAATACACCACTGAGCCAAACAGCAGATTATGAGTAACTAGACTCCATGAAAGTAAGCAAGATGCTTTTCCTGCCACAGTAGGTTCTACAATGCCTTGGTATTATACCTCATTGTTACAGTGGAGGAAGAGAAAAGAAAAATAAGAAAAAGGCAATAAGGCAGTAAACTGACCATGAGCACACAGCGATAGTACTCCTACAAACTAAAAGAGCGTTTGTGGGTGAAGGATGGACAAGGAGTACAGCACCGTACTCTCCTCTTGGCTTGTTTCCTGCCTGCTTACCGCCAGCCTAGCCCCTTCTGCTTGTCATTTCTTGGCTAATTGTGAGCTCACTCGCTTTGATGCTTGCACCATCCGAGAGGTATGACAGACCCTTGAGCAATCCTTCCGATTGCTCTTTCTTTACCAGCCCCCTCCATATGAAGTAAGCAAGGAAGAGCATGGCACCAGCTGAGTCACAGGATCCCTTTAGTCTCCCATACCAGTAGTGCCTGGAATTGCCACAAGCTTAATGCTGTACATGCCGCACCAGATAAAGAAGTGTTCTCTTCCATCTCTGCCTTCCCTCTGCACCTCTAGCAAGCACAGGGCAGCGGGCACGTGAAATTCTGCTCACTGCATTTCAGTGGCATTCAGTCAGGCTCAGCGTGTAACCCAGCAATCTGTTTAGACATCACAGTTCAGAGCCAGAGGAGCCTGGGGCAGAGTCCTGCTTACACCAGAAGAGACAGCTCTGAGCTGCTTTCCCAAAGAGAACAAGCAAGAGCAGCAGAACAAACCCAGCCCATTTCCCCCAGCATAAAATACACCACCAAGCACTCTTTCTACCAGCATAACTTTTCCCTGAACAAGGTAGGTGAGAGTATCCTCCCCTACCATCCAATTCATTTCCCTACACCAGAAAGATATTTCAGCACAGACCAGGCCAAAAATACAATTATACTTGAATAGAGACAGTTGTGTGGCACAAGAGATGCATTGCTCCTGTGAAGGCTCTTGTTGCTACTAGAAACCAGATGGGGGGAGGGACAGAGAAGCGAACCATAAACTGGTATTTCTTCACCTACTTGGCTACATTTCTTCTCTTGCATGCATTTTAGCTGCATGGGGGTGAGCAGGATTGCCCTGTCCTCCCCATACCCAAAAAGGAGTGAGCACTGGCCCAAAGAGCTCCTTCCGACAGCCAGTCATGCTCAGGAAGGCAGGAGTAGCACAAAAGGCAGCGACGCAAAGGAAATAGAGCCTCACATATACACTGTCACCAGCAAAGAGGGGCACAGAGTGCTCAGATGCTAAAACGCATGTCTCCTGAATAAGAGATGACTGAAGGACCCTGGGTAGCACTAAGACAGCCAAAGAGATAAGGGAAATGGAAGGGAGTGGAAAAGGAAGCACAGAAAGATGCTTGCACCGCCCCGCCTTCAGGAGAGAGGAGTTTGACCAAAATGGTGCCCTTAACCCCCTGAATTTTGTGCTCTTGTTCCCAGCCATCCTTCTCATAAATATTTGCCTTTTGCTAACCATCTCCCTGCAAAAATTCCCCACTAGAGGCAAAAGAAAGGGGACCCTCTTGGCTGACACATGGAAGGAGGAACAAGAGCAAACAACTGCATTGCTGATTTTCAGTCCCGCATCCTTGAACAGTGAATTGAGACGTAAAACACGAGCATTAATTTCAGCAGGGTGGCAGAACTCTGAAAAGAGAAATTCCTGAAAACAATGACTCCCCTCACCACCATTTGATCACATTACGATCTCTCTGAGTGGGTCCTTCTGGAGAATTTCTCTCCCCCACCCAAACTGTTTCTCAGCGACTCCACAAGGATCACATTGTGTTCAGCAGACTCAGTGACCCCAAGGCAGGTTTGCAGCATGAGCAAGTGTGCTAAAGCCTATAGAAAGCAACAGGAATGCAGAGGTAGAGCTGTTGCTGCAACCTCAGTTCACCCCCATTACTAGGGTACTGCAGGAGCTCTGAACACTTTGCATATTACGTGATGCAATACCCTGACAGAACAGGGTGAAATGAGGACAAAAGCAGCATCCTTTGCAGCCTCAGTAATGTGCTTCACAGGGTTTGATCGATGCTGGAACCTGCAAGGAATTCTGGATGTTGCTATACATCTTTCCCTCCCCTCCATCTCCGTTGAGAGTAGGGG
>VZTJ01004198.1:80361-98715 GCA_013397795.1 Orthonyx spaldingii
AAGAAGAAGAAAGTCAAGACCCAAAATAAATCAATACTATATAAAGAAAATAAGGACGTGTAGACACACACACGTGAAACTTTTCGAAATTTCAAAACACAATTACGATGGTACGCAAACAAGCGAGCACAGTTTTCGCCTCGACTATAAAAATGAGCAGCTGCATTGCCGTCCCGCTGCCCTGGCAGCACCGGTGGAACGCTCCTGCCACCTCGTGGTCCCAGCTCGGCAGAGGAAGCTGCCAAAAGCACACGAGTCTGCTCAATTGTCTCCCTAAAGTTAGCTGCAACTGGCAGAGGGGGGAGCAGGCAACGATCCTGAACAAAATCACTTACAATAAATCCCACCTGATCTCAGAGGTCTTTCTAACTGTAATTATTCTATGTTTCTATTCAAAAGGTTCTTGGAAAAGCTATTTGCCTTTCTTGGTGAGATGTGATGTGTGTAACAGGCAGCAGAAGAAAGGGAGACGGAGCACAGATGTGTTTTGTGTCCTGTGCTCACGCACCTGGGCAGGCACACAGCCTCCTTTAACACTGTTTCTAGGAACAGACAGTGCTGGTTACACTGACACAAAGGCTACTTAAAAACCACTTCACACAACTGAAGGCACAAGAGGATTTAGGCTTCAACTCCATTTTATCTGCAACAGGTGAGGATAAAGTCTGGATGCAATTGCACGGCAAAGGAAAACTTACCTTACCTAGAGAAGCTTACTTGAACAGGAGCAAGAGAAAATATGCTGCAGCGGGATACAGTAACTTGAGTCATGGGACTCCACAGTATCTATGAGCCTCCCAACCACTTACCTCCCTGTTGCTCAGATTTTTACTTGTGTATCATCTGTTGTCCATGTACCAAGGACCACAGGGTGCCACTGCATTAAAAGTCTCCTACAGCAGCAGGACCAGACCAAGCACCCTTATCCTCCATCCACCTCTTCCCACTTGTGAGCACAAGCACTTGCATGGAATCGCAGGGAACCAGACTGGCAAATTGTTCCATCCGAAAACTCTCTCCCAGCACATCAGTTTCCTCACCCTAGCAGCAGTTAAAGCACCGAGTGGTGGCTGAAAGTATGCAGATGCTCTGACCTCGTAGGAGTGGCAGTCCTGGACCCTCCTGTCACCAGCCCTACCCACACAGGCTGCCCCCTTGTCCTGTACCAGCTCCAGAGCCACTCAAGGCACTGAACAGCTGACCACCACCAAAGTGGAAAGCGATTCATAAACAGCTTTATACTTTTTTATGGTTGTGTACCATACAAAAATCCCTTTGTTGGGAGGTTACACAAGCCTAAGAAGAGATGAGCCCTCCTAGTTTCAGTGAGGAATGAGACTGGCTCAAGCCAAAAGTGCGACTCATTCCTTGCCCCAGCACAGCACAGGCAGGGATGAGCAGGCGGGTAGGAACAGGTCTACGTAAACTTGCACTGGTGAGGAAAAAGTTGTTCACAGAACCACACCTGGAGCACGGAAACTGCAGCCTCAGAGAGAATAAATCAAGGAATAAAATGGAGTGCCCCACTGCTGGGAGATTAATCCCTTTAAAAGCCCTAATACCTACCAAAAGCTTCCCTTGTTACACAAAGGCAATCAGTCCCCAAGCAGTGCACACTAATAAACCCAGAAGAAACACCGTATTTCCTACCTCCTTTTTTAATATTTTTAATACTGCTATTTGCATGGCCTGCATCTAAGGACAAGTTCAAAATTGAAATCTCAGTGATGGTTAAACACCTCACTCATCTGCCTTTACATTTTGCTATACCAGCCAGAAGGCTGCACTACAGACACAGGTGTACTGACAAATTAGCATAGTTTTTGTGGTTTGCCAAAACTGTATTAAACGCTTTACCAGGAAAGGCTTTTTGTTAGTACACATGTAACTTTTAAAGCCTTTACCAACATATGTTCATTCCTGAAGTTGCACCCTCAGCTGACACCATCACAGCAAGAAAAGTCTCAACACATTGTGTATATACACGGGGCAGTGCGTTAATGAGGATTACCATAAGGAAAGCCAGACTGCTGATGCTCTCTGGTGCTGCTGTTCTCCTTCAGAAAGGCCATGTGGATGCCCATGGTAAGGACATCCACAGAGGATTCTCTGGGAAGAAAGACTGTTTCTTATACATGCATCACATTCAACCTTCAGTCAGAAATTTTCTCTGCCATAGCACTAAATACCACTTTACTGGAGGGATGGCACAGGTTTAAATATCTACAGAGCCCTGGGCACCACGAGCCCAGATGTTGCCAGATGTACTACAGAAAAGGACGAGAGAGATCTGACAGGGCAGTGACAAAGAGGAAATACTGTCTTTGGGACCTAGCACAGAACAGGGAGAGCCAAATGGGATCACCCAGGGACCTAAACTGTCACCATATGAAATCTGAGCATGGCTACCATTTAGCACTGCAAGCCTGATCCTAAATCAGACACAGACACTGGACTGTATTAAATGCAACTATCAGAGCAACTGATATTGAATTTAAAGCCCATGCAAGAATGTAAACCCAGCACACGTTGGTTTCTGGCAGGGAGAAAACACTCATTCCCATGTATGACCTTCCAAGACAGAAAGAGAAGTTACAGACAGGATAAATGCACACAGCAAACACCTAAACAACGAAGTGAGTTTATGGCAGAACAGCTCTTTGCATTATTCAGTACAGCGCTCTCAATTCAGTCTGAGAATCCCTAAAGCCAGATTTATTCTGCTGTCAAACCATGGCTTGAGTTCACTCTACTGGGAGGTTACAGACTTGGATTATACACTTCAACTACAGGCAGCAACATACCCAAGCAACTCAAGTAGCAACATTATCAATACGTTGCAACAAGAGGTAGATTATTTTAAAGAAGTAAAATTCATCATATTGTTCAGTGCAGGAGATGTTAACTTGGGTTAGAAGAAACCTCCTTTGCACAGATTTTCATATGGAAATTATCATTCTCAGTCCTTGAGAACACCTGATCCAGTGAATGTTTTCCAAAAGCCATATTTGCTAAACTGACCAAAAAAACCCCAACAAACAAACAAACAAACAAAAAAACCCAATGTGACATACACTAATGAAAGAATCAGTATGGGAGACCACAGAGTCTGATTACTTGCAGTTCAATACAAGGCTTCAGTACCCTGCCTAGGAACATTCTCAGCTCTTCATCCACATCATGCTTTATACATTGAAATTCTTGGTCTGCAAAACAGTCAGCAAGAATACCATAAAGCTTAATCGAGTAACCTGCTGCCAACCAGCTTCAGAAGCCACCAAGGAATATCCAGACTGAAAACACTCTAAATAGGGTGAAACCTTCCACAAGGTCCATTTTCCAACCTCAAAGAGATTTTGAAAGCTCCTAAAAACCAGAACTATTACATTCTCCATTGTTGTAGGGATGCAGACTAATGAAGGCCCTGTATCAGAGCCAAGCTTCCTAAACAGCATGTGTAACTCCACTTCCCCACTACACAGGGTCTTTGTGCAGCATGAGGGCACACACACAAGGGGTATGCAGGAGCAGAACAGCCATCAGGTTAAATTACGGCTCATTATTATTGTTACTGATAATAAGGCCTGTGACAAGAAAGCAGAAGCCACGCTGACTCCTTTTATATTGGACACAAAAGCAAAATAAATGATCAATTTGTCCCCTGGCTACCTCCTTGAGGGATGTCACTTGGGCAGAAAGGAAGCATCAGGCAAGCCAACAGTCAGCAAGAGGAAGGAGACAAGTTTGAGTCACACAGTTGCCGCCCTCAGCAGATGTGGATCACCCCACTACAGATAGGTCAGCCTTTGGGAGACACTAACACTCAGTGCATCCATTCTTGCACTTATTTAATTCCTATAGGCTTAGACGCAAAAGAGGTGCAAAGAGGTGTCTGACCTCTCCAAGAAGTCCATGCAGAAAGACAGCAAGGTTCCACAGCCAGACCTTGGATAACATCATCCTTACAGTAACCTCTAAACCAAAGTATTAGTGTTATGGTGACAGATATTAAGGTATTAAAATACCTGTCAAATTAAGTTGATTTAGAAAAAAATCAAATTACAGATTCATACAGCACATGCTGAAACATAGATTACATTCAGGCCCTCAGCCTTGAGCACTGACCCTAAGAAACTCTGTGGAAAAGCCTATGATAAACCAATGTTACTAAACAGACCCTGGAATATCTCTGGTGGGTTGCCGTGATTTTAGCCAGGAGTCAGAAACCGAGTCCTTACTGAGAAGTTACTATGTATTACCACTAATCCTTGCAGTGCTAGAAAATTCGCTACAACCCTACCATAACATGAATCTGCACAAGAAGCATATGAACTTAACATGGAGTGCAAAAGTAAGAGTACAGGAAAATTAAGTAGTAGGAGTGGTTCCTAATTAGTGCAAATAATGCCACAGCAAACACATAATGATGAGGGAAGCTCTGGCACATGTCCTGGAGAAAGCCTGGCTGCTCTGCCTCCTTCACTAGCACGTCTGTAAAGGTCACAGTTGGCAGCATATGAACTCATCATAGCAAGCTGTTACAGCTATGACCTCCTCAAGCATTCCTCAGGGGAGACATCTCCCATAAGAGCTCCTCCCTGCCTGTACACAGCTTCCATCACATACCTACAAACACGTACTTGCTGACTAACTTTGCTCTAAGGAAAAAATTTTTTAAAAAAGAACGTTGAAAGTTACCCTCAGTTCCCTGACCTTTCTTATTATTTGCTCACAGCTACCGGAAGAGACAAGAGACCAGAAAAAACACCCTAGTCCTCTGAAATGTCTCAAGCCTACCATACCCAGCAGGACTGGAGCACACTCAGCCAGTCCCAGGGCTGGGCGAAGCAGCGTGAAGCAGCTGCAGCCTCCCAGTTCTCGTCATACTGGTCCTACAACTCGCGCAGCGCTGATCAGGCTGGCTAAGGCTGCTCCCAAATGTATTTCAAATCAAGGCTCACTGCCAGGGAAACTCTTAACACAGCTATCATCACTCCATTACATCCATGTCATCCTGTCTCTAAACTTCTCTTAGGAAAAAAGCTTCTTCCAAGTGCCAGCACCGGTTCAATCCCACAGCAGTGGCAGTCGGCATTTTCAAAGTGGGTCATCCTGACACGTTTGGAGAAGGCCTGGATCACACTGCAGTGAAAAGGAGGAACAAACAGGTGGCAGGAGAGAACAAGGCACATGAAGAAACTGGTGACTACCTCTCCCCCTCCCAGCACAGCAGCAAAAATTCCTCCAGGATAACACAGCTACCTTAGATAAGATATCCTTTACCTGGATAGTCTCCAACTCATTCTCTTCTTTGGGCTTTTGTTTGTGGTCTTTGGGGGAAAAGAAACAAACCAAACAACGAAACAAAACACAACAACACAATCCAGTGTACCTTTGTTACAATCCATCCAAATACACACCCCAGTTCCCTCAAACTAAATTGCTTTCCTGACTCCACTGCTGTGAAAGGGTTAAAAAATCATCTTAATTTAAATATGCATTCAGGATCCAGAAATATCAACCTGCAGCAATAATGATGAAAGAACTGCTGGGAGATTTCCACACAGTGTTGCAACAGCAACTAGCACAGTAGATGACAAACAAAGGGAAAACTGCAGCTAAGTTTGAGGCAACTCAGCCATTTCAGGGATACACCCACAGCCTTTGAATGCTGGTTATCTTTTTTTTGCTATTCACAATATTGCTACTATAAGCATTGAAAGCTGCCTTAGTTAAAATGAAAAATGCCATTCCTTTACCTTCATCTTTTGCGCACTTTCTGAAGTGCAGCGACTGCAACTGCTGGGCCAAGTGGCCATGACTATTATTTCTACAGCTAAATTCAAGCAGAATCTTAAATTAAACACTAATTCTTTCATTTCAGAATTCATGGAGTTGCATTCTTCAGCCACTGTATTCACATTCAAGCTTCACAGCTGCCAGGTTTGCTGCATAATATGAAATTTGGATTACAGATAAACATAAACCCAATTCCGCTTCTACATTAATCTTTTTTGCTGTCACTGGGGCAGACAAGAAACTGGTATTTCTAGGTAAGGAGTATACACAAACAGCACAAACCTAAGTTTGGGTTTTTTTGCTATCTTCACTTGAGCAACAAAAGGTCAGCACCTACCTCCAGGAGACAATCACAACTCCTCTAGTCCACCCCTTAGAGACCTAGCAGCTCTTTTTTTAGAACTCATACTTTTACTACTACCAAAAAAAAAGGAAACCAACACCTCAACCAGTAAGACCTTGGACACAAAGAAGCAGAAAAATCCCAAACAGGAGAAGCACAATACATATGCTTCCTCCTTCACAACCTCCCACAGCACTTAGCCAGCCACAAAAAAAACCCCCAAGTATAAGCTCAGCTAAGAGTTCAACAATACTTTTTTCTCTCTGGTAGCAAAGCCTAAGCAGCTCCCACTCTCCCATCCCTGGCCAACGTGGCTGCACTCTTACTGAGCATCAACACAACCTTTTATGGAGTCACAAACCAGGTCATGACAGAGAATGGAGGGGAGAGGGGACTCAACGTAAAACAACAATTTCAACTGTTTCAAGGATCCTGCTTAGGGCATGATGGAGAGGAGGGGCTTAAAAAGCCACTTTTCTGATGCTGAGTACATACCAGACTACATCCTGTGCCTCACTCCTGCTGCCTGAGGAAGGGTGCCTGCGTGCTGGGGAAGACATGGCTCTCAAATATCTCTGAAGCAATATTCCTTTCCATTTTAAATGCATCCTGTTAAATAGGGGCTTCATTTTCTAAAAGGGAGATTTTAAGACACTTTCCTCAGTCTACACTCTCCCATTTGTGGTTTTTCGCTCACATTTTTTTATTGCTAGGGCACTCTACACTCCATTGAAAATGAGAGCTAATGACCACAGTGATGGAGTCGCATGTCCACAGAATTCACAGGACAAAATAAGTAAACCAAGGGGGAAAGGCTGTGTCCGAACAGAAGCTCTTTTTAAAACTGCTATGGCTCAGCTACACACTGAAAACAGAGACCAGCCACACAAATCATGATCAGACACATGCAGTAACCTTAGAAGACATTTTCATGTCCTTTATTCTGACAGTCATTTTAAATTAGAAAACAGACAAAATTTATTTCCAAGCTTGCTCAACATTCCTTTTAGAAGAAAAACTAAAGAGTAATCCAGAGCCCATCTTATGCCAAGATTAACCCTTGAACTAAAGCTGAAGACAGACTCTGACCACTTAAACCTGCAACCTGCCCTCAGAAATTTCAGCATTCACTGTCACAACAGAGAAGAGCTACCAAAATTCACTTGCTAAGAAGGCTGCTGACTAAGGATCAGGGTGTACTTAAAAACGTGGTTGGGACATGGGCTTTTGAAATCCTGAATGCCAATTCATAACTTCTTAGGGTGGAGCACCACAGGCTCCCAAACAGTTACCCAGCCTGTGGCACAGTTAACTAAACCTTGCCCATCCAAACACCACAGGGTTAATATCTTCAGTAACCATAGCAACCAGCACTTCTTCCTCCATCACAGCCTCAGCTGGCACATTACTGCCTTCCCAGCATCAGGTTTTGCAGCACATTTAGGGGCTGCTCCCTTTCCCCCCAGCCACAGGGTTTGGCCAAGCATATTAGGAGGATGTTGGAGCACTCAGCTGTTTCACCTAATTTTGGCATTTCTCTGTCCCCATGGTCTTTCTATTTCCCCTCCACAGAAGTAAGGAGGACATCTGAATTCCCTCCATGTGCAAGAATGCAAGCATAATGTAAAGCAGGGAGCCAGCTGCAGCCTCAGAAGAGAAGATGCCAGAGGATAACATAGGAAGGGACTGGTGAATGTCAAGGTTGGCAATGCCAATCAACCATCAAGTCAAACAGAAGCAGCATTGCAAGACCAGAAGATCCAGCTGCCATCCATAATCCAGTGTCCCACAGGTATTAGGAACAGTGTCTGCCTGCTCAGTGACACCCCATAAACTGTAAATCCACTGGAGATATCCACCAAAATATCAGCGAGAAAACAAAACTCCCATCTAGCAGCACACATATTCTGTCAGGAACAGAGAAGAAAAATTACTTTCAAAGCAGAGCTTATCACTAGCAAAACGACACATCTTTCCTTCTTGTAGCTCACCTTTGAACTGCAGATGCATAAAAGCAATAATCACATCCTACCCTCTCGCCTGGTGTCCGTGCCTCGCTCCTGGGCAGCTGCTGCATGCCAACACTTGCTCATTTATAAACCAACCCAAAGTCATTTTTTTGGTTCCACTCACTGGCGCACTTGGCACAGAGAGAGACACTGCTGTTTTATTAATAGCTTCATGCTGGCCCAGCTTGATCCTGTGCAGGGTTTCCACAGCATCGTTACAATGCATTTTTCACTATTTCCCCTCCTCCTTCACCACGTGCCACTCCAAGAGAGTAGATGCCTGTCTTCCACCTAGCTGTTCCTGCTCCTCAATGTCACCTTGCTCAAGGCATCATTCTTCCTCCTGTGTCCTTCCCCACCCTCTGTGACAGAGTCCCAGCACAGCCAGAACAGCTGCACTCCGTGGCACCAAGCCCACAGAACCCCTCAGGAGTCTCACTTCGAGAGCAAGCGCTTTATGAGAGGTGTGACCCCAGCCACAGCACAGCGTATTTGGAGCAGAACTAGAAGGGGAGCACAGTTATTTTAAGTCCAAATGTTCAGTTACTGCACAGTGACGTTACTTCCTTTCTTCTTCAAATGAGACAGGACAAACTTCTAGCTTTGGGCTAACTTTGTGGTGGCACTGGTATTGCAACTGACCCCTCAAAGGCAGAAGTCAGACAGTAGACATGGACCATGCTGGCAGCATTCAACTTTGGTATTAATATGGGCAAGGCAGTAAGTGGTTTGTATCCAGGATTAATGGTTAACAAGGCACAGGATAAAAAAAATCAGCAATGTGCCAACACATACTTTTGTTTTCATCTTCTCTATTACATCCATCACTTCATGGCATCCAGGTAAAAGGTTTCTCCAGTGTGATTAAAATATTTCTTCAAGACACAGGGTACATGGGACTCAAACATGCTTTTAACTAATTGTGTGAGCCTGGAGCATCAGCTATGATGCATCAGCTATCCACCAGGTCTCAGCACAAACACTGGTCTTTCCAGGATTCATTTCAGCAGCTTACAGGAGACCCTCCCACAACCTCCAACAGTTTGGCCAGACCTCTGCCAAACACATCACGTGCACCGCTCTAAGCATTGCCACAGATCTGCTCAGTGTTTTTTAGCACAGATTCCCCCTTAACAAGGGTGAGTTGCACAAGTTCCACTGATTGCACAGAACTCTCCTGCTCACAAGAGCTGTAGTTCACTCTGAGGAAGAGCAAACATGTGATGCACTACTTCCATCTTCATGCTGAGCCCCAGCCATAGGAACAGAGGAGAGTCCTGTGACTTACAGGCACAGGATGGATTAAAGGCTTTGGAGTACAAACGAAAGTAATCACAGGTACCAATGCGCTGCTGATTGGAAGGATTTGCTCACCCACACTTCAGCCTGAACAGCAGTATTAAACTGGATGTGCTAGCTGGGACTCACAGATGTACAGCCCAAGGGGCTACACCAGCGTCTTGGAGAGCAAAGCTCCTTCCACTTGCAATTTCACATTGCCAATGAATGATCTCCCCCACCAAGGATAATACATGTCACAAAACTCCATGGTTTAAAAAGGCATCAAGAAATACAAGAATCAATCACTTCCCTGGATAACTTCCAGTAGTCAATCACCAAAGAAAACCTCCACACACTTGGACATTTCATTTCAGTCTGTGTGGGCTTATTTTGCAGACATCTATTTGTATTATGTGTGTCTCTTATTATGTCAAAATTTCTCTTTGAGAGAATAATTGACAATAGTCCCCTTTCAGTCTCTTTTCAGTAAGCTAAACAGATGGAGTTTGCTTCATCTTGTTTCCAAAATGTTTCAGCAGCTTCTGTCTCCATCCTTTTCTCAGTTTTTAAACATTAAAGCCAAGGTTCATTCCCCTGAATGCTGCTGGGTGGAGATGCAGCAAACTCTTCCAATGACTACCTCACTCTTTACACCCACATCATCTTCTGGGTCAAGCAGGACACTGGGAAGCTTTGCTGAATTACCCACCCACTGTTTCCCCAAGACTGCTCTCTAAGCTATTTCTTTCCAAACATCAGGCTTGATGTAGAAGACCAGAGATTTCAGTACTGAGATTCATAACCCTGCAGTTGGGTTATTAAGAGCCCATAGCATTGGCAGCAGTCCAAGTTAGGAAAAGACCCAAAGCACTCTACAAGACTGTCAGTAGCATTAATTTTATTCACCATCCTGTCAGTCTATGGCTCATCCACAATTCCATATCAATTCCCACATCACTGATGGAAATGCTGATCATCATCAGTCCTCTCACACATCCCCATGGATGTCATTTAATTAGGATTCACTATCAACGATGCCAAGACTTATCAGTGAACTTGAGAGTTGCTGGAGAGACCTCCTGTCCCCTGATGTTCTTTCATCATAAACCATAAAGCAGATTAGGGAACTCTGCTCGTGATACATTTAGTAAGGGCTCTACAGCCATTTCAGAGCACTGGTGTTTTGGAGGAAGTTCCCATCTTTTGCAAGGAAGGGGGACTGAATTAGGCTCTCATGCAATCAGTGCCTAACAGCTCTATTGAATACATTAGAGCAATAAACTTATTTCTACCAATCAATCCACTTTTAGTCTCAATAAAACAAAAGCACCTACCTTCAGCAGGACTTGTTTTCCACGGTTCATTTTTAAGAAATGCCAGAGAGAGACAGGAATATCTGATTGCTTTCAAAAGGATCAGCTCAGATTGACACAAAACAAAGCTATGACCAACCAGCCCCCACCCTGTTCTCTCATTCCCTGCACAGCTGCGCTCTCCCCATCTGCCACCCCAAGGTCCCCTCAGCCACCTCTCACAATGCTCCTTTGGATTTTCACTACTACTAGATGCTTAATTTCCTAACTCCATCCCTCTGTATCAACCAGGCACCTGGGAGGTATTTTTTGTGCCATGTATGGTGCAACAGCCTCATACTTCACTTCCCCAAACTCCATGCAAAATTTCTTAATTTTTTTTGCTGTACATCTTTTGGAAAGTGAACTCAATGCTGAGTCTATACTCTTAGTAAAATTTTCAATATTTTGAGATATTCCTTCTTGCCCTCCCCTTATATTCACATTATTTTCCCCCACTTTTTTACTGTACTAACAGACAACTGCCACCTAGTTTTTACTTATCAATGTCATACTACTTTTTTAATCACCTCTTATGTTCATGACATCTTCTTAGCAGATATTATATCTTCTCTATGCTGAGTATATTTATGTGCCAATTTCCACAGAATACTCAGATACAGATTATTTTACTCAATTCCACATATCTTTCCTCCTTTTCCTCCTCCATTCTCTCTTCCCTCTTCAAGAAACCTGTTTCCTATCAGGCAGGAGTTAAAGGTTCCAAAGCTGAGCTGAGATTCAAAAGACACTCACATTTGAGAGGCAGCTACAGGAATCCTGTGTCACAGACAACCAAGGAACAGTCATTCCTTTTCGTGACAGCAACTATTTCTTGCTGTTACACCTTTTAAGAGGTTTCTAGCTGTAGATAACTGTCAAATACACTCCTCTCCTCATCAGTCTTATTTATTTCAGCATCCAATAGCCAGCAGGGAGTAGACAAGGAGAGAAGGCAAACATTCCTTGCAAAACCCTTTTTATCTGCAGATCACAGTACCATCCTCCTTCTGTAATTTAAGGGGCAACTTGCTCAGTGGAACAAATGCCCCAGGGCAGAGCACAGGCCTTTCATGACAGAGCCAGTTTGTGCACAATCTCTGCTGCCTTAATTTGCAAATGCCACTACATCTTCACATGTGCCTTCTGATGCATCCTAGCCCTTGGGTCTAGGGGAAAACCAGGTATTCACTTAATAGTGCCACCACAAAAACTGCAGAGCAACAGGAATGCATGATTCTCATTCTTGGTCCCAGAATCAGAAAGGAAAAAAAAAACAAACCAAGGTATAAGCACAAAGTCAAAATTAGCTCTTTTCAGCTCCCTCCCCCAAAAGCACTTAGGTTTAGTTACTGCATTCAAACAGCAGCCCTTTAATCAAGGAGTCCTACTTATTCATGAGGAGAACTGTAGCTAGACAAGCCTTTCAAACACTAGTTCTGCCATCTGGCAGCAGCACTGAGACTTGTTCCCAGACACACACAGAGCGCTGCTAATTGCCCTCACGTGGAATTCCAAGGCACTGCAATTGTTCTGGCATTTAAAACCTCCATGGGCTCCAGATGTGGATTTGTCTTTGTGGAGGAAAAGGTACTACTAATTACAAAATATTTCCCGGGCCCTCCACTCCCCCGATACTTTTCATTTTGCTCTCCCCAGTTATTTCTGTCGTCTTCTACAGCACCAACAGCAAAAAAAGCCGATTGTGTAGGCCTGCGGATCAGTATCTTAAAGAATTCATACCCAAGAATAATGTGTGTCGCATTTCTCTTGCTTTCCCTGCCCCTGTGGATTTGACACTGAGCAGCTGCCCAGTGGAGAACAAAGATCATCTGGGGGATTGCTTTGTAGGCTTTTCTTTTTTCAAATTAATTTCAATTCATAATGGAAAGGTCACAGACATAACCTCTCTACCAAAAGTGGCAACTTTGCATTCTTGAAGTGATACACGTAAGGAAAGAAGGGAATAAAAGTAGTTGAAGAGACTTACATTTTGCTTCAGAGAGATTCTGGTTAGGTGACCAGACCAGCATGCCGAGATTCTCTCTCTCCTGACTTCGCCTTGCAAGTTTGGCTTAAGAGAAACAGATACAAACCAAGTTACAGAGAAGGTCATTTTAGATGCAAAATGGATACAAAAGCGTCTTATCACACATCTGCAGTTTTTAATCAAGATATAAAACCCATCCACAGAGTTAAAACCCCATCTTCCCATTCAGACCTGAGGCTTTTCCTTGTTTCTTCAATGCATCACCCTCTATATAACATGACAGATACCGCACACTCTCATGCAGTACACTAAGCAGCATACATTAGATCTAAATTAAAAGTTAATTAATGTTTCTCTTCCAGCACACTTGATTATTTTTCTTCCAGCCATCATTAAATGAAAAAGGGAGGAGCTAGGCTCAGGCAGCAGGCTCCAAGCCCTGGACATCATGAGACTGTAATGTGCAGACAGATTAACACTTCAGGGGACCTACATGCATAAACCTCCCACACATTACACTTCTGAGCACCTCCTGCACTGCCCCAGCAGCTCTTCTGTGCCTCCAACCCCCCCACAATCAGGAATGTCCACCCAGGTGACACTGAGTCCCCCAGGTCACAATCAGGTCCTAGTCTCAACTGCTCCAGAGAAATCTGTATGTATTCACACTCACGCTGAGACAGGCACCCACGCTCAGACAAGAAGTCTGTTTTTAACCAGCTTAACACCTGACTGGCAGGAGAGCTCTGAAAGTCTCAAGTGAAGACCCACAGCTGCACACAGTTTGAAAAAGCAACTTCAAACTAAGGTATGTTTCAAGAGGAAGCTCTTGTTAATTCTGCTGATGTTCGGTCACAGGCAGTCAAAAGAGGAGGAAGAGACCAGAAGAGAAAAGAAGAAACTCCCTCCTTTGAGTCAGCACACACACAGCCAGCAAAACCACCCGCCCTGGCTGAGAGAAACTTGCAAATCTTGTTATGAATGAGTACCTACAGTACTATTTCCACTACAAAATGTCACATAACACTCAAGTTTTATGAAATATTTCAACACAATGCTATTTTCTCTGTGCTGTGCAATTAGACATATAACCACCACTTCATGATACATTAAAACAGGTCAAAAAGATCTAGTAACACAGAATTACATTACAGTTCTATGAACATTTATGGTTTCACCACTGTTTTTAACCTGAAATTTGCTCAGCTAAGAACAGTCAGGGTTTAGATAACAAAAACATTTTAACATTAAATTTAAAGCACAAATAGCATGTGTTAAAAATAACCACCTGTCAGCAACATATTTACACTGAACTAGAAGGTTTTTTTCATGATAGACATCATGATTATCTTTCACTCCGTTTTTGGGAAGGTTTTGGGGTTTTTTAGTAAGGTTAGCAATTGCACATACAAGATATTTTGCACACTGTGCATGTTCATTACTTTCTACACTAGGCTAAAAAAAGGAGTGAGAAGAGACAACAGCCTCTATTGGCAAGAGATGGGAGGTGAAGACCAGGTCTGCACACAGAACACATTGTGTCTGTAATTAGAATTCCAAGTCCTGAAACATTTGGCATTAAATTTTTACCTTTTTCTTCATTTCAAGTCTAGGCTGGAATGCAAAGAAAGAGGCAACCCTAAGACTACCCTTTAATTTTTCTCTTCACCCTCCTTATCCAGGATGGCCTGCCCTACTAAAGTCTAGCATGGGGTTCAAAGCACAGAAAAGTAAAAAGTCTCTCTCCTCACTTTAACCTACACTGAAAAGCACATTCTCATCCCATAAAAATACTCAAAGACAGAAATCATCAGTCAGGTCTCCAGAAATTTAAACAGTTCCACCCAAATCCCAACACACCCCCAGTACCCACTGCAGCTCAGGAGCCTGATGCCCAAACACTGCCAGTGAGGTGTAACACCAGGGAAAGTCAGACTGCCTTTAGCACAGTCTGACTCGCTGAACTGGCAAAACCCACCTAAAATCAGGAAAAGGAAGATGTTTCCTCCCAGTTTAGCAGTTTGAACCTCCTCTGCTCTGGGACACACCAGGCACACCTCCCAGCCCAGCTGCCCCCATCAGGAGCAGAGCACCGCTAGCTCAGCTCACCCACAGTAAGATGGGTGAAGTTTCACCTCCCACAGCTAAAAACCCAAGTGAGGCTTTGGGGCATTGCAGAGGAAGCCCCATAGCCTTCCAGGCTGTGACCTGAGCCAGCCCTAGGAGGTGACAACCAGTGCAGGGAGGTACTGCAGGACCTCATGGCACCCAAAAGTGGGATTGGTGAAATGTGTTCCTCAAGCTCCATCTCAGCTCCACAACAGGCACCCAGGAACTCCCTTTGCAAAGCAAATGCTTTGGGTTAGCAGCTACCTCCTTCCAGCCATGCATCCCCTTCCTGGGCCTCATACACAGAGCAGCCTGCAGATGCCAGGCTTCATGCCACCCTCAGGACTCATTTCTGCCCAGTTCCCACAACCCAGTTTCTTCCTTTCTCCAGCCCCTCTGTAGCAACAACCAGCCAAGTTACACTGGGCTCGTGAATGGGTGTGAAGCAGCACCTCTGGCATTCTCACAGCTTATCCCCTGCTCCACCTCTCCACCCAAGCCCACACCTATCCACCACCCTCACGCTTCATTCCTTGACAGCTGTGGAGGCCAGTTCAAGGCACACAGTAGGGTTATTTGAAACTCATGCTCTTCTGGAAAGGGCAGAAGCATCTAAAGGCCAACACACATAGAAGGATGAGAGTGGGGTGTTCCTCAAACATCCGTAAAGGCTGAGATTCCCTCTCTATATTCCAAGATGCTTGCCAGGTCCTTCACCTTCCAGCACCACGTCCTCCTCTACACCCCTTCTCAAACCCACAGCCCCCACATTTCCTGGCCCTCATATGTAAGGTAGACTTGACAGGCATTCTCCCAAGTACAGCGCTGACCCCACCATAAATATACACAGCATAAGTACTCTTACTGCATGATGTACCAAGGAAAGGCTTAAGAGCTTGCTCAGAATTTGGAACACATTGAAATGAAATGATTGCTTCAGAGCAACAGCCACGAGAGCAGAAGAGGGGCCTCAGAGCAGAGTGGCTGTTACATCCCTTGTCAGCACCATTCCAAGCACAGCTGCAATGCTCACCAACACTGTCCCATGCTTCTGGACAAGAAATATCAGGATGAATTCTAACACCCTGCACTTCAGTGACAAAGCTATCAAGATAATTCTATTTAATCTGTTGTATATTTCATGTAAAAATAACCACGTGAGAAGGGCAAGGGTTACTCTTTTTTTAGGAGAACAGATCAATTTAGGATCAATGGGGTTTGCTTGTTTAAGCAACTGCAGTTAAACCAGTGCAACCTGTGTTTAGAGAAGCTGTATATTGGCAGACAAGAAGATCTGACATTTCAGGTAATCCTGCACTTTCTTCTAGCTACCCACCAGATATTTGTGAAGTCTCTGCCACAGCCATTAGTTCTGTATCACAGTTCTTGTGGGAACAAACACTCTGTAATCACTTTCCCACTGTTCATTTTCCCATTTGTCCCAAGTCTGTCAGGAATCCAAGAGGAAGACCTACTACAAGCAGCACCCCCTAAATTTTGTTCCACTATCAGAATTCACAGGGAATGCAAATTTCCAATGCCTCTACCCACGCAGAGAAGTGCAGCCCCAACCAGGCACAGTATTATGTTGCTTTTTCCACAGCAGTTCCCATCCCTCTCTCTTTTCTTACCCCTAGAACATACCCCTACTCCACTTTGTGAGGAAAATGTTATTTTTAAAGTTTGTCCCATTTTACAGATGTGGTTTACTGCACAAGCCCAAACAGTTCTACTGTGCAAGAGAGGCGATGAAGCAGGGCAGAACACATATATATCAATATTATTTTAAAAAGTTGTGGGAGCTTTTAGGTTTTTCCTCTGCTAGGCCTGTGAGGACACATCTCAGAACCAGTGTGCAGAAATACCTTGATTGTCACAGGAGAGAAACAACACGGCCACTTAACTTCCTATCACTTCTACCCACAGAGCAAGGCTCTCCATCCCTGGGGGCTCCCTGAGCTAATGCACAGGCCTGGCACATCCAAGAGCAGCACACTGAAAGATGTGAAACCCTGATCCACAGCAGCCAAGCTCCCCATGAGCTTGTCAAGTCAGGACACCTGACAGGGAAAGGGAAATGGGGATGTCTCCAAAGAGGAACTACCAAAGGTCACTGTACTAGTGTACACACATCAATTCCCCCCTGCAGGTCAGAGAGTACCTTCGCTGTCCTTCTGACCCATCTCCAATTTCAAGTTAGCCATGGAGTAACTGGCACCAGTACAGAAGGAGATACGATGGTTCAACAGCACCACTGCAAAAGAGAGCATGGGATGTTGTTTCCCCTCCACCATCTACTTGACAAACCAAAGCAGGGGATCTACCTGAGCTTTAATAAAAATAGAAGTAATCCAATGAAAAAGCTGTTATAGCTTTAACTCAGTACCAGTTTCTAGTTTTCTACCACGTCCTCAGAGACAAGGAAGAAGAGTAAGGAAGTGGAGACAGTCAGGACATGTCCCTTAACCACAGCAGCAGTTTAAACTGTTTTAAGGACTACGGGTGGAATAGACACCATACACAGGGAGCCTGCAGGAAGGCAGAGCCTGCCAGCAAGCAAGAGCCCAGCACTGTGCAGCTCCAGCCTGACACATCACGTTTTATTTTTCTTCTCCAAGTTAGAGAAGAAACATGCCAGAATAAACTCAGTGGGAGCAGAGGTCTCTCAAAGAGCCACCAATCACTCTGTCATCTGTTATTTTGCTTCTGTGCAAGGCAGCAATGCCAGCTCCCACTTGAGTTCCTGCACTTGAGGGACCTGCTCCGCCTCACAGCTCTCTCCAAGGATGTTGCATGATCGAGCCACAGCTGTGAGCCATTCGAGAGCTTTACATTTCCTTTTGACACCTGTACTGACCCCTCGGAGAAACGATTCTCACCTCCTGCAGATGTCAAGATACATTCTGCTTCCAGTTCCATCCCGCCCAAGTCAAAGTGAGGCTTGGGCAGGATGCCTCCAGGATTTTTCCTTCTCCATAACCCTTCCAGTAGTCTCTGATGTTTTTCCTGTTGCAGTTTGCACAAGGCATTTCAGAGCTATTGAAACCCTCTGGATTGCAAAGCAAAGCACACTAACACATGACTGTGTGAGAGCACTGCAACACAAACCACAAAGAGTGGGACCCTGCTCTAGTCAGCTCCTTCTGTTATTTAGAATCAGCAAAAGGTAACTCTGGAAAGTAGGTCCAGGAGCAGGTGCTTGATACAAACACATATTTCTGTACCTTCCTGGAAAGCAAACATGAGCCTTAAATCAAAATTTAAAAGCACTTGCCATAGAACTGCAAGGAATTCTTCAAATACTGATCTTTTGCAAAACAACAGTAAGAAAATACTTCCAGATCTGAACAATGTCTTTCATGAAGTTAATAAAGTTTATACAACAACTGAAATATCCAACGTATAGGATGGCAAGATTGCCACCTACAAAAGCTACTGCTTTACTAACAGCACTTACTGATCCTCCCCCCC
>VZTJ01004198.1:98734-133244 GCA_013397795.1 Orthonyx spaldingii
CCCCCCCCCCAACTGGTACTAACACATTTTGAAATCACACATTGCAGATTTTAAAAGAAAGTGTAAGAAATATCTTTCCCCTTCAATATGCAACCCTGAGCATTATATATAAAACATGCATTGTCTCATATCCAAAGGCGAGTAGATTCTTTTACTGTTTGGAAGAGCTGGAGCTGCCATGTAATAACTTAGCTGCTGAATGCTTCTTAAAGCAATTTTAGATCAAGTTTAATGTATTTATTTTTAGTGAAGTGAGATTAAACAAGTACTTCCATTCCTAACCCTGCATTTTCTTTATCAATGCAGAACTTAAATTTATTGAGTAGTATAAAATCCCCTGTTTACAGTACCCATGATGGCTATTAAACAAAATAAGACAAGGGAGGCACAGGCTCCCATAGTACAAAAAAAACCTCTCTCTTATGGGTTCATTGGTATTACTCAGGCTCACAGTGTAATTGTAAATGCACAGCTATGATGCAATAGCACAACACCTATGTGACACAAGAGAATTCAAACAAAATTCAGAGTCAGAAGGAAAGCTTTTTCCACCTTCCTTCCCCACTACTGGCACTGGTGTCCCAAGCAGCAACTCAAAGACATTTGAAGAACTTTGCTGCTCATATCCGCTTCCTCCTGCATGTGACTTCTCCCTGAGTCAGCAGATAATGCTTGTGATCCCCTTTCATTTGTGTTTTCCAAGGACTGCCTAGTCATAGCAGCTGCTACCTCATAGAAATACCATCATTGTACACAGTATAGCAGCATTAATTGAAACAGAACTGGAATACTGAAAACTGAGAAACATTTTTTAATTAAAAACTTATAAATGAAGTAGCAGTTAGCTCTTCCTATACATGACTACACCCGGCTGGCACTATAATCTATATGCAAATAAAGTTCTGAGGGCATTTTTGTATCTGCCTAGGGAAACAAAAGCAACTATTTGGGTTTCTATACAGAGTAGCAGCACTGGAAACATGGGGTGAAGGGCCTCAAAATGACTGCAGGTGCTGTGCTACAAAACCCCATGGTATCACAAATTACAACTGTGTGCAAAATATTGCTTTAAAAATTACCCAGTTAAAGATTAATCATTCAGCAGTGATTACAAAGGTCACTTTGCAGTGATAAAAATTATTACCATTAGAAGAACTGAAAGAGAAAATGAGAAAAAGCACAGATAGTAATAGTTTTCTTTTCTCTAAAGTAATCAAGTTAAACCCATCCTAAGTTTGAACTTCGCATCTTTGTATTTTTATTTTTAAACCTTTCAAGAACACATCTGATCCAAGATGCCTTTCCAGTTTAAGAGCTAGCAGTAACGCAAAAGCTGTGGCCTACATTCTGCCCACAGCCCAGGCCAGACCGAACAATAAAGCCAGAACAGATGTTGAGGCCTCGCCTTGTACTTTTTTTCCCTTGAATAACAGGAGTCCGCTCATTCTCTCCTGCAAGCAGGTGGCACCAATGTGCAGCCATAGATGAGGTCTGAATAACTATACAAGCAAACAGCCTTTCAATATACACTTTAAGTGTGTAAAATTTTCTACACCCTTACAATTCCAACCTGAGCTCTTCAGCGAGTTCTGCACACACAAGCCCTGCAATCCATACATGAGCAGGAAGCACATTACTCCATCAGGAACATGAATATACCCCTGCACTCGCTCAGCATTGAGCAGCACACCTCTGGGCTTTTGTCTAGACATGGCTGGGGTTTTGTACTGAAATGTGAAAGGGTTGGAGTTTGTTTAAAAAGAGAGTTAAGTATAAAATTAACAGGAGAAAATGCACATTTGAACAAGATTTTATCAGAGATCTCCTGCAATTCTTTTTAAAACACCATCCACTTTTTTTTAAAAGGACAACAGCTGATAACTATACCACTGCAATCCTGAATGCACATCCAGAAAGCAGCAACCAGAACAAAGCCAAAGCCCGCAGCGCACGCGTCACGTGGAACCAATGGGGCTCACCTGCCCTCCTGAGAACACTTCTCCCTGCTCCACACCCCAGGGTGCAGCCCCCACCTCTCCAGACTGAAGTTCAGTGCCAGAGCAGCTCCAAAGCTCCATCAGGACTGGGATGGGACTGGACCCATGCCACCCTATCAGTCCGTACCAACAAAAGCAAACACCACACATGGGCCTCACAGGCCCCGTACACCCCATGGCTACCACCCCATAACCCACGGCTGCCACACAGATCCATATCCTGCCAGTAACCTTGGGAAACCCTGCACACTCACAACTCTAAAAAAAAAAAAAAAAAACAAAACCTATCAATGCAGCACCTCCACAGAGCCACACAGTCAACTATTTTAAAATTTGTTAAAAATAGGTAAATGTATGCACACAATCAGATCTGAAAACCAAGCTACAATAAACAAACTACTGCTGGTTTCTGTTCTCCCTGAACAGACTCAACAAGATGACACTTCTTTCCTTCCTTCCTCTTTTCCCTTCCACACTATTTCCTTTCCACTTTCATTCAGGTGACCAAAAAGTTGCACAGGCATGCCAATATGCACGCAAGTTAAGATCCACATATACAATTTAATATACAGAAAAGGAACAACAGTAACACAGCAGTTTCCTCAACTGCTAGGTCTTGTGCTGCTGACAAATATCCAGACACTGCTAAATCTATTTGAAGCCAAACAACCTACTGATGAGGAAGCAAAGATAAGGCAAACACATCCTCTCTTTCCATTACAGATCTTGATTCTGCTGCCTCCCCTGATCTTTGACAATCAGCAACTCCTACATGCACAGCTCCACATTCATACAGCCTCCCATTTCTTTACTAAGCCAGCCCTCAGCTCTTCCCACCCACTGAACGGGATCCTCTATTGTGTTCCCTTAAGAACAAGCGCAGCTGCTTGGGCTAGTCCTGCCCATTATTCACAGGCAGCACTTAGGAATAACATGACCAGGACCAGCAGAGAGACTTCCTGAGCCTGGTACTGTATCTGCATCACTGGATTTAATGGCCCTTCATGGGAGGAGGGAATAAAAAAAAAAAAAATCCATCAAACAGACTAATCCTTTTTGAACCCATTTGTAATTTGGGCATCTACAACATCCTGTGGCAGAGTGCTTCAATTTAATTATATGTTTGTTGTCTGAAGGAGAACAAAGAAAAGTCCGTGCACACACTCCCTTCTCTACTCTGAAGCTGCTACGCAGTCATTTCATTTGGTGGCCCCATTTCCTGCCTTATGAGAAGCAGAGAATAACTGCGCCCTGTTCACCCCCTCTGTGTCTCTTGCTGTTTTACAGATCTTCTACTACACCACTCTCAGTCATCTGCTTTCCAAGCTAGACAGTCTAGGCTTTTCTGCTTCTCCCTCGTATGGAGATGGGAAACAAGAATAATTCCTGTACTTTAGTTACCTTACAGCTCTGAGCAGCACGTATGCATGGGGGAGGCATGGGAATGGGGCACAACCAGAACTGTACACAGTGTTCAAAGGGAGGGTACAACACAGGACTTATAAAACATGCCATAATGAGGTGCTGTTTTGTTCTCAGATGCTTTCATAAGCTTTTGACAATACACTTGCCTTTCCATTATTACCGTTGAGTTGATGAAAAAAACACAGTCTACCAAGATCTTTATCTGGAAAGGCAATACCGAATTTAAATTTAAAAGACCACTGCTGGACAAACACTTAAGGGCAGTTTAGAGACTACTGCTGTACACATACAGTTAAGGGTTGTTCCACCCTACCCTCCCCCTCAATATTAGTTAGCACATTACAAGTGCCACCTGTCACAAGACTGAACACGTTGCCCATTCCCTCCATTCAGCAGATGCCCACACTCCCTCCCCCTATTGTCCCCTCCTCCCATTTACATACTGTCTTCTACCTGGACAATCCAGCTGTTAGTAGTAAAAATAAGGTGAGAAACAAAAATAACAAGATATGTTATTTGAAATGGGGAATACACAAGTGTTGCTTTATTTGGAGAATGACAAGTGCAGAGTAACTCCTCTCCAAACCCCAGCTGCAGGACAGCCCTGGCTTCCCAAGGCTTCTTCCCCTGGAAAAAGTGACACAAGGAGAAAGAAGCCAACAGAGGGGTTTCTCAGACCTTGCATCTCCCCCATTCCCTTTCCTGTTACACAGAAATGCTGCTTAGACCACCCATTCAAGTAGTCCCCACTCGTCAGCTCATGCCACCCTTTTCCATTCCCTGGCAACCCAAACAAGCAGCATTTTACTCATCTTTCCCACACATTAAGGACCAGCTGGCCTGTTTCTATTGCCCAATGCAAGAAGAAACTAAAAAAGTCAGTCTTAAGTGTTCACTTTGCAGAAATTACTTTTTAGTATTTTTAGCAATACCTCTTCCTTTCCCACCCATCAGAAGTTCACGACTGCCTTCTTTTGAGATAGCTGGAACTGATTAGTGGAAGTGCTTAGAAAGCACCAGTGACATAAAATGTAGATTCCTGGTGAACAGAGTAACTGGTTTATTTTTTCCACCACGCTTCCAAAAACCTTGCCAAGATGACAGTCAGGAACTGATCTGACTAACTAGAACTCAGTCTCCAAAGAGTATGGGATGTGGGCACCTCTCCTCCTCACCCCACATCTCAGGAGATCAGAACAAATTTTTTAGAAGTAACAACCAGAACAAATTTTTTAAAAGTAACAACCAGCTATGCTTAATGGCTCAAATAAGGTTGCTGCGCAAACTTGTTACTGCTTGGCAAGTTAGTACTGTGAAGGGCATGCAGACAGGACACACTCATGTCCACATCCAGACAGGAGTCCACCCAAAAGGACACCTGAGAGAGAAATTCCATGTTACTCTACTCTTGCAGTACGAAATAATTTTTCAGTCAAAGGAATTAATCAAGTACAGTCAGCTCTCAAAGATAGTAAAGATTTGTCACATTATTATTATTATTATTATTATTATTATTATTATTATTATTATTATTAGTCTTTAAAACCTGGGTCAAACACCAACACTTCTTAAGGCCACAAGCAGAAAAGCCTATCATACAACAGCGGCAAACACATCTTCCAGGCTCAGCTGAGTGCTTTGAATACGCTGGACAACCAAGGAAGACACCTCCTTGATGGAGGTAGTGCCCTCGAAGAGCAGCAGAATCAGGTCCTGCCAACTTGCCCAGGAGAGGCCTCACCTCTGTGCTGAAGTCACCTAAACCAACCCATTTCTACCCAAAGCTGGCTTTATACAAGTTACAGGAGTGGCCTGGCTGACAAAGCTGCAGAGACTGCAGCCTCCAAAAAGGGGACACAGCCTCCTCTCCCAACACAGCCACCTCCAGAAACAGATACCCGTCCTCAGGCCAACGCCAGCGTACAAGAAGCTTATATATCAAATCCCACCCAGCACTGAGTCATGCATGATGTGGTGTGCAACTGCAATCAACAGGCTGCGAGCATGCCCAGTTTAACCCACACAAATCCGACTTCTAAATGTCTGTGACAGTTGCATATCCTCCTCTCACCCCCATCCATGACAGTCTTCCAGGTCCTTATCCTCACAGCACCCCTACCAGCACATGAGAGCTTTTATCAACACACATACATGCAAAGCACTGACTGCCAGGCTCGCAGAGGCTGAGTGAGGTTTCCCTGACTCCATGTAAGAGTGCTAACTGTGGGTCATCCTTCCTTATCACCCCACTCTCAGAAACGCTGAAATCAAACAGGGACCCACAAATAACACATTTGTGATACTTCAAACCAGATCTTGGAAACTCAGTCTGCTTCCAGCTCGCCTTGGAGATGACTGGTGCATTCATTAGCCCACAAGCTCCCCAAGGTACAGACAGTCCCTCTCCTTCTGTCTGCATAGGGCCCAATTCCACAGGGTGCTGTAAGGATAATATTCATACCCAAAAACACAAAGTCAGATTTAACATGCCCTTGAAATGCAGGCGGCTCCTGGATCACAATTTTCCAACAGATTTCACAAGTTAGTTTGTTTTTTCCCCATTTCTGCCAAACTCAGAGGCGCAGTATGGACTATATTTAAAATGTAGCTAACAATCACAGCAAATCTTAATGTTCTGGTTTTAACATTCAACTTTCACTAAAAGACTATCCAAAACAACTTATCTGGTTTTTCTCCTTCTCCTGCCTTCAAAGAATCTCAGAACGAGTTTGTCCTGCATCTACATTAATAATCAGAGCAAGAATGCAGTATGATAACCGGAGAGGCTAAACAATTCATCACTGCTGCACACCAAGCACTGCCTTGTACTCATTCTGCAGATTCCCACTTCACACCGAATGTAACTGATCCTAAAAGGTGCCAAGTAACAGCGAACCAAGCCCTGGAGACACAGGCTCTTGGCAATAAGTAGCAGCAACTACACTTGCAGCCCAGAAGAACAAAACAGGGGCAGAGCTCTGCAAAGACGTTGGATTTTCCTGAGTTGTCTCTGCTTTAGGATTACAAACGCTCCTTCTGCAGTGCCAGCATTTGCATACCACAGCATATTTACAAAGAAATCAATCGGGACACAAGCCCGGAGGTGAACACGGAGAAAGAGGCCCACAGCACTCGGGGCAGCCTGCAGAAAAGCTCGTGGCTTTCTGCTCAGACGCTTCAGGGAAAAGCAAACCGGCAGGATCCCCTTCCCCACCCTGTTTAACAAAGAGCTCAGAAGTTTGCAGATGCAGGGCCCTACAGGCTCTCAAACGCAACCACCACGTGGTGAGCATCAAGGAGCAGAGCTCACACAAAGAGCCGAGAAGCAGCAGGAGACAGGGGAGAGGGCTGGGAAAGCTTAGGCAGCCAGGAGACGGGGGAAGGGGAGAGCCAGCCTTTTTCCCCAGCCATCGCCAGGAGGAAGCAAGCACAAAGGGGACAGTGAGGCTAAGCAGATAAGGAGAAGCCAGCCGAATGCCAGCCTGGCAGTGCAGATAAACTGAGGAGCCAAGACGCTCTTGGAAGGAGCAGAGTGTGGTTTGATGGAGAGCTAAGGGAGGAACCCGGCTTGGCACTGCCCCGGGAGGGGAAGGAGGCAGAGGAAGGGTTTGCACAGCTCTTACCTGCGCTGGAGCACGTCCCTCGCTCGGCGCACGCTGCGGCACGGCCCTCCACACACACAGAGCTACAAAATTAACTTAATTTTACTGTGTTCGGGGCCATTAGTCTTTCCAGTCTGAGGAGTGAGATCCTATTCAGCACATAAATGCCTCTTTATTGAGGCTGAGAATTCTTATGTTTTCTCCAATTTGGGGGGCGGGGGGAATATCTTTTAGGCATAACTTATGCTCAGGGCAAAAATCCCCTCCTTTCCTTCCTAAAACCATCATCATCGTGAAAGCAACCAGAGCATCCCCACATTGTGTTAAGAGCCCAGAGGTCTTGTTTTCCCTTTCCACAAATTAGAGAATGAAAAAAAAAAAAAAGTAGTGGCCATCCCCTAGCAGCTGTTTGATAGGAATACAGATGTGCCTCCTTGCACATCAGTTATGCTGCCTCACACTGTTCTCAACAAATTCAAAATGAGGCTTCCAAGTTAATTTGCTTCACCCAGTGACTACTGGATAACTAGACACAAGAGCAACCAGCGACTCTCCACACGGCACCATATTGAGCTCCAGACACCTAAAGAGGCATTAAGCAATTGCTACCACCCTGCCCACTCTGGAACACTCTCCATATTATCACCTTGTAAGCATCAGTGACCCAAAGCAGTTTCTTGTTCTGCCACCAGTTTGCTTCAAATCCCAACCTCAGATCCCCCCAGCTTGTGCAGAAGTGCTTAATGGGGCTTGCACACATGAATGCAGAAGTTAAAAAAAAAAGCACAGCAACAGGAACAAGGCAGCAAGGGAAACAAAACATGCAGGGACATAAAGAGGACAGAGAGCCTCAGGGGAGGGACAGTATTTAGAGTTACTAGAGACTGAGAAGCTGAACCATGCTAAGGTTGCTGGGCCTTCAAAGCGGGGAAAAAAAGTCTGTGCAGAGCATCTTGGAGAACACAACAGCCGTACAGGTGCATATGCAGGCTGGAGCACAGACTGGCTGAGACATACTGGCACCAGAGAAGAAAGCAGACTGTCAAAACTACAAGACAAGACAGGCCAGTGAATACATATCATTTACCTGTAGCGAGGGGCTCTGCCAAACATTTTGAGACACTTGTATCTTCCTCCAGCAGAAAAGCTGTGTCCTCTTCACTTCTGTCCTGGTCTGCATTTTCTCTGTGACTTTCCCAGCACTATTTATTGCATTTACTGGAAGATGACCATTTTCCCTGACATCTGGATTTTCACAGGCTGCTATTTCAATAAAATACTTTAAAGAATAGACTACAAGACACGTATCATGAACCAGGGTGTAGCAACCTCTGTTCTTAGTGCAGCTGAGCTCTGATCTGTGACTGGGAGCTGTAGGTACTGCTGCAACCCCGTGCATTTGAAAGTCTCCAGTCTTCTCCTCTGTGCCACCGCTCAAATACAAATTGCTACAAGTCCAGTTATATCTATGTTTAAAGGCATGAACAAGTGTCAAAATAATTCAGGGTACATTCGTTCCACATACTTCTCTCTTCTACTCTTCCTTCTACCTCAGAAAATCCTTCAGTCTCACCTCTCCCCTTGCACACACACAGCCCTTCGGCAAGAACTTTGCACACATTAAACCAATACTTGTTAGCATGGCCAGGGACCCTGCTGAGAGCCTCAGCTCCCTTAAGACATGTTCTGATTGGTCTGACTTTCTAACAACAAAGCTATTTGTAGTCAGATATTCACGATGCTGGCAGTGATTCTTGGTATAATTACTAATACCTAGCCTGAATATACAACAGCAAAGCAGGAAGAAAGAGCCTGTAAGAGCTCTTAAAAAGAGCTTAACTTAAAAATACTCAAGAGTAAACGAGCTTCACCAAACAACTAAAGTTCTTTACCTTTGCCAGATTTCTGCAACATGCATTTACTGAGCAGAGAACAAGAACATCTTCCTCGTTCCTAAGATCCCACCCAAGTGATGCCCACAGAAGGCACTGGCTGGCTGTACAGGGCCCCAAATGCAGACTCCAAACACGCTCTTTTAACTCTTCCTACACCTCCACTGCTGCATGAGGGCATCCAGCTGCAACACTGACATGCTCACCCTGCCACACCTCCACAGACAGCTCTCCACTATCCTGCAACAGCTGTGGGAGCTTCCTGCAGAAAACAAAACATATGCTGCTATGCAAGACACAGAAGCAGCAGGGAAATGGGATTCCTTGAAGCCCAAGACATATCCTGTCTTTACCATCATTCAGCAAGCATAAGGTCCAAGTTTTCTCAGTAGCTGAATGCTAGATCTTTATGCCCAGGTATTTTTTCTGGTATATCCAGCCTAAGACTCAAACACCAACATTTCTACTCCGGCAAGGCCTGAATACCAGCAATGCTTGCAAGATCGTTGGCACAAGGCAGAGAGACAGAAACACCCCTGACAAGTCCCAAGAAATTCAGGATATTCTTTTCCTCAAGGTCATGATTATCACAGGTACCATCATTGTGTCCAGGCTGGTAAGGCACGTGCTTGATCAACTCACACAGTCTCCAGAAAAAAAGTCCCAACAACAGTCTTAGACCTGTAGCCACCTTCTGCACAGTACCTCAGACTGCCAAACTGCTGACAGCTTGGCCTTGCTTGTTTCCCTGCCCCCACAGAGAAAGACAGAAGAAAGCTGCTTATAACACCCCATAAAAAACCACTTTCTCATAGCAGTGTTCCAGGTCCACTGCCAGCTGTTCCAGACTTGCAGAACAGGACAATCCCATTGCATCTGATGCTGTCCTGAACCAGACGCATCAATTTACATGCCGGAGAGTTTAGATGTCTGTTGCTGCTGAGTTTGGTCTAAATCTGCAAACAGAGTCCCCTCCAAAAGCCTCTGTTTCTCCTTCTCCCCCCTCCCCGACCCCCGCTCCCCTGCCTCTGGAGACAACAGTTCAGCTACATGTATGAACAAGTTCATCAAAAGATACGATCAGTCCAAGAACAGTTCAACAAGTCCCAGAACCCTGGCATGTCCCCTGACAACCTCAGCAGCTCCTTATGCAACTGCCCAGTCAGTATGCAGAAGAGTCACATGAGACTAGCACAGATCCTGGGAGAGCAGGTTTTAAGTTATTCCTGCACAAGAAAAAGGAGTGATAATTAAGCAGTGTCTAGTAAGATTCTCGGACTCTATCTATTTGAGAATCCTTGCTCCCTTGACTATAACAGTACACCAAGAAAACTACACTCCCTTTTACACAGTTTGTTTAAATATCAGTGCTATCTCCAGTAGAGAACTCTGCAGCAATTTCTAGGAAAGATGACACCAGAGCACCAGTTTCCACATCCCTGGCTTACTGCCCTTGGACAGTTGTCTTTGTGCAGAGTAGGTAAGGCTGAAAGCTTGTTTCCATCTCACACTGACTCGTGATGTAGCCTCCCCTCCCTCGCAGCCTAACCAAGAGCAGAGCCCTGCTGAAGTCCCAGTGTCTACAGGAACTGAGGAACTACACATTTTTTCACCAAGCCCCACTTTGCTGGGTTGATGCTAGTGAAAAGTTAAACCTTCCACAATGAGCTTCTACGTTGCTTCTCAATCCCTAAAACTGAATGTCACGTGGCAGCAGGCTCAGCAAGTGCCCTGCAGCTCACACTCTGTGTAAGGCAAGGGCACCATGCCTTTGCTCTGCTGCTCACCCCCCCTGCAAGGAAACGTTTCCTCTGTAGGAGCAGGGGACAGACAAAAGGGACAGGAAACACACCAGGCATGGCATGTAGAAACAAAATGTAAACATTTGTCTCTTACAGCCATCTCCTGACAGAATACTGCTGAGTAGATCCCTCCACAAGCTGTGTGCACACGTGTTGGGTGCTCAGTTGTTGCTCCCTTGTCAAGTTTATGATCGGTCATGTCCAACTTTGCCCTGTGATGCTGGCACCTTCCTGAACAGAGGACTCAGTTCAATTGTATCAGCCAAGGACGTGTTACCAATAGCACTAGGAAAGCAGATTTTTGTGCTTTCAGAAGCAATTCCTCTGCAGTTCCTACAGAACCATCAATTTTGGCCACTAGAAACCTTGCCACAAGGGGAAGAAATACCTTTTCTTTTTTTTTAAAATAGAAGCAGCAATTATCATCCCTGGGTTTGCCATTTAGATATCCTAACAAACGCCCTCCAGGCTTCTTGGCTCTCCTGTATGAAACTCTTGAAACTATCACACATTCCTACCACTTTTGCCATTGTTAAAAAACGTTGTGAGAGTCCCTTGTTCCTCCCATTTCTTTTGTTTGGATGATTTCAGCACCGTTCTCACCACTGCCACTAAAAGTAACACTTGTGAACTGGAAGGGGAACTTCCCTAGGTACCTAAATTCTGGTAGAACAATGTACACATGTAGAGGACAGAAGGAATGGTTCGTACATGTGCTGTCTCCTTACATCATAATGTAAAGACCATCAGTCTTGTTCCCCTCATGCATCACCCAGAGGTGTAATGTTTCGGGAAGTTTGGAAACATGGGGAGCTAAAACTACTTTTTTCTTTCCACCTTTCCCAGAAGTTTTCAAAGAAGTCAGCTGTAGGAACTTGAAACTTCATTTTCTCATTTAGGAATGAGAAATGTGTCATGCTTATTTGAGTTAGCTCATAAATTTCCACCAGGTATGCTTTCAAATAAAGCTCTTTAATGCAGGGTACATTTGTCACTGTTCAAAGGTGAGACTAGAACATCACAGCACACTGCAGTAATAAATATATTTGTTACCAGTTGGTGTATCTCTAAAATGAGCCAAAGGAGGCACAGAAAGTGTCAGAAATAGGAAGTATCAATATTGTTAACTCAAACAGAAGGTTAAATATCCTGGGGGCTCTGAAATGGTACATAAATAAAGACCTAGTGTCATAAGGCAAACGTAAAGAAACAAGTACAACAGCCTAGTCTGCATAGAAGCATCCTGCATTGTGACATAAAAACATTAAGGACAAAAAGTAAATCTGATCCCATGTTATCACTAATTAAATTCATACGTCCCAATTTTCTTTTTTTAAATGAAGCATACATTCAGATTCATTAGTGACAGAAAACATTCTGAATAACTTAATTGCAGCAGTCATTTCCATTCAAAGCTTTTCACTTTTAATCCTAAATATATCACAAGAGTATCTCTTCTGATTTTTCCACAATGGACATGGTGAGAGGAAAGTGGACTCTGAGAGCTTATAAATTACTCCTTTTCCCTGTCAAGTCCTCACATCGAGTACATTGCATCCGTGACTTTTCCACAGAGATTAAGAGTTGTTTGATGTACTGAATCTTGCTTAGAGAACTATCTGGCCTTCATGAAACACAATGCTATCATCCATGAATCAGTCCTAGGTGTCATTTCCTTCTAGTTATGAGGATATGTGTTAGTCTGACCTTCTGACTTTGAGCCCCGAGTTTGCAAGACACCCATAAAACCATTTTATTCATTTATTAAAAGAAACAAGGAACCGGAGGGTATTCTTTTCTTCTCATAGACCTAAAAGATCTGATCCTTGGAATGGGACTCCCTGCATTTCATTACTGATTCATGAAGACCTTACCCTGCTAAGTTGCTTTGCAGCCAGAAGCCCCATGTTTTCTCCTCTCATGCAGCACTACAATAAAAGCTTAGATCGCCTGCTAGAATGCTTATGCAGTGCGGTTCTGAAGAAAAAGCTGTGTAAAAATGGATTTATTTCTGACTACCATAGAAAGTGACTGAGCATGGAACAAGGATGCTATTGGAAAATCGTGTGTTGTTCCCTGGAGCAGAAGTAAGTCATTTTACCTCAGTGCCTCAATTTGCTCCTGCCTTCAACGTGGGTGATACTCAGCACTTTGCAGACGTACATGCAGAGGGCTAGAAAGTCTAAGGGCCATGATCAGGACAGTGTTCCACACTCCAGGGCATAAAGAACTGCTGCACTTCCACAAGCCAGGCAAGGACCGATCTTCAGGGAATTTCTCACGATGCAGTTCAAAATGAGAAGACTACAGGAAGTCAATTCAAGTTACCTCCTGGTGGCCATAGCATCCATCACACCCAAGGAATGAAACACCCACTGTTAACAGCTTACAACACAGGCAGATCAATGTGCCCTGCTGAAGAACAACTTCCACAGTACACAGAACTACAAACATGTCTTTTCTGAGGTGAAACGAAAAAACAAACAAACAAACCAAAACAAGACGAAAATGCCTAAGAAAAGTGGAGTCCTGCAGGAGCAGGACTGCGCTTTGCAGTCACACCCCCAATTATGTCTAAGTTTTCCAGTACAGACACCACCAGCTTGTCTTTCTGGTTCCAGTGCTAATGAGAGTAGACATCAGCGTCAGGCCAGTTAACTGGGCAAGTCTCTTGGTAGCTTTGTCCCTTTTGCTTCAGACAAAGGCCTTTCCAGGGACCCAGATATCATAAAATGGCTCCTGGTCAGAGAGGGCAAAGTAAAACCAGAAACCGTTCACTCCAGACAGACAAAAGAAAGGTGTCCTTGGACTCACAGCCTCAGAATGGAGCCCAGTAGGAAATGAGAAGCCTTGCCTACCTAGCAAAGTCTGCAGCTTCCCAGATATTATTTAAGGTTTCACAAAACTCCTTTCTAAATAGGAGACCCCATAGGAAAGGAAAAGGAGGGAAGGGGAAAGCAAGCTATTCAAAAGTGACTGGACTTCCTCTTTAAGGGTTATAAAGCCTTAACTACCGCAGATTAAATTCACAGCCTGGTTCAGCTCTCACAGGAAAAGCTTCCTGGAACAGATAAAGAGTTAGGCAGAACCATGTGCACATTTGTAGCCAGAGATGTGCTACACAGCTTAAGTTTTACTTAAACTACTAAAAGAATATAGCAGGACAATGATACCCATAATACCTGAGTTACCAACAGGAGTTCATGCAGTTCTTTCTTACCCCCAGGAACCTCACTGCAGAGTACAGTTAACTTACCTGTAGCAGCTATGCCAAGCAAGGACAGCTATGACATAACTCAAATCTCTGTACAGATACAGGAGATGAGAGCAAGTTAAACTGAGCAGTTACTGGTAACAAAGGAGTCACATCACATTATGCCCACTCTTGCACTGCAGGGAAGTTGCTCCATGGTTATACTGGTATGAGTGTATCAAGTCAGCAGTAGAATTTCACCAAGAAACCAAAATCCTCTCTGCCCATCTGGTGTGCTCCTCAGAGGCTGCTGAACTAAACCTTCCTTTTCTACAGTCAGGTTAAGACAGACAGCAACCTTCAGGCTGCGGATGCTCTGACACTCTGCAATATCTTTACATACAGTATCTTTGGAGGGAATATTGCCAAAATACAACAGAAGGACAAGGCAGGACCAATGCCACTCTCCCTCAAATCCCACATTTCTCCATAATGAAACTTGATAGATTATTACATGCCAAGAGAAAGTCTAGCCCTAGCTCAGGATAACTGATGCCAATAAAAAGGAGTTTTAACTCTATCTGCTCAAGTGTTGGATGGAAAAAAATTAGACTGAACCACCCAGTCAGTTACAGCATTGCAGGCTTCCTGTTTTGATGCAAGTCAGCAAGATCTTCTGGAAAACCCAGGAACAAAGAGCAGTAGTTAAGGACGATAAGTTAGTTACAGAGAAGCTAATGATCTATCTCTGTTAAGACTTCAGAACAGAGGAAACTGCATCTATGCCTCTTCTTTTCTAGCACTATTTCAAAAATTAATGCACAGGGAAAAGAAGTAATAAAGTAATGAACTAGAAAGAAGAGCAAGGTACCAGTCATAACAAACAATCTCTGCCTTTGGAGCTTCAGATACAATTCTCCTCCCCTGCTTCTCCAGTCCATCCTTCCCTATGTGCCACATCAGTTTATTCCAACCAGGCACTGCTACTCCATGGTACCAAGTGTGGAACACCTTTGGGAAGCAGGTGGGCAGAAACAATTCTGAAAAGTTCAGAACAATAAGTCTTACCTCCACACCAGGTGAACTGCCTGGAAAGGATCACTGGAGACAGCTATTAAAGCAAAAAACTAAACAAATGAAGACAAGACATTTAGGTTCTAGGAATCTTCTTGTTCTTATCATAAAAGCTCCTAAACTACTAAAAAACATTTTAACATATTGCTAAGCTTTAATCAAGTCTCTTGCCAACTTACAATTGTGAAGAATCACAGGTGACAGGATAAGACAATACTGTGGACTAAAACTAACTACGTAAAAATAAAAGTGATAGGACCGGGGAAAAACCCACAATTCTTTCACATCAAAAATTGGAAAAGAGGATAAATGGCAATACAAGGCCCAGCCTACAGTCCTCCAACCCACAGGGACTTGTTCCACTGACCTAGCTGGGCTCTGGGTCACAGCATTTACACTCTGAAGTTCATGGATTCACTCCATAGCAGTTAAGTACAAAAGCATCCCTGGAGCGTTCCCAGTATGTACCCTGCTATATTGGCAGAGCTGTGCTTCAAACAGTTACTCTCAATCACCTCCCAGCAAGTTCTGCTGTAGACGGGTGGGGTTTACTGGTCACACAGCACCTACATGGGGGATTTCTGCTCACTAGCAGATGACCTACACCTCTATCTTGAAGATAAACTAATAGTGTATCCCACCATCACAAGCCTGCAACTCCAAAAATTTTCAAAGCTGTAATTGATAAAGCCATAAGGAAAAAGCTTTGCATGGTGACAGAGTCAGTCACAGTGCACTTAAGAAATAATAGGCCTCAAGGACTGCTCTCAAAATACCAGCAACATTGCTCTCTGCTCCCCTGCAAGCATCTCTACCGCAGAACATGGTGCTGCACACCTTTCTCTTCCCAGGTCCTGGACCAATTACTGAGAAAGATCATTCACTTAAAAGCATGATATTTCACAGAGCTGAGAAGACACAAGCAGCAGGCAGCAAGACTTCCAGCAACTGCTCCTGCACCCGGAGGCTCCATCCGGGATCCTTTGCACATACTGTGCCAAGAAGGGACCAAGCCAGAACAACGCACTTCAGACTTGCTGCTTAGCCCACCAGAGTGTTCACACTCTGACAATTCCAAAGCAAGTTTCCAGGAATAAGTAGCAGGGATTTTTGTCACTAGATGGATGGTTGATTTATGTTAGCGTGATAAACACATCCTGCAAAAAATCTTATGATAACCAGTAACAGCTACAGACCAATTTGTCTGATATGCTAAATGCCCTATGTAGCTGGTAATACACCTTACAGAACCACATTTGCAAGAACCCTTGGGTGCATACTTGCAAGCATATTGACGAGCCAGTGTTTGTTTCATTCTTCTCTCTGCAAGCCATTCCCGCAAGGTGCTGATTAGGACAACGTCTGTTTGGCTGCAAGATCTAGGAGAAGCTGATCTAGCTACTCTGACCTCTTGCCCTCTTCTTGGCTCACCTGTGTGCCCATCCGTCAGAATACACATCAAACTACAGCCTGGTGTAATTGGTCATAGCCTAGGACCAGCTCCTGCTTGTCCATATCACGATAGCATCCCTTCATGGTAAAGCAGGTCACCAGGAGGCCTTGAACCCCGAGAGGGGCCTCCTTAAATTATGCTTCTACATCAGAGTAACAAGAGCTTATTCCCCTCAGGATGCCCTAAGGCTCCATTATAACTGAACCCAGGAAGATAATTTCACTATCCAATAGACCGCGGTTTTCACACACCACAGCAGACACATTTAGGACCCGCTTTTAATCTTTCCCTTCCAAGAGCCAACTGAACATGAGTTCTGTTAAAGTTTCCAAATAACAGGCACGGTGTACAGACACACCTTGCACAGAGTGGGCTGGAACAAGCTCGAGCTCCACTACCAAGGACTTCTGATGAACGTGGCAGGCACACGGCACCCTCTGGCTACCTTGCACGTGGCTGAGTGACAAATGCTGTGGTGTCTCTGTAGACCAGCTGTCCTCTCATCACTTCACAGGGGATAGTTCTGTAGTTCTCACTCAATAAAGATTTTGAATTCATTTCCTGTTTTACACCATTGTGGGGAAAATTAGCATAGCCCAGAGGCACAAGACAATGAATGGTGTGACTGATGCAGAGGGTGTTTATTTAGGCAAGTAGCTAGAGAGAAATCTGGAAGAACTGAACATGCTTCTATTAGTATCACTTGACACTCCCTTCTCCAGCTTTTGCTGGAGTAGATGAAGCCTTTGAGTGCTGGAAATTCTGGGCTTCAGGCACTTTCTTGAATCCAGCCTCCCAGAACACTTGCCTGAAGTGTTTCCCTGCCTTCTCTGATACCTTGTATTCCCCTCACCGATTTTCAGGGCACAGATCTCCAGATACGCTTTTCTGTGACTATTTCACAAACAAAAAGCATGGAACAGAAATTGCCAAGAAACACCCTCCAAAACCTTTGTATACGGGGTAAGAGAGTTTCTCCTGAATCAATGAAACCCCCTGATTCCAGGGCTGTGGCTGTTCTACAATGACAGGCTTCACCCACAGAAGTGACATTCAAAAAGAGGAACAACAACAAAGCAGTCAGACCAGAGAACTTCCCAACGTCAGTGGTCCCTGGGAGCAGTTTTTCTTGCATGAGCAAGCAAGAGAGGCAGCATCATGAACTACAAAGTTAAGGTAACCTAGAGAAATGTGCCCTTACACAAGCAGCACTGGACAGTCCAGGAAATTTGGTCCCTCATCACTCCATTACAAGCAGAGTGAAGGAGTTAAACTTTGAGACATGTCAAGGTTGCTCATAAGACACAGAAAAGGTCTGGCACAACAGAGTCTAAACCCAACACACATTTACTTATTATATATTTCTCTTCCTTCCAAGCAGCCTGAAGGGGAAATGCGTAAATTTAGCCTCTGCCTTCCCTGTTAGAGACATCTCTCCCTCTCGCCCAGTGCACAAATGCAGGCTCCTCCCTGAGGTAGCCAGGCAAGCCAAGCACTGGCTGCACATGCTTTGCTTTGCAATAAAGCCAGACGAAGCACACTGTCTCCACAAGAAATTCACAGTGGAATAGTTAATGCACCTTAGTTAGCCTGCAGCCAGAAACACTTCTGACTTTTGGAAGACAGATTACAACGGAACATTTCTTTCTGTTCTACCTCCAGAGCATGAATTAAGTCTGTTGTGGTCAGACCAGACTTCAGATGCATCAATTCTGTTAATATGACAGACCACAAACACTGACATCTCCTCTTCCCATCTTATTTGTCACCAAATCAGACGGGGAATTCCTGCCCTGCCTCATAAAGTACAAACTCTTCTCAAGTTATTGTTTTCTTCTCTGATGATTCTACATTCATACACATTTGTCCACTCCACTCTCATCCCCATACTGAACAACACAGGTCGCTTTAACATAAAACAGAAGAAAGCTAAAAGGTTCAGCTTTCTGCCCAAGGTCACACTGGAAGTCAAGCAATGAGCTTCCTATGGTGAAACACCTGTCACCATTTCCACCAAGTAGCAATGATTCTCACGTGTCAGGATTTTAGGTGACTTTGCTTAATGAAACCAAGCTCTTTTTGGAGTCTTCTCCCTGCCACCATCTCTTACCTTCAGATGCCAGTGTTCTTAGCTGCAGGGCAGAGCAGGCTAAACAAAGTTTACCTTCTCTTTCTAAGGGAAGACTTGTCTGTTGCCCCATTTGAAAAACCAACTGGAAGATATTTTTCCAGAACAAGGTTTGAAGCCACTGGGCCAAAAGGAGGAAGGGGAAGAAATATCATCACATTATCTGCATACCATGCTGTGTCACCTCCCAACTGATTTCTCATTCATTCAAATCCAGCCTCCATTGTACAGAGAGGTGACCCAGCTGGGGGCTGAGAGAATACAAAACTTAAGAACTCAATGAATGCTTGGCTGTGGAGAATACACATGCAGAGTAGAGGTGCTAATTACTCATCTTACTACCTGAATTAACTGTATTCTGAAAATTCTGTCCTGAACAGGAACAGTTTCTACTTTTTCTCTGGCACACAAATGTCCCAAGCTCCTCTGCATGGATGAAAGTAAGTACCAAGAGCCATAAATGCTGCAGGCAAGTGCATTCATTTTCCCCAATCCCAGCACAAGCTCATACTCTGACAGTCCAAATGACGGAAAGAGGGGAACAGGTTATTTTTCTTCCCTTGCCACTGCCCACCTCTTGTTCTTACACATCTAAACCCTGGAAGGAGCCTATCAGTCAGCTTCACCTATCAGTCAAACCACTGGCAGTGGTCAGATATGCCTAAGAGCCCTTCAGAGGCTTGTGTCAAATCCCAGCATCCTACGTGCACTTTCCCCCATCACTGCCTATTAGTCAGACATCTACACAGAAGGGCCATTTTTGGTGTGCTGACAGCTTCTCCTGTCCAATTCATTTCAGGGTCTGTCCATGATCATTACTTCATTCCCTCGCTCACTTCATTAATACTCTAGCTGTGCTTGGCCACAACCAAAGACTATTTATTTATGGCCATTTGGAGGCAGTATTCCCACCACTCCCCTCAGTGCTAACCCATACTCCTACTCCACTCAGTTGTAGTTGCATGAAGGTAGCTCACTACAATATAAATTAAATAGCCACTTAAACATCTGTTTTGACAAGAAGAGCTGTCATGCTACAGCTGTGTGACACAAATGCATCTGTGAAACAATAGGGTGTAACTGTACTGTGATCCAAGTATGACAGGGATCTCATGTCCGATCTCACATTAACAATGACACCAGCACACAGTGCCTGTTCTTATTGAATAGGGTTCTGGGCACACCTGATGAAATTCAGCACCAGAGTAATCACCTGCTGCATCAAGGACACCCCAGTGGCAAAGGAGGGTCCTGCACTAAACACCTGCCATGGGAACTGTGCACGAGTGACTGACTGCTTGCTTTCCAGAAGGCTCTGTCAAATAGCACAAGGAACAGGAACTGACTCACAAGATCTGTGTTAGACAAGGCCTGTCCCAGCCTCTTAGAGGTCCAGAAATGCGGGTAATAACAATATTTCTACCTCCAAAAAAAGGTATGATGCTTTGTGCTGCTCAGGGATGAAGCAAGGCATCTGTAAAGAAGGGAGGTTAGAGGTGGAAAGAGACAAAGCCATAAGAGCTCCTTAACCTAAACAAGTATTTAGCCAAGAACTTATATGGAAGAAAACAGAGGTGGAGAACAGGACCTCTACTGTAAAACTGAAGCCTGAACAGAAGTAACAAGAGTTCAGAAGATCTACTCAGAGCTGAATTCAGACTCTAGACCCTGCAGAACTCATGTCCTGCAACTTTACTCAGCTGAATGTCGTGCCAAGAGCTGGCCTGCATGGTGACTTACAGTGTTTGGCTCTTCCTGCATCTGGCTCAGGCACATTCCCCAGAGCCAGCAGTTCATTTGGCTCGCTCCCACTTCCAGCAGCCTGACAGCAGTACAAAGGGATGCTGCCTGGCTTCAAAGGGCAGGTAGGACAACCAACAGGAGAGTAAAATATACTAGCAGGACAGCAGAAATACACACTTATAATCCCCCACACACCTTTACCACAGGTTATGGCAAGCAAGTCATGAGCTCCATGGTGACCAAGCCCAGCACAGCAGCGCCACGTAAACAGTGCTGTAGAGGACACCACACTTTGCTGATGGTCACAGGAAATCACAAGTGACAGCAACAGCAGGTGCCAAACAACTCATACCCCACTATGGAAGCCCTCAATGTCCAAGCACACTGCTTTTGGAAAGGGCAAAACAGAAGTCACAGCAAAGAAGACCCTCAGCTGAATGGCCCGAGCAGCCGCAGGTCTGGCAGAGGCCATGTGAGCAGAAAAAGCCACAAGTCTCCTGGCCTGGGAGGAGAGAAAGGAAGGACAGGCCTGCTCTGGCTCTCCCATCACCAGGCAAGCTGCCTATTTGCCCAGGATGCCAGAGCAGTACCCAGCCACGTACGTAAGCCCCGAACACAGACAAGAAGAGCTGCTGTGGGCAGAAGCAGCAGCTCAGCTCAGTGTGGAGGTGTCAGACCTTCAGCCACAGCAGCCTTTGGCTAGTTCAATATTGTCATGAATGTAACTTCCCTTCTAGCACCACCCCATCAGCCTGGCTGTCTTCCAGTATCAAGAATTCAATTCAAGACCATATTCTCCAAGGTTTAGGAAGAGTGGATTTGCACTCACCTGAACTAAAAACTGTATGTTAATCTATCAAATCACAAAACAACAAAAAGAATAGCCAAATATTTTCAGAAGAGGACACTAAAAACATGAGGGTTTTTTTATTAATATTTTACCCACTGCCACTTTCAAGCTGATCTCAGTTTTCTTCCTTCTATTACCCACCTCCCATCTTAGACACTTAAGCTTCCAGCTCTGCTGACCTCACAAATCCTTCTCACATCATTCTTGAATCTTCACCGATTTCTCTCTCCCTACAGTTGCCCTCCACGACTACACAATCTTGCCAAAATGCAGAAGATAAAACACATTGCTGTTGTCAGTCGGCTTGTCCTTTTAACATATGGCACACAGAGTTTTGTTTCATCTCAAACTCAAAGCAATGAAGTTTAGCAGTCAGCTCTCATTACAGTATTGCAGGAGGAGAAATTTTAGGCTCATTAGAATACAGTGTATTGAAATTTCTGTATTAGATTCATGAACACTGGAAGTTACTTTAAAAAAAAAAAATCAAAGGCAATAAAAAGACACATTTCATACAGCCTGAAAGCAATTCTGCCATTTTTTTTAAGCATTCCAGTAACATAAACATGGCCTTTGAGTTAGCATTTTATTTCAAGCCACTTTAGAAATACATGACTGCTCTGTGATTGTTCTGTTCTTGTTGACAATTTTGTTGGAAAAAGTAAATCTGGATACATATGTTCTCTAGTCAGTGGTCATTGATTCCCTAAAACAAAGGGTAAAAAACACAAGGGCATCAAAAGATGCTTTTAATTACTTTTACACTATTGATGAGAATCACGTATTTACTCCCTACTGCATAATCTCCATGTATCAGGTACTGTACAACTCACCAGGGCATTCTCTTTCAAACTTCTTTAAAAATGCTTTGTATTTTGACCAAGTTCTCCACCACACCCATACAACAGCTATTGATCAAACAGGGAGAAAATGACACGCAATAGAATAGTTCTGCTGAAATTCATTACAGCTGTCGTTCCTAAAGCTTCCAGGTACTTCCTGAAAACTCTCCTTCCCTCCATTCCCATGAGATGCAGAGATTGATGAGATACACCTCTGCAAAGGAAACTCCCCAGGTAAGCCTTACTCAGATCCTGGCTACAGCTTCACTTAGTCACGAAAGCAAATTTTAGTTAGAATGATTATGCCCAGAAAGATATGGAAAGATGGATTTCTTTTGAAGGCAGTATCCCATATCAAATCTGTTTCCACCTAGAGCACAGCTACTTAGAACATTTTGTTCAAACTGAAAAATTTCCAGCCCTTTGATTACAAAGGCAACCTGCCAAGTAAGAGTATAAAATTAGCACATTAGTGCAGTAGTGTCTTCCTTAGTTTGGATGCAGCTTCAGTGCCTCAATTGCATGCAATAGCTTCACAGGGATAAAACTGAGCTAAGACTAACTAGATTCATTCTTTTCTACTCCAGAGGCTCAGAATCACTTGTACAGCAGTGAAATACAGATATCAAGCCAAATTGTGTCTACTGATGAATGAGTGAGAACAGACCAGCAGTAAGAGAGCAAAGGCAATTCTAGCACACAAGGAGAACCCTGCTGCAAGAACCAACAAGCACTAGGGTAAGCAAGCAGCACCCAATCCTGGTAGCCCTTCCTGCTGCAGGGTGTATTGTGGTACAGGTGTTTCCCACTGTGGCTTGCAAGTGCCAAGTCCATTTTTCAAACCTTGGTTGTAACTGCTGCTGACTTTAGAAACATAAGCTATTTTTAAAATGCATCATCAAAAAAAGGTTAAATACAACCTTTTTCCTTCCATTCTCATGTTTGATAAACATCTCAGCAGGCATCTATCCAACTTAAGCAAGCTCTGGGTGTGCACCTGCTCCAAGCTTTGTCCCAGTCCTGGCAGCATGAATTAAATCCACTGCCTGTATGAATATACAAACTACATAGTCACTGGAAAGATTTCTCCTATCCATCTCTTTCAGAGACCCCATCACATCTCCTCCTACCCCCTCGCCCAGCAGATACTGAAATCACTTCACAACTACTGCACCCAGTGGTTTCCTTCTCTTGAGCTGAAACAAAAGGACGTGGCTGCTGCTAGAGGGGCATTGCTGTGGGCAACACAGCGGCCACAGCACAGGGAGCAATCACCAGACAGGACAGCATTCCACCAAACTGAGCTGGGGACAGCTGCTTCCGAGAGGAGCCCGGTGTCCGCTCCCAGAGCCTCTTTCGCAAGGACTCAGGTAAGAGAGCATCTAACAGTCCCCTTTCCCAGCAAGTGTCTGAGCAGCAAGGACTGCTTCCAAGTCTAACTCTCCAAAAGCTCATTTATTTCTTTTTATGATCTCTAAAAATGTTACCAGGGGTTCAAGAAGTTCTGTCTTTGTTTCTCCTCCATCCTTCAAAACAACTTCAGCAAGGTGACTACAATAAACAACATGACTTTGCCTAACGTAACTACTTCCACACACACTTTAAACAGCTTTAGCATTTATAAATGTCTTCTCAATCTACATCCCTCCTTTCAAACCAGTAGCAGCCCGTCTCAGACTGCCATCTCCACTCTGCACCAGCATGTGGATGTTCCTCAGTCACCACATGCACCGCAGCAAACTGCAAGACCTCCCAACTCCAATCATTTTTGCATCTGCTCCAGCATAAAAAGTCATTTTTCACCCAAATCTATAAATACACTCCTAAACCCTCACCAATTTTCAGCCTGCTGGCGGAATGGCTGGATTTTGCCTGCCCTGTTTGCACTACACGGACTGCACCTGACCTGTGTGTGGAGGACAGCTCGCTGTTTCACCTGAAATTGCCCAAGAAAAGAAAATGATCCCATGCATTCAAAATCCCAGGCAAACCTTGGGGGAGAATCATCTTAAAAACCAAACCAAGAAGACTAAAAACCCACCCAAAATATAGGAAGAACTAGAGCACAACGCAGCAGTTTCCCAGAGAACAGACCCACTTCTCAGAGCCAGTACACACAGGAAGAAACAATTTGCCAAGCAACTCAGCTCTTGGGCTGAAATCCAAAGGACAGCTCTGAAAAATCATCCTTCCACCATCAAGTTCCCACCAGCAAGCCTCTCTCCCAAGTTATTCAAGACTTGCATAAAGCCTAACAGGAGAAGAGAAGTGATGAGAACTTCAGATGAGATCCAGCTGTACCCTCTGAGTCCCTCCTCAGCACACACAACGATGAGCCTGAGGCTGAGACTACGGCAAAGAGAAAAGCTCTTCCATGTCCTCACTGTTTGCAGATTTGAGTCAGCCAGCAACATCAAGGTTTGCTTTATTCACAGAAGAGGCAAGATGACCTCCCCTCTCTCTACAAATTCATACGACAGGCTTCAGAGCTACTCTCAGCAATTCAGCCTCAGTGCCCAGCAGGCAGGGACCAGCTAAAGGTTCCAGACAAGCACTCAGCCCATTCCCAGGACAGCCCTGGCTGAAGGAAAGATCAGCTCTCTCACCTTTGTCACACATCTGTTTGCTCACAGCAGGAACAGTTCAGAAGAGTGACATGACTGGCCAAAGAGACAGATGCTCCACCAGCTAGAGTGGGGGGGGAGCATTTGCTCCTACAAGAACAAGTGGCTTCCAAGGGAGAAGCTGAGGCAGAAATTCTTCAGTGACGAAATAAAAGCCTTAAGGAGTCTGAAATGGCAAAAACGTCACTGCTACACAAATGCTTGAAAAGCAGGCAGTTATCATGTCCAGAGAGGCATGCTAGTTGTAAAAAAGGTTAAGGGACATGGTTCTGCTATATTTTCCCCTCTTACAGAGCAAAATTACAACACAGTAAAAATCATGACCACTTTCTTCCAGCCTGAGAGGGAACTTGGAACAACACAACTACAATGAAGTTCAGACATGGGTGTCTCTCCTAGATGAACAAAGTACTGAGAAAGAGGACTCGGGAGCGCAGAGAAGAGCACAGAAATCCAAGCAGGGCTGGATTAATATGAGGAGGGACAGAATCTATAAACTGTACTAAAACTCTGATTAAAGTTGGAGGACCACAAATAGCACTTAGGGAATTAAAAAAAAGGGCTGAGACATACTAAAGGAAAGAAATCTTTTCTTATAAGAGTTGACTACAAAAATGTTTGGGGCAAACCAAGCAATAAGGCTTTTTCCCCAAAAGCAGGTAATTTTTGGAAGGACAAACAAGGACAACTGCAGTTTGTTAGGGTGGTCAGAGGGAAAATGTATAGCACTGAGCCAAGATGCAAAGAGAAAACAACTTCAAAGCAATTGCTGTGGGAGGTTAAATTAGGTAAGAGTGTACTTTGCTAAGAAAGAAAAAGAGCAGGTGGTAATTGGGAGCATCTCTATAAATGGCCTTATTCCAACAGGAATGACAGTCACTGCACAGCAAATGTTTATAAAATAAAAAAGATCCATTTAAGCCAGTGGCCAGAGCATAACTAATTACTTCTGTGATACAGGAAGCCAACAGCTGCAGGGACAAAGACATGCTGGAGCTCAGGCCTTAAGAAGCATACAGGGGCCATCGCTCCCTTAAAGTTTGGGTCTCCAGTTTCCTTTGGGCCCCTAGAATGTGCCATACATCCTTTGTCAGACATTGACGACAAAAATAACATGAGGGAACAGGCTTGCCCTTGTTTCTTCAACATAAAAAGCCAAAACACAAGCTTGGGACAAAACAACTTATCAACAAGTTAAAAGGTCTACACCAGTTCATCCAGCACATAGAGCACCTACGCTAACAGTGTGCAAAAGCAGTGCCATTTTTGAAGGTGTTTACCTTGCCTTAGTCATAATTTTAAGTTTTTACAGACAGAGTTTAGAAGTGATCTTGTGATATTTTAAGCCCATGACCTTTGTTTAGAGTGTATGTCACTTGTAGCAGTACCTATTTTAATGGAGGCTAAAACTTTTAGACTGAGTGGCACAACGGTTTTGCATTGGGAAGCACGTGGCTTTACTTCACAGCACTTGGTTCTTTAGAAAAGGCTGTGTCAAAACCTACCTGCTGAAGCTGCCGCCCTCCCAGCCACCATTTACTCATAATTCAGGTGTACAAGAGGGGTTTCCCCCAATGCTAGCTGGTGTCAGGGGACTCTTCCGGGGCTGGTTTCATTCTGCCAGCGTAAAGAAAGACCCAGAGTTAGGGGTGAGCCCCGTTGTCTTCTCCCACAGAAGCAGCAGAATATCTGGAGTGGGTTTTTTTTGTTGTTGTTAAGACTACTTAATCCACACATTGAGCTGGGTCTGCCTAGCAACAAGTTAGAGTTTTAAACTTGTATCATCCTACTTGTGTTCCCATGGCTACTGTCATGAACAGCGTGGTAGCAGCTGCACAAATCAGTACAAGGGTCCCAGGAGGGACATCTTTAAGATTCCCAGACAGAAAACAATACCGAGAAAGTACAAATGCTACACCTGGTATGCCTGCCTGCCTTCACAGTCCTTCACTCCTCCCAGAAGCACCCACACCAGCTCCCTCCTAAGGATGGGGAAATGTCAGCCAAAGGAATAGATGTGCATACTGGTATCACTGATCATTTTAGAGTCTTTAGAACACAAAAGCTTGGGTTACAGATGTGACACTTTTAGCTTCTCACATAGCTGTTAGCAACCTAAACACAGAACTATGCACAACTCCAGCCAACAGCACCTGCTGCATGGGGCAGTGGGCTCTCAACATAGGGTGGGGAGGAGGTGAAAAATCCCCCCCATCACCCAGGGCCAAAACTCAAACCAGTGTTACTGATGAGAACAGGGGATGAGTCTGGACACCCAAAGAAGGTGGGAAGTCAGAGGAAAGAGAAAAAAAACTCCTTTTATTTCAATGCAAACTGCATGTAAAAAATTGCTACAAAAGCAATGCTGTTGTGTGGACCAAATTTTTCCAGTCCTGTCAATTCACTTCTTCTACAGAGAAGGCGATTTCCTACTCAAGAGAGGTTTTTCTTAGTCTTTATCTGTCCCCAAGCCCCGTGTAGAACTAGAATCTCTCTGCACCCTCTCCAGGGACCACCAGGCATTGTACCCCTGCATGCAAGCCTTGTTTCTACATATTCCTTAGGGATTTCTGAACCCAGAAGCCACAACTGTGATTATGCATTTGTTATGTTGTGCTTTCATATTAGGGTTACAAAGTCTAGAAGGACACCAGTTCAAGGTCATGTACACTAATAATTATTTTCAATACAGAACTTTCAAATCAAAGTCTCTCTATGAAGTAAAGCCCAACCTGGTAAAACATCCAGTCATCTGAAAGTACACACACATGCCATCATGACAGGTTATCCCAGATACCTACAGAGAGCAGAACCGAAAAGCTGCAATAGACAGCCACGTGGCTAGATTCCCCTAATTAGACAATTGCACTGCAAAAACACAAGTTCTCTCTGCTAATATTTGTGAAAGCCATCCAGGTGAAGAGAACAGAGTTGGGGGATGGGGAGGGGGACGGACGACAAGAAAGATTAAATAACTTTAAGGACAAAAACTCACAACCTTGAACTCCTGCCCCTTAAAGGGCAGGGGGATATTTTTCCACAGACACACCTAGTTACACAGCGTACCTAGGAGACCCTACTGATGTTCCCTAGACATACCTGCACGATAGAAGGACAGGGCTGAAGAGGGAAGAATAGACTAGAACTGCCTCACAAGAGGGGATTTTTGCAATTTTATCACACGACTGCAGCCTCCTCCCCCCAGAGAGGCAACATTTACCAATACTTCCTTTATGAAGTTCAAAGAGCAAGCTGCTGCATAGAGCTGAATTTTTGAAGATACTTGGAAAGGTAGGTTAAACTCACTTGTTTCATTTCAAAACCTTACATGAGAAGTACAGCAAATTTATTGAGTTTGACCTAGAATACTGAAAGCCAGTCTCATCACAACCAGTTACATTTCAAAACAATGTGAGGAGCACAAAAGCAGCCCAATTCTCCAGTATGCTGGAGAAACTTTCACTGCCTTCACTAGGGCTGAACACATCCTCTTGCACTTTCAGAAAGCACAAAGTCATCAAAACTTTCATATGGAACAATAAATTACAAGCTTGTAAATTTTAAGGAAAGAGATACCTAATCCAGCATTCCTTTAAAAGTGCTTTTCAATATCAAGTTTAGCTTACAAATCAACTCTGTATTTTCAAGAACTGAATTTCAAACTGCTCTTTCAAGTTTAAACACCTAATGTGGGATTGCTCATCTTGTTATACCACCAGGTCAAAGCCTCAAAAGACAAGGTCACCCAGTGCAGAAAGAGGTACAGACTTCCTAGGGGAAGGCCATGCTCTAACTACCCAAAAGTTTTCTTTTCTATTTGCTCTCTATACTCAGCTACTAGTCATCATGCCTCAAACTTACCTTACACTTGGTATGGGTAAGGCAAGCCTTGGCCACAACCAGAAATTGCCCTGTCTGAGGGAAGCAGGGACTAGCACTAACCACAAGTTTCTGAGGAGGCAGTTACTTCAGGTTTACCTGCCTGGCAGATATCAAGGAATTGCATATTAAAGCTACAACAGAGTTCAATACATACATATGTCCAGCAAAGCACTGTCATCCATACTACTCTGAAGGTATGTGACAGGGCTGGAGCCCACTGTAAGCCGCATTATACAGTACGCCTTGATCACAGAGGCAAAGATTTCCGAGCTAATTATAATGACTAATCACAGGGAGCTCTAAGCCTTCACTTGGCCAAGTCACAGACCTAACTAGGGCTGAAAACAAGAGTTTTAAGAGCACCTCATTAAGCAGCAGCAACCAGCTATGAAGAACAAAGCAGTCACTCTACCTAGCATGAATGCCAGTCCAGCCATTAATACATTTGTCAGTACATGAGACAGCTATTATCTCCACATACAAACACTGCATGTGCCAGGCAGGGAAGTAAGCCACAGGCTTTGGCTACACCAAGATTTGTTTGTTTACAATGGCTTTAAGGTTTGAGAAGGATGTTCTCGGTGCTATTTGAATAATGAGAAAGCTCCAAAGCCATGCCTTGAAACACGTTTGAGTGGGAGCTGTGCTCACCACTAGAGCCTCTGCAGCCCTTCATAGGATGAGTGAACAGGTTGGGTGAAAGTTGACTACTGAGCAGTGCAGGTTTAAAAATGGCCTCCCCTCAGGCGAGCAGCCCACAGGTAAAAAAAGATATAGCACCAAATCAACAGCTGTACTCCTGCTGAGGTGCCAGAAGTATGGATAATAAAGTTACCAACTTGAGCACTACTCATCTTTTTCTCCAGGATGGTTTTTAAAAACAGAGGATAAGCTAAAGTGTCAGCATCTACAAGTCAGCTTCACTCTGTAGTAGCAGGACTGCCACCTTTCCTGCCCTGGTGACTGGACCAGCAGTACATACCACTGACAGAAAAAGATGAGGCAGACTCACCCACACACCAGCAGAGTTGCTAGCCCAGGAAGGAGATGGCAGGAGTCACCTTCCTCCTTCCCCAGGGCTGCTGGACACCAGCCTGACCCTTCGACTGTACTTAAATTCCTACAGAGTTGAAACAAAAAAACCAAGGGTTTGGCAATAATTTCTGGTGGAGCGCCTGTCGAGAACCTTCTCATCTGCTCTGCACTACAGCACATTCACAGAGGCTGTGACCTCTGAGAAGGAGGGCAAGACAAATATAGCCCATGAGGAAGTATGGCACTGAGCAGACTACAGCTAGGGGAGAAAAGCTCCTCTTCTCTCACCAGAGTTTAGGAGAAAACCTGCAGTACCTAAATTTTCCACCACCTAATTCTGAAAACACACTCTCATTGGGGATGATGTACATCTCAAACAGTGAAAGACCCAAGGTGTGTGTGGTTTACCAAAACACCAGGCAGCCTCTGTCAGTCCAAGTACCCTGGGCATTAGTACATTGTGGTTTGGTATTTCTGATTAGATCCAACACCCTCTTAACTCTTCCTTCTTTTCCAAAGGGACTGTTGTGCTAAGGGAGTTCCTGCCTGTTGAGTTTAAGGCATAGTCATTTGAAGAGATGAGATAGCTTTACAGGATACCAGTATTTCCAGTTTCAGGAGTTTGGTTTTGAATTTTCCACTTGCTTAGATGGAATCCCAAAGTCTCACCTAAAAAGCGCTTTTTTTTCCACCCTCATCTCTTTTCTGATGAGTCCATTCATCAAAACACCATTTTCTCTACACCCACTGGGTACTCAGACTACCTGCAAATTATTAGGACTGTGAGGCACAGGACCAGCTGCAACAAAGAACCAGAATAAGCAGGCTGGGAGTCGGACTTGTCAAGTGTAAGTCATAAGGGGGCTTGTAACAACCTCTTGTTAAAGGGTTACAGTCCTGATTGTGTAGGTCAATAGGTGCCTCTGCCCAGAACCCCATGAAGTAGCTGATGATACAACCTAATAAAACACAGCCTTTACAACCACCAGAGAAATACAACAGTTCTAGGGGAATCAGACACCCAGGAGCTATCCCAATATTACACCTTCAACCTTTGAACCTAAATAGGGAGAGGGTAGGCACATTTCAACAGCCAGAGTTGGATGTATGTATTAGCTTCATCTCCTAGGACATGGCCATGCCACCACTTGCACACAGTGATCAGGCACTCCAGATAAGAGACAGCAGACACTATCTTGGGGTTTTTTTTAAAAAAACCTCTTCTTAGACACAACTACACTGACAGGGTTTCTCACTACAGTGAAAAGGGTTGCTGGTTTCTTCCCACCCCTCAGTTTTTGGTAATGCTGAAACAATACAGTCTTAGTCACAAAAGAAGGCCTGGGAATATCAACTGTTTGTGCAGGAGCACACAGAGTGCAGCTAACAGTGTGGAGCAGAGAACAAGCTCCTCCAGGATTGGTGCCATTCTGGCAGTGAGCACCTTTCAGTAGACTTTTCTGAACCGAGGGATGAAAGCGCTACAGGTGGATTTGTGGATTTTCTTCCACCGTTTTTACTTTAACTGTTACACTACAAAACCAAAAAAATGGGAAGACAGCAACATTGCAAGCAAGGGATTGAAGTCTCCCAGCTGACATCCGTTCCAAATTTGCATTTCCACAAGACGCTGTTGAGTCAAACCTGCTTTTCCTCATCTGTTTCTACTGGAAAGGGCCCCAGAAGCTGCTTTCCAAAGACGACCAACACAACCAATGTCCAAAGATACAAGATGTGGCTTGTATTTTTACTGCCATTGCAACAAATAAGGAAATCTAAAGTTGTAACGCTACAAAGGAGAAAAAAAAAAGTTCATTTGCCTTCAATACAAGTCAAAATTTGGGAGTGACTGTTCTCTTCAGGAAGTTATTTAACACTCCTCAAAATTATGGAAGCTTTAATCTTTAGTGAAATTCACTGGCAGTACTAAAGTGCTCACTAATGTTTTCTTCCTATTTTCAGTGTTCCAATAGCATAAATTAATAAGCAACAAATAAAACGGTCAAGTACAATATCAGTGCTTCCCCATACGAAAGATTTTTATTTAGCTTTAGGATATGCAATGTTTCCTTCCACTGAGTTTTTCCATTAACAGGACATGTGGGTTTCATTTATATGGATTAAAAGAACCATAATAGTTTGCCTCTTCAAAACCTTCCGTGTCTCAGTTTCAGAACTCACAAGAAATGCTGACCTACCAATATCAGCCTTTGTTTAACACACAGAATTTTGGGCTGGTAAATAACTGATTCTGAGCTCTAATAAGAGAAGAAATAGCAGACACAATAGCAATTTTTCACATCACATCTGTGAACTCAAGGCCAAACAGTGAAGCATAGCTGAAGTGTAAGTTTTACTGCATCTAGTGAGCTCTGGCATGGGATTTTCAGCCCAAGAGGTTTTGCCTATTCTTCTCCCAAGTTGAACTGGCTTGTTTAATACACACATTGCCTCTGCAAAAGCCTTGTCTTTACTGTACAGCTACTCATATTATACAAATAATAATAAAGGTGTAAGTACTGTATCAATAATAATAAAGCTCTAAGTTTTTGAGATAATAAGTGGGATCAATGCAGTGAGAATATACTTTCCCAAAACATGGGGAGATTGGGATAGGTAAAAAGGATAGCAACATCAACTTTAGTAAAGAACCTACAGACTATGCCAGCTCATGGAATAGGCCTTGCCACTGTAAAGAGATTTACCTAAGGAGCTGGGAGTAAGAACCACCTCCTACAGAGGATTCCAGCCACAAGCATTTTTACAGCCAAGGAATCGCTCAGGTCCTTCCTTGGCCAAAGCCACAGCAAGTTTTAGCCACAAGGAATATTATAAACTTACACCAAGGTATTTTAATCCAGAATGTGAACTTGTCATTTTCTGGTTCCAAGGATGAAGTAAAAAACAAAGCAGCACAACCCTTAACCCTTTTCCTCATACTCTGGTAAAATAAGGGAGAGACAAGAACTTTCTATCCTTCTCCATGCTAACAAAAAGGTGATGAAGTCCCTTCACTTGCTAAACTTAGGCAACCATTGAGAGCACTCTTCACTTACAGGCCATACCATGCAATAGTTTTTTGCTCTTCTCTGACTATTTAATTCATGATACCCAGATCAACATCCCACCACTGCCTTACTCTACCTCTCTTTCTCCTGCAACTACACAGAAAAGGATTTCAGAAAGCTTTCAAAGCTTTCCTAATTTCACTGCTCTTTGCAGCAGCTCACATGTGGCTGAGAAGTGAAACAAAATGAAATGCTTTCTCTGCCCCTCTGCATGGGGACAGAGGAACTCCCACGTAAAATGCTGATGTAAGAAAAAGCAGTTACAGATATACATACCTCTGCCAAACCCAAGCTATAACTGAACATTAAGTATAGAAAAAAGAAATACACACAAGGCCCGGTCTGCGTTATTTTCCTCTCAGACACAGTCAGATCAGCATGAGCACTCCGCATTTTCCCAGCCAGCTAACCTGAAGGTGAAAGCCTCCACAACCCAACAACAAACAACTTTCAAGTTTTAGATCCTTTGGTCAACCAGTCACTAAAATTTTTAGTGAGAAACAGACACAGCATCTGTGCACTCTTGATAACACTGTTTCATAGATTTAACTGCTGACATTACCAGTAAGACAGGACAACTTAACAGTTTTAGTCAAAAGGTCTTAGGGCAGCATGTTAGGCTTATTTAGGATTTTCTTTCTTACAGAGGGAAACAAAAGAGACACAACAAATGAACTTAACGTGGCTTTTAGCCTTTAGGACCAAGAAGAGATGACAAAATTCAGGGAACCATGTGGCATTGCAAAATGATTCCTGGGTAATTCCACAAGACAGGAAACAAACTCTTCCCTACACAAGCAGACAAAAGTTCACCCCAAACTTCTTAAGTAAAAGGTATACTTTCCAGAAAGAGAAAAAAAAAAAACAACCCAGAGGCCAGTAGAGGAGGATCTGATGTCCATTCAGGTCATCAGAAGACTGATCATTTACTTTGGGTGAACCTACTATGAGCTTGCTGTATTACACTGTGTACTCAAACACAATCACCTGCTGATCCCGTGTTACGGTACAGATTACTCAGAAAAAATTTGTTTCTTCAGATCACACAGTTCCCCCTCCCTTCCACTCCACACAGCACAGAAAGCAGTAACCTTTGTATAGGTCACTGTATGTCTGTAAGTTTAAACCAGAACAATGTACATCTGAGCACACAGCAGTGAGGAAGCGGCTCACAGTGTTTTTTCCCCCTCCATCTATTATGTTAGAGAAATGAATTGCTCAAAAGAGCATAATTCACCGGGGTGACCGAAAAGCCCAAGCATTGTTGTGATACGTGGCTGATAAGTCCGTGTGATGCACGTTGTGTGTTACAGAAATGCTGCGTTTGACCTACAGATTGAAAACCAGTGTCAACTGCTGCCTAACAGCTCCCCCTTCCTCCCCCTCCCTTCTCCTCCTCCTCCTCCTCCCCCCTGTCCGCCCCCTTTTTCCTCCTGGTCAACCAAGAAATGGACCTCCCTAGTATCTTATTTTGTCAGGAAAACCAACGGCGGAAGGAGTGGGGAAAAATTATTCTGTAAATGAACACAAGTAATACTGAACTTAAGGAAAAAAAAAATCCTCTTTGCCCTCCCCCCACCCTGAGACCTTAACAGTTAGGAACAGACATATATATTTAATAATAAAAAAGACATCCAACATTAGTGCACAGTGTGAGAATGATCCACGATAAATCTTTTTCCTGAGTCCACACAACAGTAACTCTAAGGATTAATTGATAAGGGGACACTGTGGCTTTCTACACCATTCTTTTTGTTTTAGTGCGAGAGGTGCGGAGGATTCAATTAAGTTTGGGCTGGGCAAAGCGACAACTCCAAACGCTAGGATCTCCAGACAGAAGGAGGGTTTCCACTAGCTACAACCTCCACTTACAAAGGAACAATACAAAAAAAAAAAAAAA
>VZTJ01004198.1:135434-190426 GCA_013397795.1 Orthonyx spaldingii
GTCGGGAAAACCCGAACTGCTGCGGGGAACGAACGGGGCGTGCAGACCCGCCGTGGCTAAAATGGGCAACCAAAGTACACCCAGACCGCTCGCTGTTATTTGCGACTCGAACTGTACATCAGGCTGAGGCAGGACAATGCACGGTCATGGAAAGCAGCTTGTGGGGTGTGTCTGCTGTTTTCATTCAAATTAACTTCTGTAGCAAGTTTGTTTTTGTTGGTTTTTTTTCTTTTTATTGGCCCGAGNGTGGCTAAAATGGGCAACCAAAGTACACCCAGACCGCTCGCTGTTATTTGCGACTCGAACTGTACATCAGGCTGAGGCAGGACAATGCACGGTCATGGAAAGCAGCTTGTGGGGTGTGTCTGCTGTTTTCATTCAAATTAACTTCTGTAGCAAGTTTGTTTTTGTTGGTTTTTTTTCTTTTTATTGGCCCGAGCAATTAAAAGTGCCATTTGACTAGCAGCGGTTATCTCGTATCAGCCAAACTGTCCCCACACACTCCTCGCCTCCCTCTGCCATTTTAATCCAAGAGAATTTGCACAGGGGGAGGGGGAAAGAGCTGTCGGGGGAGAACCATCATCTCGAGCCCTGGCCTTACCCTCCCTTGTCTATGCTGTGCCTAAGATTATCAAAATTATTTCACTTCTAGGGAGTAGTGTGGAAAGGGTCCTTAATATTCACGCACTATTTTCTCCATTAAAATTAGGGAAAGAAATACCTTTTTGAAGTGCGTGGTAGTTTGTTTCAGCACACTGTGGTCTTTACAATATCTCCTTTTCCATCTTCCCTCGGTATGTGTGTACATACTGATATGCAGTCAGTTTCCTTCATTTACACATGCATGTACCTGTGAGTATTCACCCCAGTTATTTACCACTGAAAAAATAAAGCTTATTTTTGTTACATAAAAATAAGTCCAGATATAAAAATAACTTTCTAGCTCACAAAACTAAAATTTATGATGGTGGCTCTTGATCCCACACTCTTTGAAAATATCAGTTCTAAATCAGTGGAGTAATTAGGGATGTTCTTAAACCCCAGCACTGACAGCCACAAATATTTCCCAGTGCAAAGTGTATTAATTCTGTAGCAGAGAATACATTTGCATGATAGACAGGAATGCAAACATGGCTGAATGTTCATTATCCTTCTCTATACTTGAGGATTTCAACTTCAGAAATGCAAGGGTGGGAAGGGAATACCTGATCTTTCATTTTAAAATGAGCTGTGAAGGTCCTAGTACTGGAAAAAAAAAAAAAAGGCTCATCTAAGACTTAGGCTGAGGCACACCTAAACTTGAGCTTGAACCTCAGACCGCAGATGACATTTGGAAACGTGTGTACATCTTACACTGAGACACACACGTGTGTACAGTTTTGCAAATCTGGGCCTAATTTTGGTCTTCCTTCACTTCCTCTTCCTCCCTCCCTCCCTCCTCCTCTCTTCATGGCCATTACCCACTTAGGCCCCAGGATTAAAATCTCAAATCAGTCATCTAAATTATTTATAACACAGTTTCCCTCATTTGAACTGTTGAAACAACATTTACTGCCGGCACTTCACCACAGTTTGCCTCTCCCAAAGCTCTGGCCCCCGCAGCCCTTCCTAGGAATGGGGCTGAGCAGCTCCACTCTGTCAGAGTGGGCTGGGGAAGCAGCACATTCCCTGCCTCCCCAGTTCTTGGCAGTGCCATGAGGGATGCCAGCCCTGCTGAAGCCATCCCCCAGGTCAGCCGGGCACGCCTGCCCCTCCTGCCTGCTCACCAGGCTGCTCCTTGACCCCAGCAGGAGATAAGCAGGTGCCGAGGAACAGCAGCAGATCCGTGCCTTCTCCCTCGGCTGCCGAGGGCTCTGTGTGTGTGCACCGTGCGTGTGTGTGTGTGTGTCCCCAGAGCAGGAAGTTTCAGCATTGTCACCGTCACAGCCCATCTGCACCTGTCACAGCTGTTGTCCCAGGCCAACAACACCCTCTTCATCCACACCAGGACTGCTCTTCATTTTCCAGCCTTTCTGCAGGAATTCATGAGCCCTGAATATAACATCTCTGATGCTGATGGAGCTTTTTGTTTCTAACCATTGAGAACATTTTTCCTGTTTGTTTTTGCTTTCTGAACTGTGCTGTTGGGTTTCTTTATGCTTAAGCTAAAAGCCTGAATTTCTGAGTGTCCCAAAACAGCACAACAGATTTTGATGTTGTTCTTGAAGGAAACTTTGAAAAATTCTTTTCTGGCCATAAAGAAAACTCTTTGCAGAGTGTAGGCGAGTGTGTACACAGAGACTGTACACAAAATACAGAATTGTGTTTTATTTTTTAGCAGCGACAGTGAATATACTTTATGCAGCCTCTAACTAATGCCAAAAGAGCAACAAATTCTACTCCTCTGGCTCACAGCACTTGCTGTGGTGAAAACCTGTTTTGAAACTTCATTATTTCTAAGTTCTGCAAAGTGGGACAGATGGGGAGGAAACCCTTTGAGCACGAGGAGAGCCTCTGGCAGGTACAGGGTCTTGTTTACCTGTATCAAAACTTCATTTAGACACGTCAGGCCATGATCCCACACGTGACTGCACACACCTGTATGTCCTCCTCAGGCTCCTCAAGAGGAATTTCATGTATCATCTGCAGCAGACTGAGTTATGTAAAGCAGGGATGGCATTTTCCTAGCACCTGAGCTAGGCTGCAACTTCTGGACAATACTGTAATGTAGTGGTTAATCTGTTTAGATATCAGAGCAAAAAGAGTGGAAAAAAGTCTCTTCCTTATAATGACAGTGTCACTGTTGTGTGTATACTGTGGCCTAACAGGTTGGACCAGGCAGGATTGTCATTTTAAAAGACTTCTTGAAATTTGTTTCTCTTTGTTAAGGGAAAAGCACCTCTTGTTGCCAATTTTTAAATGAAAACTTTTCTTACTGTCATTAACCCTGTCAGTTCCACAAGTAAAATACAAATTAAGTAGAAACGCAGCCAGAATGCCCAGCAACTCAGCAGCTTTTATTCCCTGGATGAAGAGTGTCTTCTGCCTCTTTCTTGGTCTCCTTCCTGCCCAGGTGAGTGTTTCAAGCCTTGTCCCAGGACAGCAGTTCTTATCCTGCATCCTCAGGGCTGCTGGTTCTTGCAACAAAGGGTTACAAGAGCTAAAACCCTTCCCGTTAGCTGGAGCTGTAGAAAGCAGCTCTGTCACCTCCTTCACGCTGTATTTTCCTTGAAAACAGACACACTAAAAATGCTTACCCCGGTGAGAATGTGCCTGTGTGTTTACACAGGTATATATGTATGTACGCATGTATATACATATAGTTGGTTACCAGTAGTAAAAGGGACAATTAATCACGCTCTAGACTGATTGTTTTTAATACTGAAAGGCTATTAATCAGGAAAATGTTACCCTTTGAACAAGATGTTTATACAGTCAACAGTATGGGTTGGGTTTTTTCCCTAGTGCTAAGCTGCCTGCTAATGCAGAGCGGAAATTGGGTTTATAATCTCTTACTTTAGAACTTCGTGCTCCAAGTTCGCCAACAATTTTGGAATTTGGAAGGAATGCACATGTGTTGATGCCAAGTTCTCTTAGGTTTCAAGGGGACTTGGGTGTTCAACCCCCAAATCTCTGAAAGCATTTACATGCCTGAAAGACATAAACAGGCATAACGTGCAAATTTCAAAAGCACCTCCTTTTGCTGAAAAAAAAAACCCAAGGGGCATCTGATTTCATTTTATTGTAACTAAAAGATTTTTCAAATCTGTCCCTAAATCTCTTGTGGGCCTTTGGTAATTTGTTCATGGAGCCTTTCAGTCTAAAAGTTGCTTTTAGAGAAGGAATAATATAGCAAATTTTAATCCAAACTTTTATTTCCCACTGGAGAGAATGGCTCATATCCTGTAGTGAGTGGGAGGCCAGCGGAAAAAATCAAGGGGGGAAACTGTGGTGGGAGTGAGAGGGTGCAGAGCTGGGGCTGGATCAGCAGTGGGAGGCAGGAAGAGGGCTGCTGGCAGCTGCAGGGTGAGCATGGCAGGACCAGGGGAGCCAGAGCAGCCCAGGAAACACTGTCTGGCCTGGAGCAGAACTTCAGGCTGACCCAGAGGGGATAGCTCTGGGAGGAAGGAGAGGAAGAGATTGAAATCCTGCAGAGGCTGGTGATGCCGGAGAGAGCACTGGGATGAGCACACAACAATCTTGGTGTGGGCAGAGTTGCAGAGAACGCCCTGTCTGTCCCCAGCAAGGCGTGGACACAGCCCCCAGTGGGTTTGTTTCAGCACCCGTGCTAGGAGCTATTTCACAGCTTGTGAAGCTGATGGGAACAGGAGTCACCCATCTGTACATGCTACTGTGACCATCCCCGTGGCAGAGTTTTGGCTCCTGGGGCATATGGCTTTGCCCTCCACCCTACGTTGCTCTCAGGGGACTCCACTTCCTCCCTTTCCTCCTGAGAGCTCCTCTCAGCTAATTAAACGTGAGGCTGTTAAGGAGCTGAGTTCCCCCTCAGCTCCCTCCCGCCCAGCCAGCAGTGCTCCAGAGTGGGGCACCCTTGGGAGGCAGCACCTAGGGTGGGCAGCCCCTCTCCAGCCCCCATCCTGCACCTCTGATCAGCCCTGGAGAAGAGCTCAGGAGGAGAAAGTGGAAAACGACAGCAGTGAGAGAAGGTGAGACAGGCTCTGTTGGTATTAACCCCTCCATAGCTGGTGTCTGCTCCCAAAAAAACAAACCTTGAGTGAGGTGGGACAGGCACCTTTGCCTACCTGAGGATGAGGAAGAGGCATGCAGCAAAATCAGAGTAGAAAGCCTCAGAGAGCTGATGGATTTGCTTCACTCAGTTCTATGTTTAAGTTAATCTCCATATCTGATGAGAAACACACTGTGTGAAGAGATTCATCACTCCTTAAAAAACATATGGGGAAAAAAAATTTCCTTTTAGGGAGCCACTTAATCGTAGGGATGATTGCAGTTAGCATAGCACTTAACCTGGGAATATACCACTCTCCTTTTATAAACTTCCATTTCACTTCTCTCTGGAGCACTGCCAGTGGGCAGTGCTAGTCCATGAAGGGAGATGGAATTGCAGGGGACAGCTGCCATCATTTTTAGGGTGTCTGGGAGTTGAATAACATAATTCTTCTCACAGGAGGTTTTGAACAAGAAATGCACACAATCTCTTCGGAGAGCTCTTTGTCACAAGACCTAGTGGGACAAGGATTGAGGTTTAACAGTAGATATCCATTGTAAGAGCTTTGCAAGGAATACAATGCGTTGCATTTCAGTGTTTAAATCAACTTTTTTTTTTTTAATTGAGTGAGGGAAGTTTTCCCCAGGAGCTCGTGCAGTACTGTGGCATTACCTTTGAAGGACGCTGCTATGTCAAGGATAGCCAACTGTAAGAAACATTGCCCAGATCCAGCAGGAAAACTCCCCTATGCCAGCCCCTCCATGGTGGCAGCTTTCCAGTGGTCCATGTCAGTGCAGTCCACAGTGGGAGCAGAAAAGACTGCCCAGAGAGAGGTGTCCCACCTTCGCAGCATCAGGCTGCACCCTCCCTGCACCCTCCCTGCACCCTCCCACGGAGACACGCTGGTGCCCGGGACTCTGACTGCAGCAAAGCCCCTCAGCCAGGTGGTCTCTGCCTCCCTGGGAGTCCTCCCTGTGTCTTGCTGTCTTGCTGCTATCCTGGTAATCCCAGCAATGGGGAAGAGAAGTCCAGCTGAGAGGCAGCTGCTTGCTCCTGAAATCCTACCAAAAAATCCCCGCATTGACTTTCTGCCAACTCAGCTCCCTTTACTCCACCACTCAGCCCAATCTCTTCCCATGACATAGGGGATCTTAGCGAAATGCAGCCAGGGCTTTCCTACAGGGCCTCTGAGCACTGGCATTGCCATGGGAAAGGGAACTATTAGAATTAATCTGAAACTCCCTTCAAAACCCATAGTCATAGGTCCAAGCAAACTGTTGTAACATAATAAAAATGTACAAGTTGGTATGTCCATACATGCATGTGAGAGTGGAGAAAATCATCTTATTCACATCCTTCTGATGTATGTGGGGATCACTGCTGAAATTCCTGGAAATTCCCTTTGTTGTAAAACCAGTAGAAAGCTCAGGCCCAGCTTCTGTGAACATACCCCTAAGGCAGCACAGATCATCAGGACTCTAGTGCCAGCCTTTGATTGTACACTTTCTCTTAATTCAGCCCAAATATAATCTGGATATCTCAAATGCTAGTGATCTCAGAGGGAGGAGGGAGAAATCCAGGTTAGTTCCTTACTAGTATTTGTCTAAAGAAAACCTGCAACACATGAAAACCCAGAAAAGAAATTTTAAAAAATCAATGAAACCTCTATTTGGTGTCAAGTGACACACTAATCATGAACCAAAAGAAACTATTTTTTTAAAGTAATGATCTAATACCTACTAAAATCACAATTTAAACAAAAAGCTACGTTCCTATTTGCCCCAAGCTTTCCCCTTATTAAACACAGAACGCACCAAATACAGATTCATTTCCCCTGACCAGCAGCACCGAGCACAGGAGATGGATGGTCTTTCATTGGTACCCTCTCACAGCCACTGCCCCTCTGGGATTGCCCTGATGACACCAGAAACCTTGCACCAAACTCAGATATCAGATCAAATCTTTATTCTATGGTCTTCCTCTTCTTAGTTACATCGGTGTAAATCAAGGGTTTAAACCAATCCCAAACCTTCAGTGGCATCCACCAGAAGGCTCTGGATTAATATCAAGCACAGGCATCTGCCTCCTGCTGTTTCTGTGCCTGTGGTACCAATAGTGATTTTGAAAATTATTATTTCCATACAGTCTATAACGACTTAGAAGGAACGGTTACAGCCTGTTGTGAAAATGTGAACAATACTTGCTTTTTAAAAATGTGGATTTTTCATATGACAGGAACTAATGGCCCTTTCAGAGCAGTTATGGTCTATCTTGTCAATTTGGTTTCTATTCATGCATGCTAAGTGAATTTTTATAGCCAAACTAGGAGTCCTTAAAAAGGGCCTTATACTGGAAATGCAGATGTGACTTACTGTGAGTTGTGCTAGGAGAGCATCCCTGCCCCTGGGGAGCCAGAGCCAGTAATCAGAATTCCCTTTTCCCGTGCACATAACATGACTTGCAGGCACTCTTTCATCCGTGCTGATAGGCAGGAAGGAGAGGCAGAATTAGCCCCTCATTACAATAATGTTTCTCACACTTTCTCCAGCTACTCTCTGCAGGCATTAGTAAAGGGGGCCTGGCTGCCAGAAATGCTGAAAACCTGTATCTCCAGTTAAAAGAAATCAGATAGCAGGGTGCTCAGTGGCTCTGAAAAATCAGAGCCACAGAGCTTTAAACAAATGCTTTTATGCTCTTAAAAATATAAATATACAGACTCACCTTAACTTTACTCTCTACTGTGAGTGCTTTGTTGAAAGGAAATTGTGTATTTTCTAGACTATCTGATTTCTCTCACAGCTTCACTATAAACTGTACTGCATACATACATCAATATATTTACCTGGCTACTTCACAGCTGGAAAGAAAATGAAGCCATCTCAATCACCTTCACTTTCAGCAATAGAAAAACACTGATTTTTTTTCCTCACTCAATGCCAATTAAAATGCGAAATGTGGATAATCTGATCTCCACAGAAATCTCTAAATATTCCAATCCCCTCCATAGCACAGAGTGGATACACCTCCATCCTCAGTGGCAACCTGAACCTCTTTTAAGACTGGAAAAAAGCAAAAGAATAGAGACTGTACAATCTTATTACTTATTTATTTTAAATGTTGTAGCCGTGCCTCCCTTCATCTCTTGGCTCCTTAAAAAAAGCCTGCGTAATGAGCAACATCACAGGACCTGACTACCAGCAGACACGACACCTCCACTAAAATGAATGCGTTTATACTGATTTATGGCAGCCAAGGAGCTGCCACAGCACATCCAGGGAATACCCAGCTCTCCAGAAAAAAGGTACACCTCTGACAATGTCTTCCCAAGGTATTTCTCACAGATCTCATGCCTTAGTGGAGTAGGAGCCATCCCCACTCCAGCTTCGAATCCTGTCTCCATTGCTACACCGAGTGCTCAACCACCTCGTTCCCAGCATAGAGGCTCTACCCTGGAAAGGCACGGAGCCAAACCTGGCATGAACCGATCAGATGTGTACAAAGGGAAATCTTGACAGCATCTGTGAACAGAGTTTAAGAGAAAGGAACAAAATAATACCACATATGTTAACAGATTGAAATGGTAGCTATGGTGATCACAGACAGACAAAGAACAAACCATTTTGACTGCATTCAGCCAATTCTTTCTGACAACAAACTGCGAGTATAAAGCAAACTTTTAAAAATCCCTAATGAAATCATTATAACAAATCCATTCAGCTCTGTTTGGCTTGTTTGCTTCCTAAATTTCCATTGCAGCTATTACATCAAACCTATTAATCATTGATGTAGTCAAATAATTTCCACCGACTAAAAATGGGGATTTTCTCACTGTTGAAAAAAAAAATTAATTGATTGCATTTTCAAGGAAAAAAATTAAAAGCAAGGAATAGTTACTGTAAAATGGCAGACATTCATAATTCAGGGCATTTTCTTGTGCATGAGAGAGTGTCTGGGTTTTGTAGAATACAGGCTTGTTTATAAAAGTTGGATTACTTTCCCTATCCTGATATGCATCGTAGCTATGAAAAATGACTGTCCTGTTTATTGTGTATCACAGTGCCAAACGTCTCGGCGTCTCTTTCCTCCAGTGTGCCACGGAGCTGTCTCTCCGTGCTCTCCCCCTGAGGGCTGGCCAGTTGTGCCTGAGGGAATTGAGTGAGGACAACGTGCGAGAGCACAGGGCTGAGCTATCGAGGAGCAGAAAAGCTGCCTAATAAGAGCCAGCGCTGCAAAGAGGCAGGCAGGAGATGGGGAGGATTACTCCAGTGCCAGCACAGCATAAGGCTGCTCAAAGTGCTGTGCAGCTGCTTGCTGGCTTGCAAACTCCCACCCCAGGAGGCTCGCAGGGACCAGAGGAGCCCCACAGTGAATGTCACGATGGACACATCGCCTGCTGTGGAGCATCCCAGGCACACCCCGATGGAGACCCCGCTGCCTGCTCGGTTTTAGTCTGGAGACTCTTTCAGCACACCTGAGACAGGCGGTGCTGCCCCTCCACCCTGTCCCTGCACCCAGCTGCACTCACTGGGTATCATTTCAGAGCGTAACACAAAATCTTACTTCTGACCTGTGGAAAAACTGCTGTCATTTCCCTGGCTGAGGGCTTAATATTTAACTTGGTGTGCTTGGTCCCTTTGCAGACTGTACAGTTTCTAACAATGTGGATTTGCATTGTAGCCGTGCTTTTGATGCTCCAGGAGCAGTAACTTCAGATTTCTGCAGTGCACAGACACTCTCAACTCTACTCTCACATTTCCATCTGCACGAGCTCGTCGTTCTTTAAAGAACAAAACAGACCTAAAAAGCAAACTAGCAAGAAGTGCCCACCATTCAGACGCCGCTTTCTTTACCTGTGTGCTGATGGAGGCTCTGGCTCAGCCTTCTAACTATTAAATTAAGCTCCCAGCTATGCCATCGCTGCCTGCGTGATGAAGGGCACTTTCACCGGCTGCCTCTGCCTTCAGTTCCGCGCACACCAGCACGGGACCGAGTTTAAGGCCTTTCATTTCTGCCTAGCGTGGCCCTTCCCTGCATTCTCCACCCACACACTTGGCTTTCACTCTTGCCGGCGCAGAGGGCAGGTCCTTGGGGACTGTGCTGACTCCGTGGGTCCCCCGGGAGCAGAGCTGAGCCAGGATGAGCACATGTGCTCCCTGTCCTTTGTACAGGGACGGAGTGAGTGAGCATTCAGTCCTGCACAGCCTCACCTGCTCAAGCCCTTTGCTTTAGCTGCACCTTAAGTGTGGCAGGAGAACATGGAAGGGGGGGTGGGGGGAGAGGGGAAAAAATTAGCACGTTTTCTTTCGGTACTGCCTAGAAACAGTAAAGGAACAGTTACTTTAATTTTATGTGCAGTAAACCCTCACTAGATGGCTCCTTACAGCAAGTAAATATATTCCCCACAGAAAGAACACTGATGTGGCATAATCTGTGTGAGAGCAGAGACAGCATGTTGCTAACTGGGCTGTACGGCTGGCTGAGTGCTTTGCATGGAAAAGCAGGATAGAACACGGGTGTGTGTGGGTGAGCAAGTGAGCGCTCACACAAATTACGAATGACACCACTCTGCGAGTCGTGAACTGTGAGTCACATGGGCACCGGTGTCTCAGGCACATCAAAAATGCAACTTGCCCTTTTCCGTAGGTTTTTATGTTAATTTGTTCCACATTCAACTTTCTAATTCAGAAGGCAGAACTGGGCTGTGGTCAAGGGTACCAGCAATGGAGATCCTGCAGCGGAAACAGCTGATCCCAGCAGCCAAGGTAACAGATGGTATTAAAGCTGAACCCCCAAATGTCATGTAATCACTCCTGAAAAAAATAAGCAAAGCTTGCTTCTGAAATGCCCCCCCATTACCATCACAAGAACATGTTATTTATAATGTGTGTATTGGCAGGATGTTCTGGGCAGAAGAGCAAAAAGAAATGAGCTGTCATCTGCAGTTAACCTCTCATTCATACATCACTGTGTGCATTCAGTGGTTCAAGGTTATGCAAGCTGATTGTGCCCTCATTAACGAGCAGTGTTAATTGGTGTCTATCCTGCTTTGAGATAAACATGTATATTATGTGTTAAAAGTACTGCAGGCTGTGAAGGAGCTGTATGGTATACAAATGTATAGGGGCCCTGCATAGGGAGCTACAGGGAGAAGTTGTGAAATGCTGGGGCTGATTTAAACCACCAGGGATTCCAGTGTGTGCAGCCCGCGTCCCTGCAAGACAGCCTGGCGCTGGCTCGACGGCCAGGTGACTTCTGCTGGCAGAACTCTGCCACTCTGTGTGCCCCCGGCTCCCCACTCTGGCTCTGTCCACCCCTGAGCACTCTGCCTACAGCCCACTTTTCAAGGTGAATTAGCAGTGATTTTAGTTTCCCTTAAGCCCCCAGGCTGTAACCTCTGGCCATCAGCAGCTTGCAGGTGGTTTAACCAGGGCAAACAGACACAGAGGAAGGTGTTGTCCATCTCCATATATAAACTGCCCCTGCTCAGGAGTCAGTGGCAGTGGAACCAGGCTGGCTCCTGGTCGCTGTGTCAGCAGCCCTTAAGGCTTTATCCAGCCTCTTTTTTCTCACATTTCCCTCTGTTCATGTGCTGGCATGGTGCTAACTCAAAATGAGCTCAAGTACACAGACCCACGAGTCTCACCTCTCCTGGTGAGGGACAGAAAACAAGGTTTGACATTGTGTCAAACTTGTGTATCATGAAAAGACCTTTTATTTTTTCCCTGAGAGCTGCTGAAAATCAGCACAAATACCCTGAATCAGGTCATAATCAACACACAACATTGATGCAAATATTACTTAAATTAGAGAACTATGGCAATTACATTAAATAATCTCCTGGAATATTGTAAATGCCCAAAAGAATTAAGTTACGTGTCTCATATTCAAGCACAAGCTGTTCCAGGCCAATGCAAGAATTTACCAATAAAGTAATATTTGATCATCTAATTAATGGAGCCATTATCTCCCCATAACAACATGGGGCTTAGAGCTTTTAGGCTGTTGAACATTTTGTCTCAATGTTTAAAAGCAAGTAGCACCCAACAGGCCTTTCCTTTTCTCAGTAGTGTTCCCTTGAAATTCAGTTGTTTACTTCAGGCCTTGAAGGCCAGATTAAGAGCAGAGATTGTTTGCTTTGAATTATACACACAATTTTTATTGTTGTTCCTTCTGCCACTAACAAGCTGTTTAATAAATGTCAAAGTGGCAGAGCTCACCGACTGCAAAAGTGAAAGGGTCAAATCTGTGAATCCAGAAATAATACAGAGATTTTCCTCTCTTTTCTTGAAATGTACTTGCAGCAGGCAGCATTGAAGTGCTTCCAACTTTCATAGCAACGAGAAGCAGCTCATGAGTCAGCCCAAAGAGGAAATATGTCATTAGCCAGGGAGTTTTCAACATATGCAAAACTGTCGACGTGTCTATGGCATCCAGGGAGGAATTTTTATAATATTCGTTGTAGTCAGCATTTTATTGCCAGAGCTGTGGGTGTGGGCAGGTATCTCAGTGGCTGAGGCTGTGATTGCCCCCAACATTACAGAGCATTTCACTCCATGGCTCTCATGCTCCTCCTTTTCAAGACAGGAAACAGATGAGACATATTTGTTTTTGATAACTGCTGGAAAGACCCAACTAAATCCTCGTGGTTGTACCTTGAGTTCCTCTTCATCCTCCATATCATGCTCACTGCACCAAGGAAGGGGTAGGGCTCTTATCTCAGCTTTCTGCAGTTCCAGCCCTTCTGTAACTGAATGAAAACAAACAAAAAGAAAAAAAATAATCAGCTTCCTACATTTTCTTGCCTGTGTAAATTATGCATCACACTCATTATAGGAAAAAGGAAGACGCAGATTTGGAAATCAGTTGTGAGTTTCTCCATATTTCTTAAAATTATGCAAGTGTTACAGCTGCATACACAGGGGACTTTCTTTTTTCATGCAGCTTTACACCAAAATAAAGGCCTCAGTTGTTCTAGTTGGTGATTAGGCTCAATATTATGCCTCTGGGAATGGGAAGCACGGGGACTCAGAGGAACTGAAAACTTAATGAATTCTTTATTTGAAGAAGAAAAAAAATTTCGAAATGTTTTCCAGAGCTTACAGGAGAGATTTGGAGGCTCTTCCCTCTTCAGGAAAACGCAGCTCTTCCAGGTGAAAAAATTAACCCTCGTCTGCCCTCAGCTGCCCCTCACCAAGGGTTTCCTTGGCCTCAGAGCCCAAGCTGAGCTGCAGTGCACAAATTCTCCCACTGGCTAAAACGAAGTCACCGACCCCTTTGCTAGATCTCTGCATTAATATGGCTCATACTGGCACCTCTCCCTGCAGGACTTGGGACTCACAGCGGGATGACTCAGAAACCAATCTTCAGTTGCACAACAAGCTCCAGAAAAACGAGGAATACAACCAGTGAATTTGCATACACTCACTTTGGAGGGAGCTTGCAAGTGGTGCATGAACCAGGCTTAGGAGGCCCCTAATTTGATTGTCTGTTTGGGGTGATAGTAAAGTCACCTAATTTGGACAGGCTCCTCCGTCCAGGTCTGACCCAAGAACATCAGACCTCAAAATGGAAAGCACTGCACCACGGGACGAAGGAGGAGCAAGCCTGCCCAGCAGGAGCAAATGGGAAATATCCTTCTCTGACAATACTTTTGGGTATTGGGGGGTTTCCTGGTGTTGGTGTGGGGTTTTTTTTTTCAAATTTGAATATTTTATGTAATGGAATAAATAAAAACAGTCCCCAGTCTCAGGATTGCTTGCAGAGCAACTGGGCAGCTGGCAGAGCATCAGTGAGGCTGGGCAGCAAAGTCCTGCTGTCACCCTGAGGAAGAGCAGCAAACCCCTGCTGTCACCATGAGGCAGAGCCTCCTGGTGCTGCTGGGTCTGTGACACCCGCCCAGGGACACAAAGGCCACAAACAGTGACAGTGGGACACCACTGGAGCCCGAGGCCACCACTGGAGCTGTGGGCCAGCCTCAGCTCCCAGCAGTCCAACTAACAGCATGCCCTGCATCCCGGAACTCTGCCACTGCTGCTGCTGGGACACAGCACTTCCAGCCCTGAGGCATCTTGTGTGACAGGGCCACCCATGGGCACCTGCTGAAGGCAACCCTACTGCCAGCCCTGTCTACACCAGGAGGTAAAGACACAACGGTAAAAGCTACCCACTATCTTATTTTATCCCAGTTCAGATATCCCTAAATCAATGAGCTGTGCCTGGTGCTTCTGAGTGCACTCGAGCCTGCACATAAAAGAGGACAGGCAAAATAATCATGTTGCAAAATGCTGAGAATGGTAGAAGTGGTCACCCAGTGTATCCAGGCTTCTAAGGAAGCTCTTTTGATTAAATCAAACACAGAGCACAAGAGAAATGCTCACATCATGCATGATAGTGTCTCCTAGGCTGCCTTATACTGAGATGAAAAAGAAAAAATTACCCATGCAAAGCTCACATCATCCATAATATGCAATGCATTTGGACAGAGGGAGGCTAGCCTTAGCTCAAACCATGTGTGTTTGGCTTTAAAACCAGCATCAGCAGGACTCAGCCAGCCTGTGTGCCATCCTGCCTGCCCTGGATTCTGCGTTTCTCTCTCATATTCAGCATTTCTTTCCATGTTCACAGCTGAATCACTCTTGCATCAGCAGCATCACCATGGGAAGTGTTCCTTATCCAGGGCAGGCAAGTGGCAAGACCCCCAATCCTGCCCTGCTCGAGCCCTCAGCAGCACAGGATCTCTTCTAGGATACTGTGTCAGACTCCTGCAGGGCCCTGTGCAACTTTTTTTTTTTTTTTAATCCCAAATTAAAACTTAAGCTTCAAAGGCATAGATCTAGGGGGGTCTCTTCATGCAGACATCCAGTATTTCCTGGAACAGATCCTTTAATTTTGTGGTGAGCCGGAGTTGAAGACATTTGTATTCAAATCCTTATTTAGGCTCTAATGCTCTTTAGTATTGGATATAGGGATTTTAGACTGGAAATGGCACTTTTAACTTTACTGTCACCCCAAACAGACAATCAAATTTTAAGCTGCTATTTTTTTTCCAGCCTTCTTATGCTGTTCCCCATGCTCTCCCAGAAACTGTAATTATTCTGCCACATCTACTCTACTAATAAAATTTAATCTGTTCTGTGTTCTTCCCCCCATTTTCTTCTCAAGTCTTACACCATCAAACAAAATCAAGGTTTTCATTTGTAAAGTGGTTATCAGCAGCTCAGCTTTTACTTACAGTTCTTTGAACAGGCTACAGGGATGGTAGATGGGTAGAAATGTAATGTAATATCATACACTGTGGTGTAACCTCCAAGCATCATTAAATATGGGATGTCCCACAATGCCTTCTCCTTTTGGGGGGAGTTAGCCCTGCAGAGGATAACAGTACTGGTTCTAATAATTTTGCTGGATGTTAAAAATAGACGTGATCTAGTTGATGTCCATGTCACTCTTGCCAGCTCACTTCAGTGTTTGCAATCCTACCTGAACACAACAGGATTTGTAATCTCCATGGGTCCTTGCAGAACAGCCCTCAATTAGGGATCTCTCAGGGCTTTACAAGCTCATGTTGTGCTTGTAAAAACCACAGGGATGGCAATCACAGGGCTATTGCTGAGGCAGGGGCAGGCACACGACCACATCCCTCTAAAACGCAGTGACTGAAACTCCCTCTGAAGGACTGAATGCATTTAAAATCTCAACTACGTACGAAAAACTATGTTGAGTATACACAAAATATTTGTTTGACTCCCAGTTCATTCCCAGATTTTCTCACCTTTTTTGTGCTGGTGGCTTTAGGAGCAGCAGCTTTTGTAGCTGTCCAGCAAAGGATTCATTCTCAAGTGTCCCTTTTAAGCAGCTGTGCCTATGGTGTCCATAGGGTGCCATGCACCTCCTCCACTCTCAAGTGTGCAGGTTGTTTCCTCAAATGTTCACACCCAAGCTGGGATGCATGGGCAGAGCCTCCCACTCACTAACACTTAATTCCCAGGCCTGGGACCTGGGAGAGTTTTGGTTCATAGGCTGGTATTGCTCCTGCTTCTAAAAAAAAAATTTAAAAAAATTCCCACATTAAGGATGAGCTTGAAATTTGCTGTACGCTCCCTTTGCAGAAGACAGAGACTCCAAAAAATTGGGTAGGGGGTTGGAAATCAAATGTCATTCCCAAAAGGCAACAATACAACATCCATTTATATAGTCTCACATTCCCTCATCTAAAATCAATAACACCCCCAAATACATAAAAGAGGCATACCCATTCAGCACTTGTAGATCTGGGGAATACTGCAAAAAAGTAGTTAGGTATATTATTTCATATCCTCAGCATATGGATGCGCATTGCTCTGGGAGCAGCTTTCCATGAGCACTCCAGCTAACAAGCTTGCTGCAGAGCAATCTTTGAGCAGCAAATTTTAAAAGAAGCCCCGGAAAATATTCCCCAGAAGACAACTTGGAATAGCTAATCATAAAAAACTTCGCACTGGACAGCTAATTTAGGAGCTCTGATCATCTTTTCAGTAGCTGGAAATATAACACTTGATGTGCTTGTCCAGTCAGAACAGATGTGTGTGACTCAGAGCTGCCCGCTCGGGAAGCTGTCGCTCACCCTGCACTCAAAGTCAGACCTGGCTCACAGGAATGTTGTGAGTGAGAACGAGAGTGTGTGTGTGTGTGTGTGTGTGTGTGTGTGAGGGCCTTCCCTCGAGCACATTATTTACTGTGAATTACTTAGGCAGCCCTAGATTTTATTTGATAATTTTTCCCTTGATGTGCTCCATATAAAGGCAATGTTAGCATTAACCAAAGCTAATCCACGGCGCAGTTGGGAAGGGGATTATTTTGCCAGTGATTGGTTTCTTTAAACATGGAATTGTGATCAAAGCAATATGGTTCTGATTTTTTCCTCTATTTTTTAGCTTTGTAGTATGGTTCTTCTTAATGGTAAGTTACTGCTATAAGCATGCTGTGAATTTCCAATATAGCAAAGCTTTAATAATTTGCAGCCATAATTGTTCCTGCTTCAGTCTCCAATTCAATTTGGTGTGGAATTCCCATCTCCCAACACAAAGCTTAACTCAATGGTATCTGTGTGAGACAGACTATGAAACTAGTCTGGTATAATGGACTTCATTAAGGGATAGGCAAATTATTTTCATCTGTAATCTATTTTAATGGAAAAAAGGGCTTTTGAATAAATATTTTTCCTTCAAAAGTTATTAATTTCTGTGGGAAAAGAAGGATGGTTATTGTTGCTTATTTTTTTCTTTGTTTTCATAAAGGGTTTGAAAATTATTTTCTGGTTGAATTATTTCTTTCATTGAAATAACAAATATTTAAGCCAGGGGTGGAAACTACATATTTTTATTTTACTAAAGAGTCAAACTGTGCAAGGAGCTTTCACTTTTTACCTGGACATCTGTAACCTCTTCCAATGCTAAAATTCAAGCTCATGGGCTGACACAAGAAGCATCACCCATCTCCAGACCTCAGTGGCCATTTCTCTGCCTGTAGATTTAAACCATTTTTTAGTCCAGCCTGAAAGTAGCGAGCTGTGAGATTTTAGCCACAGATATCTGTTTTTAAAAGGGAGGCTGTGTTGGCACAAGACCGTTAACCCTAACCTGAACACGCACAGACTAATAACAGGTTAGTGGAAAGTCTTATTCAAGCCCTGCACATGGCAGTAAATTACTCCCTTGATGAATAAAAGCCATTACTTAGTATTTAGCATCATAGCAAGGAGCCTCTTCGGCCTGTTCCTAACAGAGATGTTACAGTTAATTTAGTGTAAAATTATCACCTGCTGTACAATAAAACAACAAACTGCAGTCAAATAATCTCTTAATAAATGAAAATGTGTAATAAACTGTGTCAGCACCGCAGAGACTTGGCAAGGCTGAATACCCTAAAGGTACCAATCCAAACAAATTCACCATACAATATATGGCCTATGTCATTTCTGGTTCTTATCAGAGATGATTCATCTGGGAATCCTTGGCACTAAGTTTTACCTCTAAAGGCCAGGCAGTCATTACAATGATATAATTTCTGCCACATTAATTAAATATAATGCCTGTTAGCCCCTTTATAGGGGTCTATAAATTCCTTGTAAACATATGCTGTAGATTGGCATATGTAATCTACAAATGTAATAAATGTTCAGTCAGCTTCCTCTCCTTGCAGAGCTGGGAGAGGTCAAATGAGCACAGTGCCAAAAAACCCGTGGATACCCAAAGGTAAAGCTAATCTTGCTTCTGTCACACATTATTTTATATACATACATATATATATATATACAGAGACCTGTGTCTCTGCCAGAGAGGGAGGCAGCACGAGCACAGGGAGCGTGAGTCTGTGGCAGCAGGCAGGAGGACATGCGACTGCTCTCACTGCCTGCATGCTGCCAGATCCAATGTTGGTGAACATGGATAATAAAGGCCCTCCAAGTCACTGCAGTTCAGCACAGTCCTTCTGCTGGCCTCTTCTCACTGCAGGAGAGCCATGGATATGTTAAGTGTTGCCTGAAGTCTATCTTTGCTGGAAATTTAAATGCTCGCTCTACTCAGTATGAAAAAAAAAAAAAAAAAGAGGGGAAACCAAAGAGGAAAGCAAAGCCAAGGGAACAAAAGCTGGGCAACACTTTTTGCAGTCAGCCAGACCCAGAGACCCAGAGTTGGAGCAGCTTGTCTGAGATCCAGCAGAATCAACAGACTTTCTGAGGCATCACGTGAGAAAGCTGAGGATGATCATCCCCATTCCTATGCTCCCCTGGGAAGACGAAGGCAGGGTGCTCAGTGGGCACTGCTTGCCTTGAAGTCCAAGTCCATCCATTTGAAAACCACAAAGACCTTGAGGATTTGCCTTTCTCTGCCCCACTCCACGCTGGCTGCTTCAGCGAGCACCAGGAGCCTGGTCCCCTCAGCCACGCCAGGTTTCTGCGGGTGTGTGGAGCAGGCTGTCCCTCCTGGAGCTGGCACAGGGCACTCTCCAGAGCCGCTGACTGCCGCCTCCTGTTCTTGGAGGGAGCCCGAGGGCGGTCTGCAGCACAGGCCGTTCACACTTTCACGCTGTACTTATTCTTGTTTTGTTTCACACAGCCCACAAGGCAAGAGCAAGGGACAGCTGGTGACAGCTGAAACCGATGGAGGGTCAGGGCAGGACACGGCAGGATGCAGCTACCTAGCAGAAATTTTAAATAAGCATCATCATCAGAAGTCCTTTTATCTTCCCAGAAATATTAATCAAATTGTGAAAAACTGCAAAATTACTTTTGTTTGTGTGCCATGTCTCCTGCATAGGCATTTCTGATCCCATTACCACTAACACAGCAAACACCACGTCTTGTAATAGAGACCAACTAGAATAATGGCTTCACTTGAGACAAACTGGGAACTACCTGGTGTCCCATGCCAGCCCTCTGAAGGGCTGTCCCTGGTGCAAGTCAGCAGCACTGGATAATCCCTTATGTTAAGCATCCATCTGCTACCCCCTCTGTAGTGCAATCGTCACTGGTACAAACAACCCTGGTCCATCAATACTTCCAACCACAGCCTGGTACTGTGGGCAGCAGGAATGACCTCTCAAGTCTACTGGCTCAAATCTACCTTCCATGCTGTTGCTGGTGTCTTTACACAGGTAATTGTGCCCCAAAACTGCTTGGGTCCCCACTTCTCCAAGGTGACTTCTGCAGAAGAGCAATGGAACAATTTCTCTCAGGCTTTCAGGATGGGGAAAGAAGCTGGGCTGATGCATAAATTTGGCTGGGCATCTGGAGGCAAAACAACACTATTCCAGCCCCTGCCTCCAGAAGATTGCCAGCATGTCTTTCTACATCCAAGTTCTTGGCCGGAAGGTTGACATGACACTACTGGAGACCCATAAGAGGTTTGGGTGCTGCTACAGGGCTGGGTGCAACCTCTGTGTGGGTGTGAGCAGGGAAGAAGGTTCAGGAGCCCGTGGTGTAACCACACCACCCCCTGTGCTATAGCTCTGGCAGGGTACGTGTCACACTGGGCAGCACAGAAGGTAGGACAAGTCTCCCTCATCGCTGGTACACCCCTCCCATCATTGAACTAAAGGGGCCTCCAGCCAGAGACTGTTTTACAAAGACAGGACCACCCAACCGTTGTCAGATGTTGAGCTTCTGACCTCCACGAGTGGGGCTGGAGGCATCACTTTATTCACTTCACACCACAATATATGGTAACGCTCTCATCCAACACCCATCCTTCTTAAAAGGCGGAGACCGATCATTTAAAAACAGGAAATTAAAGTGACAACCAGAGGAGACCCAGCTCCCTCCTCGGGAAGAACCATTCCTGCATAAACATCCTCTACCATTAACCTCTCTGGACAGGTTCTCCTCAAGCTGTGAGAGCAGAGCCTTTTCTTCAAACTGAGTTCAGATGAGCAGAAGATAAATACAGCATTTTTCCTCAATAACATCAAACAATAATGGATTATCAGGACTTGCCAGCACCTTCTGGTAGCAGGAAGGGGAAGTGCAGTGGTGGAGCTGGTGGCCTCTGACACCTGCCCTGCCAGGGTTCTCAGCTGTGCCAAAGGTGCAGTCCAGGCACATTTCTGCTGCGGGGACAGCTGGTATCTAAGTTGGCCTCAGGTGCAAACTGAAATGTAAATGCTCTGTGCTTCAAGCCAATGCTAAGGTATTCCTCACTTTTAAGAATGCTTTTGACCAAAATGGTGAAAGATTCACGGTGTTGAGCAGTGTAACACCTGCACCTCCTGGTGCAGCCTCTGTCCTGTCATACTGCCCGTGAGTGCTTGCAAAGGTAACAATAAAAATAAAAATAAAAATAAAAATAAAAATAAAAATAAAAATAAAAATAAAAATAAAAATAAGCAGTACAGCGAAAATATTTTTTCCATGATAGGGCCAGGAATAGTCGATATATCCATTTTTATTGATACAGTGCTTGAAAAAGTTCCTGTCTGACCATCAGTTTGAGGCAGGCAGGCTGCCAGGCACCATCTCTAAGATCCACAGCACAAAATTGGCCCAAGTCACCCCCAGCAGGTTTCACGCAGAGTGACACTGTCTGAAGGAGTAAAGAAAGGGAACTGTATAGTCAAAGGCTGAACAAAATCCCTCAGCCTTTAGTTATAAAATAGATGGGGAAGCACTCTCCCAACACCGAGATGGGACCAAGAAGAGGACTTGGAAGTAGTGTGGTTTTGCCTTTACAAATTCTTTTAATTCTAAAGATGGAGGGGAAGAGTGAAACAAGTGTGTTTTTATTACAAGGATTCATGACCAGAAAACTGAAGAGATCTTTGGAGACCTGTGAGGGGCCCTGACACCCATGGGTGGCTGTGCTCTTCACCTGGCTGTGCAGATTTGCATAGGGGGGATATCTACAGCTGCTTCTCCTCTGGAAGAGGAAAACCAACAAGTCTGTTGTCTGGGTCTGATGCTAAGGAGAAGTCACCAATATGGGATGCTATGGAAAACCTTGTCACTTCCAAGAGGGGCCAAGCCTTGTTCAGTCTCCAGCCAAGGGCAGCTGATCTGACACTGGGATCTGGCCACCAAGACACCGTGCTGACCAAAAGGACGTCACAGCAGTGAGAAAATTGATCTGACTCACTTTGTGGTCCACAGCTGATGCCTGACAGCAATCGCTGCCTGCGAACCTGTCCACCACAGCACAGGAAACAAAACCATCAAGGGTGAAGCCAACGGGCAGAGCCCAGGGCAAGGCAAACACTGGTCCTGCTCCCTGCTCACTCCCATGGGGAGCCGAGGTCAGGGACCCACCTGCTCCTCACTCTGCTCACGGCTCAGTCCGTAAGGGCAGCAGGGCTGTAAGTACATCCCCACATCCTCCCACCCCCTGCATCTGCCTGCTAAAACAGTTAAACCACCCCAACCTGCTATAGTTTCAGTTTATCACATATCACACACAGATCTCTCAGTGCTCACTAGCTCTCATGATGTTTGCTTCCCTCGAAATGTCATCCTACAAAAAATACCTAATTCAGCAGGGGGAGGGAGTTTGATATTTTCTTCTGAGGCTTTGGGTTTCTTTTTCTCTTCACCAAGCAAAACCACTTTGGCCTTCTATAACTGGAAGGAGAGAAGTGTGATCCACGGCCTTGAACTGCTATTAAAGGCTGAAAAGGAGGGACTGTAGTTTCCTTATTCCATCCCAGAAGGGCCCCACTGTCTGTAAGGCTGACTGTATGATTTGACTGTATGATCTGTCAATGAAAGGGACAGACCACTGCATGCACTTGTGTTCTTGCTCCTGTCACCAGGGCACCCACTGAGTCTCCCATTCCAAGCAAGATCTCCAGCCTCAGCATGTCCCTTTCTTTGTATTATGAAAATGGCTGTTTACATGATTACTATTGCTACTGCCACTTTGGTTTGATGTGAAATGAAATGCTTGGTTTGGTACTGAGCCATGCTTTTCAGGTTTTTAATTAAAAGTGATAAAATGGAGTAAAAACAGAAGAATAGTTTAAAGTTTGAAAGTCTGAAATTTTTAGAAAAACGGGGAACTGTTCAGCTTTACCTTGCTTTACCTTTCAGTTGTTTCAATGTCATTACATTTTTGTGTTTTTTGTGGAGGAAACCCAGCCGCTCCAGTTATGAGCTGTAAAGCTAAGAAAAATAAACAAGAAGAGTTTCACTTAGCCTTTATCTGTGGCCAAATCAGACGTGCCTTTTGTGAAGTTATATTACGGCAGAGAAGCCCATTGAAGGAGGATTTTCTCGTAACACCCATGGCCAGTTGCCATCACTCATGTCTTAAGACAGGATTCACTCTACTCACTTGGGATCACTTTGCTTTCAGTTTTGCCCAGTCCTGGATTTTCCCTTCCTCCATCAAAAGCAAAGTTTGCACAATGGTACATTTTGCATCAAGGACAAGCAACATGGGCAGCAAATCAGCCCCCTGTGCTGCAGGCCAGCTGCAGAGCTGGGGGGATCCCCCCACACTGGGGGGGACGCTGCCCAGGAGTGATTCCCCCTTGGCTGTGGAGTCCTGCCCTGGGGGCTGGTGTGTGTAGGACCACAGCATGCTCACATCCCTGACCTCACAGCACATACTGTGCCTTCCCAACGCAGGACACATGCAGAAAGGTGATGCTGTGACTTTTCCTGACTTACACCACCACCACCACAGCCAGTTTAGAGATTCCTATAGGAATGGCACTTCTGGTTGCATTTGGTCCCGCATGATTACTTGGGTGGTGACAAGGAGCAGGATTTGGGCCTGTATTATGGTGTCATTATTTTGATAATGATTTCTGCTTAACAGACATTTTCCCTCTCTCTGCTGAGTGCAAACCTTACACAGAACTAAAATCTGTCCAGAAGTGCATTAAAATGCAAAACTATTTATATCTCACAGAAGGACCCTTTCCATGAGCACCTCTGATAGGCTAAAAGGATAGTTCTCATTCTATTTTACTAAAAACCCCATTACAGTAAGGGAAAGAGAGGCAGGGGGATGTTTTAAGTGATGTGGAAGCTGTTAAATGTTTTCACCAGGTCTGTCAGAAATTCACATAAAGAACATGAGGTTGCAAAAAACACACACACACACACACCAAAACATTCCTACAGTTCAGTTTCCAGACCAACAAGTGCTGTTTTTCATGTGCCCAGACATCAGGTACAAGCAGAGCCTGTACTGCCCAGGCAGTTTCTTGAAGCAGACCCAAGTCTCGTTTGCCTATAAGCAGCACACCACTACTGCTGTACAAACTGGGGAAGAAGAGCATCTGAGACCTCTAGACATGATTACACACAGGTTACTGGAATTATAGAGGGTGGACATTGCAGAAAGAAAGAAACAAACAGGAGGAACCGACCTGCAGCCTGGTCTTAGCTCTGCCCAACAGCAGAGATGGTCCCACCACAGCCATCCGTGGCTCAGGCTTTTCTCTGGTGTGTGTTTCTTTCCCAGCTGTGTGGTCTGGGCATGGCAGGGGCACACAGGGGCTCAGCATCCTGAGCACTGCACACCAGCACAGTTCAACAGCAGTGGCTCCAAAGGGAAGGTGAAAGAGGTTATTGCTCAGTAATTACAACTGAGTTCTCAGCTGGGAGATGGAGCAAGAGAGGTTGCAGCTAAGGTTTAGCTGCCTTGGGGTGCACTGTCAAGGGAGAGCACACCCATCACAACATGGCTTTCTGAGCCCTGTGTTGAGGCTGCAGACCCAGGCACAGCCAGTGCCCATACTCAGCCCTGCAGGAGAACCCCCCAGGAGAGGCCTGGAAAAGGGAAACAGCTCCATGGGCAAGCTCTGCTCACATGTGCACAGCATGGTTGTAACCCAACATCAGCATAATCAATAGAAAAACAGCAAAACAGCCACCTCAGGGTTACTCAGGGAGAGAACGAGAGCTAAGCCCACTTTTACCCTGCTTAGTGGGGAAAAGAAAATCCAATTGCATTCTCTCTGCAATCAACTACTCCACAGCGTCCTTCTGTTCCTTTGTTCTTCTGTTATTCATTATGGACCTTGGTCTTTTTCTTGCTCTGACTATCCAGGTTTTCCTCTCAGTGTAACCAAGCACACAGCTATCCTGAAACGGTTTTCTCCTCTTCCTGGAGAGGAGAAATATTAAAGCACAGGTTTTCCTCCCTCAGTTCAACTCACCTCTCTACTTTCCACAGATGCCATTTCCCCTAACCTTAAATTTCTTCTGCTGAAAAAGTCCCTCAAAATAACTAATCCTCCTGCCTTCCTTCTCTGCCTCCCACCTCCTGTTTCCCCTCCTCTCCTGTTTCTGGTTTCTTCCCTTTCATCTGGTTTCTCTCCACCAGCTGGTCTCTACATACACACAGCTCTCCCCTTCCTTCCCAGTCTCTCTTCACCCTATTATCATTTTTTCACTCTTGCTAATTAGGCCCTCGGTAAACATCTCCTCTGCCTCCCTTCCCCCTCACTCCCTTTTCATTACTTCCTAGCCCCCTTGTCCTGGCATTTTCCCTTCTAGGGCTGCCTTTAATGCCCTCCTGGGATAAAGAAGCCACTCAGTGCTTCCAGAGGTCTGCGTGGGCTCTGGCAACCCCCATTAAAATACCAGTGCGCCCAATCTGCATCCCCACAGTGCCGCCCTGGGCAGCTCAGCACCAGCGAGGAGCCACTGTGATGATGATCACCCCAAACAGGGATCACTCTCTTGATTAAGAGAAGGATGTCAGATCATTACCAGCAGGTCAGGCCACCAACGCCGGCTCTGCGAGTACAGCCAGGCCAGGCTCCTTCCTCCCCCAGAGTCCCCAGCTCCGTGTGAAAACCCCCCAGTGCAGTCCCAAATCACAACCAACACCAGCTGCCAGGAAGGGCTGTGCATCTCTCCCTGTGGGGGGGAGCAGAGCCACACGGGAGCATTTCGTCTCAGAGCTGCTGCTCGTGAGACTTGTCCTCGAGGACATATGTTACAGCAGCAGCGTGACTTATAAACAGAGCCTCACTCTGCATCCTGGTGGCACATTCCCAAGTCTCCAAATAGCACAGGTCACCGACAAATTGTATGATTCAGATGCCAAACCCTTGGTATCTGGGGTGTCTCTAGGCAAGAAGCAGAGAGAGGAGAGCTTGTGGCTCTTGAGGAGCCCAGCCCATTGCTGGGAGAGGTCAGAGGGATTTGGGTCTATGTGTATGTTTTTGTCAAAGCTGGACTGGAAGAGTTTCCTCTCCCAAAAATGCCTTTGAACTGCTTTTCCCAGGGGTATTTTTCTCAGCACAGGATCCCCAGGCAAAGATTTCTGCAGCTGTCAGAAAACAAAACGCTTGCAAAGAAAACCAGTCCAGCTCAGTGTATTTTGTTTCAACGTCACTGTCATTCTTCCTCCTGATCATCACTATTTGTCAGAGCAACCAGAGCCCTACTACTGGACTAGACCCTGTGCTGCACATGGGAAGATGAACTCTCTGGTGCAAAGGGAATCATCTAAACAATTAGCTAATGTTTGGAAATCATTTGGAACAAGAAAAATAGATTTTTTTTAAACATTGAGACATCACATATCTGGCAGTAGCTGTGTGGCTCACATAATCTGCCTGAGTATGCAGGAGGGGAACACAAGCAGTGGGTTTTGGCCAGCACTGCTTGTAACACCCAGACTTTGCCTCTTTCCAGGCCGCCCTAAAGGCTACAGGGGAGAGCAGGCACCACTCTTACAGGAGGTTACTGAGGAACTGGGTGTTGAGACATGTAAATTCACAGCCAACTCTACCCAAGCACCACCCAAAGCCCAGTTTTGCTGTGAACAGCCCTGGCAGAAAGATTTGCCCCAGCTCATCACAGCTCCCCCTCAAACCATGAGGAGCCAGTGGGACCAAAAACCAGAGAAGGGCTGCGCTGAGCACACATGAGAGCTGGCACAGGAACGCTATTGTCCCTCCCCAGCCCTGCAGGGCCTTTCCAAGGACAAGGAGCCACCGCAGCTGCATCTCTGCACTGCAGCTCTTCCCGCTTGGAGGAACACCCGCTTGGGATGTGTTTGACCCCACATGAACCTTCTCCCTCCTTCCCCTGCCAACTGCAAATGCGTCACTGAGGGATATTGCCAGAGCCGGCCCCGGTGAGAAGTCGGGTGCTTTTTATTGCAAAACGAATGAAAATGAGGCAGTCTGCACACAAAACCGTATCCAAAAGTATTTTGACAGGGATAAAGTTATTCCCATTTTTTGCATCTAAAGGATTTTATGTTAAATTAAAACAAAATTTTCAGTATACTTTGAATTTTCTTTCTCTCTCTCTTCCTCTTGGATTTAGGAGCTGTGTTAGCAAATGCCACAGTGCAGCAGCAGTGCCATAAGCTCCCAAACAGCCTCCTTGCTGACCTCACAGCACAGGCAGCAAATGAAGGACTCCTTTAAATTGCTGTCTGTTTTTCCCTTTGCCTCCCACTCTCTACTCCCCAGGACACAGCTTCCCCTGGGACCACTGAGCAAACACAATCCATCTCCTCTTCCACAAATACTGAACTGCTGACTGTGGCAGGGATAGATCCTCCAGGCTTGGGCTGCACCCCTTCAGCTGCCTCTGGGTTCGTGAAAGCTGAGGGCCACACCAGCTCCTCCCCAGGTCAAGGTCAGTGGCCCATGCCTCAGCAAAGCTCTGCCTGGGCTGGGTTAGCCAAGCACATTGGCACTCCACTAGGATCTGCATCCCTGCCCACCTAAAATATTGCTCCTTTGCAGTATTTGCTGGCTGCGGGGTGGAACAGGCCATGCCCACTGCAGCCATGACATCACCCTCACCAAGCGTGAACACCACAGGTCCCCCACAGTCCAAAAGTGGTCCTGGTCAGGTACAAGCACAGGGAGCCTGGATTACCCTGAGCACTGCAGTTGACTGGGAGCTATGTGCTGAGGCCATGCCAGCTGTGGGAAGATGGGTAATCTCCAATGAACCATGAGGCTGGAGCAGCCCTGACAAACTCTATCTGATCTTGCATCAAACCAGCCCACACAGTTTACTTGTCAGAATGTTTTAAGCCCATGTGGATGTGCAGTGGGAGCTCCTGCTGTACCACTGCTCTGTAGCAAGGCGGTTGTGACAGCAGTGATCCAGCTCCAGCAGCAGCTACTCACTGCACTGGCAGACCAAGCTCATGGCTCTCCTCTCATCCTGATGCTGAGGTCAGACAAATCTGCATCATGGCACAAAGCAAAAAGCAGCAGCATATTTTAACTGTACTTGTTAATAAACAGTAGCGGCAACCCTGCCCAGCCAAAAAGGGAGAATTCTAAGGCAGCAACAAGCTCCAGACAGGATTAACAGCACATATTCTGGAGATGAGGTACGGGTGCAAGAGGATGCAGTAGAGACGAGCCCAGCAGTGCTTTCCTGCTAACGGCAGTGATTCATCCAAGAGAGTTAACTAAGAGACATTTTCCCAGAAAAACAGAGCAAGGTTTGTTCCTGTAATTCATTCTAAAAGAGTTGGCTTTTAGTTTTCCATTGAGTATCAGCCATTTCCTTGTCCACTCTTTCCAGGAAAACCTTTAGAAAGATTGAGGGGAAGAATGAGAGATGACAGGAGAAGGCTGTTCAAGAATGCTTGCAAGTTAATAAAAAAACAGTGTGGAATGCTCTTCCATGACAAAAATTTGAGCATCTGATTTTCAAAAGATTCCACACAACTTTCTTGCTTTATTGATTTTTTAAGAGATTTGGGTATATTCCCATTTGGCCATATTTCCAGGCAGCTGCAGTGTTAGTTTTACACACCCTCTCCCTGAGCCAGGCCTAAACCTCCCTCCACCTCTAGCATGGAAATTGCTCTCAGGGAGATGCAGGCAAGGCACAGCTTCCCCTCCCATCCCTACCCCCAGTGCTGGGTGAGGGGCTGGTAGCACTTTTAGAGCTCTGAGGGCCAGAGATGACCTGAGGCAGGTATCACCCAGAAGAGTTTAAGGGCTAGAAGCTCCAAAGCTCAGCTCAGCAATGCAAGATCCAGGCATCATGAGACGACTCATCCCAGTCCTGGTGAAACAAGGACAAACCCTGGCCCCCACACCACCAGTCCTACAATGGAAGTGAACATTTAAAAGTGCTTGTTTGCAGCACCCAACACAAAAAAAAAAATATTTGCCCCCTTTCCTAGGCTTTGGTTTGTGAAGGGAGGGAAACGAGCTTTCAGGGGCTTTTTATACTTAGTTATACTTTATACTTCAGTGAGCTTCCACTACAAAACCAAAAGGAGGACACAAGAGTCCTGTTTCCACAATCAGCAATAAAATGTCACACAGCTATGAAGCTGAGATTATAAAGTAAAACTAAGTTGAAATTTAGTACTTTTGCCTTAGGTCAAGAAGTTGCATTTTCAGTGGAACCTTAATTACTTCTTCCAGCTGTCGGTCTTAAATAAGCCTGTCTGTCAAAAGCTCACAGATTGGGTTGAAGTGGAAATTTCTGCATAACCAAATTTGGAGCGGATGAAATTAAAGAAAAATAAACCACAGAAGAAAAACAAAATGCCATAATATACTGAGCTGGAATTAATTTAGCTTTCTTGACAGCCTTCTGGAAGGGGTCACCAATCCCACATGCCCATACCCAAGGTGTTGGGCAGGAGGAGAGGAGAGCCACTACAGTGTTAATACAGTGAAGACATGTACCAAAAGTTGAAGAAAGCCTAGAATTACTAAAGTCAAACTTCATTAGGTCACTCCTCAGTACAGCTGCATTTTATCATCTCCCAAGGTCAGTTTTCATTCGAGGGAGCGTCAAAGTCAGCAATTCACATTTTTTATTGATATGCCACCTTGCAGCAGGTTCCACTTTAAATTTAATGGGTGCAATTTCCAGCAGGGCAGGCGGCTGCTGTGGCACTGCCTCCCACATGGAGAGCCCTTAGTCCTGGCTGTGTCTGCTCCAGAAACCAGCTTAGGGCAGAGCCAGGGCCACCCTAGGCTCGAGAGTATTTTGGCCACCAAGAACTGTGGTAGGTCCCACAGCCCCTCCGGCATGGCTCACGCTGCTCCACAGCCTTCCCTGGGGACAGTGACCAGCCCAGCATGGGCAGCCTAAAGCAGGGTCGACAGAGCAGCAAGAATACCAAGAGTCACTGGAGCATTCATCTACTGCCAAAGCACATGCCCCTGAACCTTATAAGGAGACTTGGCCTTAAATCCCAAATCCACATTTGGAGTAGGTCTAGACTCCCTCAGGGTCATCTTCTTCCTCTCTTTTTCCCTAAAGACAAGGAATGTGTTGCTCAGCCATTGTAATAGTTGGGCCAGCATTTGGCCTGGAAGAGAATGACCCTCTGCAGAGGAAGGGCCATGGAAACAATCACCTTGCAGCCAACAATCCATATCCAAAGGTGTAGGCACTTCATAGCCACAGCACACAGCTGCTGGCCAGCTGCCACCGCCGCTTGCCAACGCTGGCCTCGTTATTGGCAAAGCCTGGAGCTTTTCTCCAGTGAAGGAACCCAGTCACCCTCCCTTCCCCACCCAGCCCTCCACCCCACACTTAGTCTGGAGCATTCCCCTGCCTCTATTCCCCTCTGGGCCTACTCCTGTTCATTTTGTTGTGCCTGATCATGTGTAAGGAAGCATAGATAATCAGATAACCTCCACACTTAAAAAAAAAAAAAAAAAAACCAAAAAATCAAAATAAAACCCCCAAAACCCCAAACAAAAAAACCAAACCCACAAAAACAAACCAAACCAAACCAAACAAACAACCCCCCCCAAAAACCCCTCAGTTTTCACAGCTTTCTGGACTCCCAGGATAAGCCACACTGCATCACACACTGTCTCAAAACAGAGTGATGTGATGTTATAACAAACCTTACCCAGACCACGCAAGGAAACTGGTCCACTCTTATATTCAACGTATTGAGTACAATACAATCTCCCAGACCCCATGAAAACAAAATGCTCCCTGCACCCACCTCGCCCCTCATCCCAGGGGAAGACAAGAGAACAGACAACTTGTGGCAGACAGCCTCACCTCCCACCACACTGGACAGTGCTCAGAGCACAGAGCAATCATCCCTGACACCTCCTGGAAGGAGACGTGTCCAGGGCAGGCTCCTGTGCCGCGGCAGGAACGTGCTTGTGCGTGTCATCCATCCCCCACCCACGCCTTTGCTTTGCCGTCTCAGCAGTGCTCAGGAGCCCTCGGGGCTTTACCCCCCCCTTTTCGGTGACATTCACTGACTGTCAGGTCCCGTCCTGTCTGCGCTGGGCTGGCAGCGAGCAGGAGATGCTCTGGCCCAGCACTGGGGTCCCGTTCAGGGTGAGCCGAGCCCTGGGCTCAGCCCCAGGCCGGGCCCCCATCCCAGCAGAGGTGCAGCCGTGCGTTCCGCGCCCGGCTCGCTCCCTTCCCACGCCAGATCGCATTGCCCTCTAGTGGAGCTGCATTCACAGAAACCCTTCAGCCGCGGCCACATGACTGGGGAAATTAAGGAGGAAAAAAAAATAGAAACTCCAACCCCAGCAGAGCAGGACCCAAGCAGGCTCCTCCGTGGCAGCGAAGCTGCTCTCTGAAAACAGCCGGGTCCAAAAGCAGCGCCCGGGGGACGAAGCCCCCAGCGCAGGGAGCCGCTGCCCTGCACTAAGAAATGCCAGAGCAAAGCGCTCGCTCCCGTGAAAAGCAGAGCGAGCTTTACAGAGCCATGGTGCAGCTCCCAGCAATCCCACAGGACAAGGCCAGGACCTTCTACAAACCCTCTGGTTCCCCTCCTCACCCAGGGCTGGAGCCTGGGTTATCACAGGCTGCTGCACTTGGATGAAAAAGCAACACGAGATGTTTCTCCTCTCGGGAGAGAGGGAGGATTTAAGTTGGCAGTTAGGGAACTCTAAAATGCAGGTGCTTTTTGAGAGGGAAACACTCCAACTGTTCAGTCGGGGTGGCGGGTTCAAAACGATGGGAACAAAGAGATGGCTCCAAGCTGCTCCAGCCTCCCAGCCGGCTTGCTGCATCGCTCCCACACCCACATCCGCTGAGGAGACAGGGATCAATTACCCCCCTTAGAACAGGATTTCAAAACATCTTCCAGGACCTGTGAACTGTCAGGACAGCAGCTGATCTCTTCTAAACGAGGGGTATCACAGCTGGGAGCGCTGGCAGCACTGGCTGGTGGCCCTGCTGGTGGCAAACAGGCCGCCCTGTGTGCCAAGGCTGGGGCCAAGCCCTTAAGCCATGGTTCAGTCCTGAGACACAGGCACCCGCAAAGCTTGGGGGAGGCTGGAGCAGCCCTTTTTCCCAGTAGTGATTTCAGTGTGAATCCTTACCAGCTCCCACAGGACACAGCCACAAAAGAAGCCTCCCAGGAAGACACAAAAGGCCAAGAGGCATCGCTAACTGCTATGAAAGCTGCCCAACTTCCCAAAGGGTTGATTTTCCTTGGCAACCTGACTCCAGTAAGGGAGGATCAGTGCAAAACCTGGCCTGCTCTTTACATTAACTCCAAGGAACAAGCCAGACTCTTAACAGGGCTTGATGGAAAACCATCACAAATGAGAGGAGAATTGAACTTTCAAGCCTCTCCACCTAAAAATAGTTAAAGGTAAAAGAAACATGGCTATTTTTGCTTTACAGACCATCAGCACAGACCATCTTCCCCCTCTGCTCCATAAAAGGATTCACCCACCCCAGGACGCCAACAGGCACACCAGGAGCTTGAGGCCACGCTGGGTCAGTGTATTGTCCCAGTTATCCTCGGAAAGATGGCCCAACCAGAGTACTTTGGGCCTCCTGCAGCCCCTCCTCAAGTGCTGTTCAGCGACTTCTGTTTAAAGTTTCTGTTGCTCTGTGGTTTGCAGGGTTGGACGGCTGCCACTGCATGACTGCACCGCCGAGTCATCCAACTGGAGCATTTGCTGAGGGGAAGCTCACCGGGGCTCAGATGCTGCAGGGAGCCTCCCAGGACTGGTGTCACCCTTGGACACTCACAACCCCACTCCCACAAAGGCATCCTCCACACTCTTCCTGGGGTGATTCTGGGCACCACCAGCCACTGGGCAATGGAAGGTTTGTGGGTGGGAGCATGTGGATCCTCATGTTTCCTGGTCAGGATACAGGTCAGATTGCTGCACCCCAGCAGGGCAAGAATGCAGGGACCATCATACAGAGCAAAGGTCTTCTCCATCTCTTGATCCACCTCAACCAGGAAGGTTCACACCCTCCCATTTAGCGGACAGCCCTTCATGAAGGAGTTTCAGCAACACTCAGTGGGAGTCAGGTGCATGGTGTCCATAGCTGCTTTTTGGGTTTGATTTCTCCATCTGTATTCCTTGCAGCCATGGCTCAGGTATGAAGGCCATGCAGGTGATGTTTTGGTGCATTATCTATCCAAGACTGGGCAGTAAAGGAAAAGGAGGTCAGTGCACAAGAGGTGCTTTTCCTCCAAGCCTGGGTCAGTAGATAATAGCCGGTCCCTGCTGAGAGAAGAACTGTGGAGGCAAACAGCACTCAGGTTTTCCCAAAAAACTGTGCAATATACTGGACTGAAGTGCACAATGCCCTTTGGCTGGGCAGTGGGATGCAGCTGATCACTCACCTTTGGTGAGGATATACTGTTGGACTCTACAGGACACTCCACATGCCTCTCAGACACAGGCCCATTAGTCAGATCTTTCTCTTCCCCACTCTTCCAGTTTTATTCCTATCCTTTACTCACACATCCACCCAGATCCTCCCATCACCCAGCAAACACCCACCTAGCAATGGCTTGTTTCAATCACATGATGGTCCCCACTGCTGGGCCAGCGCTGCTCTTGCTGCGTGAGGGGGAAAGCGAAGAGCCTTCTCCCTCCTCAGGCAAGTCCATCCATGGGAGGAACAGCATCAACCTCTCCCCAGCCCTTTCTTTCCAACTCCTTCACTTAACCCAGGTCAAAGCTGCTGTGCTCTGCATGTACCTTCATTGCCCAGGGCTGAACACATTGAAAAATTACTATATTTTACAACATATGTGAATAATAAAGAATAAATAATCCCTGATCTGCTCAGTCATTCTGCTAGTGCCAAACGGGGACAGAATTCACCTTCCAAAGTCCCAAGACACAGCATCCCAAGCGCAAGATTTTTAAGAGGCCTGAATAGACAGAGATAGAATTCAGCAGATTTATGTTATTTGGGACATTGAATCTAAATTTGGAATCAAGCAGTTGCCTTCCTGTTAGCCCTTCGCTATCCACTTTCCCAGAAGTAGCTGCCTGTGTTTCCAAGACATTTGGCAACTTTTCTGCCTCTCACGTCATGACAACTTCCATCAGTTTCTGTAAAAGGACTTCAAATAAAAGGAAAACACTACAGAAAGGTAGAACATCCCCTTTGATATAGGTTTCAAAGGACATAATCATCTACTTACCTCACAGATTGAGAGGATCCGTGGTTTTAGTTCAAAGTGCACTTTCAATGAAAAAAATGCACATTTAATGAAAAAGTTTCAAACAATTTTTTTCATTATTACTGATGACAAATTCCATATGTGCCAAGTTAGGTCTTCTAAACCTCTGACAGAGCCTTATTTCATCTGATCATTAGTTACAAAATTAGTTCTTTGGGAATACCATCCCCTTGGAGAATCAGACAAGTTGAGAAAATTTCCCTCTGGGGAATCACTGGTTTAATATTCAGATTCAATGCTCTTCTAAATTTCTGGTGTGCATCTCTAGTACATTGAGTAGAGAGTTAAAGACATTTAGTAGACTATATCATCAATCTGAAATTCATGTGTTGTCTGGGAATGTGAAGGCTGAGCTGCTAGAAGTAGAAGAATATTCCTCCCCAGCTTGCTCTGAGCCAGTTCGCCCTTTCTGGAGCACATTACATGCAGCACCATTAGGTGTAAAGCTAATTTTGCCATGCACAGGTGCTTTGCAGCACTGCTCCCTGTGTGAACACAGCTGCTCAGGTGCCAAGGTCTGTGCCCCCAAGCCCCACATTAGAAGTGCCCTCACGTACATCCTGTTTCCCAGCCAGCATGAAGCAACTCAGTGATGGCCATCCAGCTCAAAGGGCAGAAACCCACGTCAGAGAGTCCCTGATGCAACCTGCACCAGGAATGAAGAGTGGTAGGAACAAAAAAAAAAAATGTCTATTTGTACCTAAAAGTAGGCTGGACATGAGAGTGAGGTGTAGAACACAGCTTCTGGATGAGGGGAAGCCTCACCCAGTGGTGCCAGGGCACTCACTGGTGCCCCTGCAGAGGAAGGATTCCAGTCCCTGGGGCTCTTAATCAGGCATTTAATATAATTGATCTTATTACACTAAGCATATTACTGTTAAGCCTTCAGCTGTTAATGTTCAGTTGCTGTTGGAAGGGCCAGACCCAGCCACAAATCAGCCTAAAAATGACACATCTGAAGCAGCGAGATGATACTTCTGAGAGTAATAATTACTTTGTCCAGGGAGTCTCTGAACCAGCACAGCAACAACTCTTAAAAACACTGACTAGTCATTGTGAGAGATCTCTGATACACATCCCCCAAGGGCATGTGTCTGCAGATGGGCCTTCCTCCAGCCTCACACTGCAAACTGCCCACCCTGGGCTCTCCTGCTCCTTAAGCCCCAGCTTTGAATAACTTGGGCAGATCTGTTCTCCCATATCAGGGAGCAGCCCACACTGAACTTGCTATCATCAGGTGTACCGAGTTTTCCAACCCCTATGCTTTGCACAGGCTCTGCAATTCTCCATCCTCCAAAACACACACAAGCCTCACTGGCCTCCAGCCCAGCTCTTACATCCTCCAGGGAAGCCAGAGAAAGGTTCCCTGCAGGCACCACTCAACCCCCAGCAGAAAGCTTAACAAAACAAGCTTCCCTCCAGCCCAAATCCCAGGATTTCTACTGAACATACCAGCAAAGATCGATACCCAAAACCAGCACCTCCTCTTTGGGATTCCCAGTCTAAACCTTCCAGCTTCTAAGTGCTCTCTATATCCAGCATGAGTAGCTAACAGCAACCACCTGAAGGCCAGTCTCTAGGAGCTGTAGGTTGTTGGGGTTTTTTTGATGTCTAAATGAAAGCTTTAACCACGCACCTGGTGAGGAGTTCACCAGCCGAGGAGGTTTCTGTGGGTATCTGGGCAGTGATGGTGAACAAGGGGTCAGAGGCAAATGAGCTGCTCTGGGTCACTCCACCCAGCATTATTCTGTCTGTGGAACCAGACAGAAACCATGCTGGGTTGCATTCACACCATGTACTTTTTTTTTGTGTGTCACAAGGGTTTTTTTTCAAGAGGTTTTAATATTGGTCAGTTCCTTACATAGTATTTGTTTGAAAGGGACCTTATCTTGAATACCCTTTTTTGACATTATCAGCTGTGATTCCACAACTTAGAGAGGCTCAAATTATCTAATGTAAAAATCACCAATGATCTCCAGAACTATGTATTTGAGAGTGTCTTTTAATTTCTTCATTTTCCTAGGCCTTTCTAGGGCAAAATTATAACCTTGAAGTTGAGAGATGGAATAGAATTTAAAATAAAAAGAGTCAAACATTAGCTTTCAAATACCAGGAATGAGGACCCAGGGCTCTAACAGGATCCTTGAATATTTGGAACCAGAACAGTATTGCAAGAGCCATCTGGGCTAAAATTATTCATCTCATTGTTTTTACACATGAGGTGGAAATCTATATTTGCAAAGTATTGCATGTGATTTAAGCACCCAAGAGGAACTGAAAGAGAAAAAAATCAGCCCTGAAGATTTGGTCTGTTGAAAGTAAATAACTGAAAACTGGGTGTTTGCTGATTCATTCAGTTTGTGACGACTGTGTCATTGTCACTTACTTGATTTCCTTCTCTGTTTCACAATAGACAGAGAAGACTGCATGGAAGAGTCCTTGGAAGCTGTAATCAGTTATCAGCACGCTCAGATCTGTGACTGAAAGCTGTGGAAAATCCAAACACTTCAAGCAAGAGTTCAGTGTAAGACACAGCTGGCTTGAGCCGCTGTAGGCAGGAAAAGGACAGGTAAAGTGAGATCTATGTCACAGGGGGAAAAAAAACCGGATTGGATTTCACAACACTGCCCACAGGATGCCTCTGTCAGATCGGGCCTAAGGAACAGGCTGGGACGCCCTCGTTGCCGCTGGTGGAAACCAGGGGCAAGGGATGGCAAACCCCATGGCAAAGGATTGCCAAAAAGGTCCTGCCGATGCTCACACGCCTTTCTCCCACCACGGGAAAAGGGTACTCCCGGACTGCGCCAGGCAGAGGCAGCCAAGGGCGGCCGTGGCCCCTGGGCCTGCTGCCCTCTCCGGGAACTCCCTCCGACCCCACTGCGGCCGCAGAGGAGGCTGTGCATGGACTGCCCGCCGTGGGATCTCTCCTGGCCAGCCCATCCCAGGCCATTTGGGCCAGCAACATCAACAGAAGCCGTTTAAGGCCATGGAGTATGAATCATGCATCCTGTGACAGCCTTTGCACACAGGGACTAAACACCAGGATCCACCATCTCCCACTGTTTTCGTGCACCAGCAGCCTCCAAACCAGTGCCACTCAGTCCAGAACAGTGCACACTGTGCCCTGCAGCTTGCACTGCTTCTTTAAGGGAGTTTCGTGTCCCTTAGAAGCAGAGCCCAGCCGTGCAGCAATCTCACCGATAGCTTGTTTCATACAGCCTCGGTCCTGCTGGAGAAAACCGGTGCTGGAATGGGAAGCCTGATGCTGAATAGTCCAGGGGCTTGCAGCCTGGCTTTGAGGCACAGCCTCTGGCTTCTGAGATGCTCTCTGAAACATTACCCACAGCTAGTTAATACAACCTGCTCTAGTGCAGCCTGCAGAGCACAAAGCTATTCCATTGGAAAGTCCTTGGCTACTCAAGACAATCAAGGAAATAAAATGGGATGAAATATAACAGCTCCAATAAAGGCAGCATTCTGCTGTATTATCCCATTGGGAAAGGCTAAACTAAATCCAGTGGTGAGAAAAATCTTGATTTCACTCCTGATTTAGCATTTTCAAGGCTAACGTGGGATTACACTACACAAACAGGCTGCTACCAAATTAGTTGACTTCAGGCCCTCCCCAGCTCGATAAGCAGTTGGATCACTATGGCCACATTTTGCTCTGCACTGCAGTAGGCTTTTGGGTGACTTCCTGTGAGCAGCAGGAAAGCAAAATATCACCCTCTTATTTCTGCATTTTTGGGGCCAAAACTGTTCTCTCCCCTTCTGTGCCCAGACATGGAGATCTACACAAAGACAGTTCACCACCATTGGTAAAGACCATCTCCAGACAGGGAAGACAGGACCTTCAATTTTCAGTTTCCTTCTCTGCTTTTTTTTCTTTTTTTCTCTTCTCACCATTCCTTTCTCCAGAAAGTCCCCCCAGCAACAAGACCAAATTAATACTTGCAAAGAGTGTCTCACCAGACTGCAAATGCCTCTGCTCCTTATCCTAAAATAATTGTCATGTGAGTGACTAGAATTGCAAATTGTTTTACCTTAGCCAAATGTGGGACTTAAAATTATTAAGACTTCTAAAAGAGGCCAGAGAGTGCTCAGAAATGCCATTTCCATCTGGAGTGAAGCATGACCTCTCCAGGGCATGATTGTGTCCTCTGTCACTCCTGAGGGTGGCTGTCCTGCCTGGAGCAGGGGGCACAGAGTCAAAGCTCTGATGAGTCTTTTTCAATGCAGGTTGTTTACTTTGATCCATGGAAGAGCTGCATTTGTATCAGATAATGGCTCAGGGTGATATTTGAAGCTGGCGGGTCCATGCTGAGCTGGCTGGAGGCAGCAGCTCACCCTGGGTGATTTTCATGTTGCCAGAGGATGGAGAGGCAGTGCTGGGCACAGGGACATAGTCCCACGAGCTGTGGATGGTTCAGGGTTGCTCTTGTCTCAGCAGACTGAATTTGTCATCACCTGCAAATATCTTCTTGATAGACATTGCACTGTACCTGGTCTTAAACGTGGGTGCATGCGTGTTCCCATCAGTAGGGTCACTGATGTCCCTCCTGTGCTGCCACTAGGTTGAACACTTTAATTTAGTCACCCAACAGCTAAAAGATGCTACAAAGTGACCTTTTGGGAAGGTAGAAATGTTGATCTCCGGCCTCGAGGGAGCCCTACCAACCTACCCATACACCCCAAAACCAGCAGCTCAGGTAGTCCAGAGCCCAGCGAGACTTTTGGGTTCAGAGACAGAACCATGTGACAAAGCCCACAACGCAAATCACCCAAGAAATTGTCAGCAGCCAGATCAAATCCAATATTTGCACTGAGCATCTCAGCAGGACAGTGTGACAAAATCTCAACTCCAAAATTACTAAATCTGGAGGAAGTTTAAATCCAGAAACAAAACACTTATACTTGAATCAGCCAGTATTTAGAGTGTGTGCTCATGGGTGGGAGTTTATGTGTTTGCATCCCATGCACACACATTTGTATGCACGCATTAACTACTGCAATTTCTAAAAAAAGTTAACATCTAAGATCACAAGAAGTAAGAATCGCTCATATTAGTTGCATTTTTCATAGGCGAAGTCACAGCTGAGGTTAGCACCACGATTTGCATTTGCTCAGCTCTTTTCCCACAGACAGCATTTTGGGGCAAAAACAAGTGGTTTAGTGAAGTTGCAGAGAGACAGCCCATGCCAGGGGCAAATTCCAAGCCTGGCCTAAATGGGTGTAATTCACATTCAAATCAGCTGAAGTTATGCCAGCCTGCTCCAGGACTGACCCAGCTCCTCCAGCCTTCCTCCTCAGATTGTTCCCAGCCTGTCACTGTGATGAGCACACGCTCCCAGGATTTTGGCACAGGAGTGAGGCGAGGACGGCTCCGGACATGCCAATCAATCACAGAGCCTTACGTTGGACAGATCTGAAACCAGTCACCAATTTCCCAAATTCCAGGCATGTGACAGTCAGGAGCATTTGGGGATACATATTTATGTTTCCAGAAATGAAAACACAGGGAGCTATTAATAGATGAATCTAAAAGCATCCCTGGGACCGTGTGAGGTGTCATCATCTGGCAGCACTTCACTGTACCCACTGCTGGCAACGTAATCATGTGGGTTGTCATCGTGCACCCACCCATAGCAGCAGCATAGGCTCAGCTCCACTCTGGGGCCAGCTCAGCCTCCACCAAAGGGGCAGCAAGGTTTTAACTCCTCTCCAAAGCACTTAGAGAGGGGGTCGGTGCTGGAGCACAGGCACAGCTAGGACAGGGATGGATTTTCTGCTTAACTTCCCTTAGGATACAGGATCCCCTTTCCTCTCTCCCCAGGCAGACTGAGGAAAGCCTGGAGCCACGCTCTGGTTTCATGACAAAGGTACACTTGGGAGAGGAGAGCACCTGTGAAGGATGCTCCTCAGCTGGGAGCAATGCTGAAGCAGGATGCAGAACTTCACCTTGCTCTTCTTTTCTTGGAATAGGACCTGGCTAAGGTTGGGAAATGGCCGGGCAAGTCTCAGCTTGATGCCTAAACCTTGTCAGCATGTGATCCGGGAGACTGGGAAGCACTTCTCATCCCCTGCATCCAGGGCCAGGGGGTCAGGCAGGATTTGGCTGCACAGGCCAGGTGTGCAGTGCACTGTGAATCAATATTCAGTCTGAGGAACAGAAATGCAATGTGTGTGTCCATTTGTTTTTATGTCTGCTCCTCTGTCCCCCCTGCCATGAGTTCCCCTTGGAACTGCAGGCACAAAAGACTGTTTTCCAGCTCTGAGATAGCTCTGATGTAAATAGGCAAGGCAGTACAAGAGGATACTGTCCTTTCCCAGTAACCTCTGTCATGTCTCTGCCACTGCCCTATAGAGGTGGAGGTGATGGCAGAGGGCAGGCTGAGTACCCACTGCTGAAAAGAGGAGAGGAAGGTGGCCTGACCAGCTGATTCCTGGTTAAGTCCTCAGTTCCTGGGTATGGCAGGGTGCTGAGTTCCTAGAGGAAAAAATATTCTTATTATTTAAAGCCAAAAACATGAAATAAATGAGCATTTTAACCTTTTTTTTTAACCTGTAAGTTTTCTGGGAAATTTTTCAAATATATTAAAATAGAGGTATTTAATATCTAATCTATTCTTGTCCTTTAGTGCAGTCAGCTGGCACCCCCTTCAATTTCTAGAAGGTCATTCTACTATATGGCTGTTTCAAATAGCTTAAAATTAGTTACAGATTTATAAACAATTACATATTTATGTAAGATGAGGGATTTTCCTTAATACGCATTTAATGAGACACTCAGAATATGAACTGGTTATGGTTTGGGATTCTGTTCATTTTTATGGTGTTTCTACCCATTTATTTTACAGGCTCTAGGGAGTGGAGGCTAAAATTGAGAGTTTGTAAGAGGTTATAAAAGAAAAGAACAGACATATTTTTCATGGCAGTGTGGATAGCCGGGTTGAAGGGAAAAAAAAAAAAAAGCAGCAATGCCTTTTATTCATATCTTAGGCAATTGCTTTTTCCCAGTGCTGTATTTTTTTCTCATGGGCTTTTTTCCATAGCACCTCACCAATGCAGCCCAGTGCTCATCAATGTGAGAGCACCTCCTTTATCCCCCAGGAGGGGGGGAGCTGTTGCTGTCCCCTCCTTAGGGACTGGGTCATGCAAAGGAGAGGCTGAAAACAGCCAGGGGTCCAAGCAGAAAGCCCCAAGAGCCCAGTTATGGGGTGCATAGCACTGTGCCTCTCTCTGTATGTTTAAAGCATCACTCCTACCAACGTCTATCAAAGCTGCGGGCACCTGGCACTTCTGTAAATCAGATTTTCAGGTCTTCAGCAGGCATTCAGAGAAAAAGAAAACACATTTATGGGCCACCTGCAGTCAAACATCATGGAGGTCCAGACACAGATTTGCACAAACCAGTTCCTCGTGACGGATGGTCTGAGTGCCCAGCAAGCCAAAACTCAAACTCCTTCTGTGTGGTTGATTGCACATCTCACATGCACTACTTCCAGCCTCTGTTTTTACAGAAAATGTCTTTAAAGGAGAGGAAACAGCTGGTGAATAATTCATTGTGTACCCTCCCAGTTGTAGTGCAGCCTCTCCTCAACAGGCAGGGTTATCTGTACCACCACGAGCCATTCCCCCAATGCTTCTGGAAACAAAGGCTCCCTTTCTGCAGCTGTTTATCCAAAGGACACGGAAAGAGCTGCAGGAGGAGTTGGGGAAACATCAGTAGTATGAGATCCCACACAGTGCAATCCCTTCTCAGGGAGAAGAGGTACTGCTGGACAAGGAGGGCTTGGGACTCAGCCATACCCCAGGTTTACCTGCCAGCTCTGTTCCCCGCACCACTAAGTCTTCTCGCAGCTTATAATGACCCATCCTCCCATATCAGAGACTGCTTCTGGACTTGGTAACAAACCTAAAGTTGTGAAGATTGAATAATTCCGAAAATTAAAGAAACAAACAATAGGACACGAGAAAACAGCTTCAAGTTGTGCCAGGAGGTTTAGATTTGATATGAGGAAAAATTTCTTCACTAAAATGGTGATCAAGCTGCCCAGGGAAGGTGCTGCCCAGAACAGGCTGCCCAGGGAAGTGGTGGAGTCACTGTCCCTGGAGGTATTTAAAAGATGTGCAGATGTGGAACATGGGATATGATTTAGTGCTGGGTTAACAGACTCAATGATCTTAAAGGTTTTTTCCAACCTAACCAACTCCCTGTTATTAAAAAAATAAGCACATTGGCAGGGGAGGGGGTGGGAAGAACATTTTGAAGGGTAAAGAGCAGGGCTGGGCACTGCAGAATGCAATGGAGACAAGGACAGACTCTTGGCAGGAGCTGGGGCTGTGCTGAAAAGTTGATCAGAAATATGCTGCCCCTTGGAATGTCACAGTGTCCTTTGGAATGTCATAGTGGCCAGGCACCTACTGGCACCCTCTACCTGGAACTGGGTGGCACAGAGCAGCCCTGGGGGATGTGGCAAAAAGTGCACTGGCTCCAGGGAATGCTTTTTGGGGAAACCCCCCAAGCGGCCATTTCCCAGGACAGGGCTGCCAACCAGGATCACCACACTGCTCATCTCCTGCTGAGGACCCCAGTCATCATCTCACTTTCAGCTCATCCTGAACTGGTGGAAAGTTCTGATACTGCACCTCCCAGCCCATAACTCATACATCTATTAGTCACTGACAACCTATTATATTTTTTGCCATCACATGCAGTGCTGTAGATATTGCTTGAGTCTGGTTTGGGGAATATTTCTCCGGTATGTCTTTAGATGTAATTAAAAAAAGAAACCTCTCATCAGCTAGCGGCCTCGATTGGCCTGCAGCATGGAGGGAGACCAGGGAGAGCTTTGCAAGTGCTTTTTCAGAGTTGCAGTAAACCCATCTCCAGGCCCCCACTGCCAGCCAACGCTGCCCTTTGTGAGCTGCACAGATGCAGCAGGAGGGAGAATGTTGGTTGAAATCCTGACAGACTTTATGCTAATTCACCAAAGAGCATTGTAGACCATACACGGACACTTAATCGAGTGGGAAAGACAGCAGCGAACACGACATTTAATTATGGGAAAGAAAAACGAAGTCTTTTACCCTGCATTTGGCATTCTCCCAACACAGAGTTAATTGTTAGGAGGGTATATTAGAAGGCAATGAAGGAGAAGATTGAAAACCCTGATTATGCCGAGGTCCTGAAAATGCTGAATTTATTGAATTTCACATGAGAAAACACAGTGTGTGCTACACGGAGGGCTGTGCCAGCAGCCAGCTAAGAGCTCAGGGGGTCTGTATGTGCATGTAAGAGGGGAACAAAGCACCCCAACTGCTTTACGAGCCTCTGCCAACTGCTGGCCAAGCCCCACTGCATCCCTAAAATGGGGCAGATCAATATACACTCATGTAGATGCTCTTGGTGTAGGTGATGCACCAGGCCAGCATATTTTTCAGGAGTTCAAATTTCCTTTAGAAAACGATCTAACCAGGTAAAGTTGGAAAGGGCATTTCATCTGTGAGCTCTGTGTAGTACACATGTAGTTGCATTTGCCTAAATTTGGCTAGAGCCTGAAGCAGCAGCAAGCCCAAATGCTTTGGCAAGCACTGGCACAGATGCCCATGAGATAACAAGAGAGGTGGGGCTGGATCATGTGAAGGTCCATCAGTCCCAGGTGCACCCAGAAGAGGGGGTATTACGAGAACAGAGAATCAACCAAAATTCTCCCCCCAAAACCCCGCTGCCTCCAACAGTTTGATTCTTAGGCCTTTCCTTGGGCTGTGGTGTTGCCTCAGTATGCCTCAGCATGTTTCACTATGAATTTTTTCAGTTGTCCCTTGAAACATATAAAGTTTTAGCCCATTTTTTCTTCATGCCTCATCATGGGTGAGGAGCAAAACTATGTCTGGCGCTGACACGTGGATGTAGTCATTATATCATGATCCATGGCCCAACATATCTCCCTGGGAAATTCCCCAGATCGGGTCCCACAAAAGAGTAGGAGTGCCAATAATGGCCAAATCCGTCAAGACATTAACAATCCCATCTGCTTCTGCTGAAGTCAGTAGAATTTTCTGCGGATTTTAGCAGCGCAAGATGCCTTTTTTCTTTTCCTTTCATTTTTTTTTTTTAAACGGGAAAAATCCTGATGGATAAATGAGCTCCAGCTGATGGGCACCTGCAGTAGCTGTCACTGTGCTGCAGGGGGGAACCTTTGGCTGCTGATGCACTCGCGGCTGCTGCAAGTTGGAACAGGCACGCAAGTCAACTTTGGCCGGAACGCCCATGAGAAGAGCCCTGGTGATCTGTACCGTGGTCCCAGTTGTACTACAGCAAACTTCTGGGTTTTTTCTAGTTTTAAACAGTTTAGGAAAGAAGAGTCCTAAAAATTAAAATAATTTTTAAAAAGACAGAATCTGACGTTTGCGGTAAGACAGCCAAAATTGTTTCTTCAGATCACATGATTTTTGTGCCTGACCAATGTCACTGGAAATACCCAAAAGGAAAACCTGAATCCGCCTCACAGACACAGAGTCAGGCTGTCACTGCAGAGGGTGAAGCCCAGCAGAAAATGTTAAATTCTGGCTCCTAATGAAGTGCAGCAACCCAGAGAGAACCCAAAAGGCTTATGTAACAGCGCGGCACACCCCTCACACGGCAGCCAGGTGTGTGCCCCAGGCCAGGGAGCACTTGGCACTCGCCGAGCCCTGAAGTGAATCCCAGCAGCTCCGACGCGAGTTGAGCTCAGTGTGGAGCCAGCCCCAGGCGGCTGCTCTGAGTGGCCCTGGGAGGCCGCACGTCCCTCCGGGCCAGCCTGAGGGCACACGCAGCTCCCGGCATGAGGAACTGAGGCAGGACACTGCGACACCCAGCATCGATTTGTTGATGGATATCTCAGGGGAAACTGCTGAGCCGAGAAAAACAAATTGACAGCAACTCCATCCTCAACAGCCAAACGCACTTCGGTTTTGGCTTAGATTTATCAGGTGCCTGACCCAGCTTGTGCTAAGCTTGACCACAAGCCAGCCGTGTTTACCAGGCTGGTGGCAGGCAGGAAGGAGCACTGTGCCTATGCCAGCCCAAAGCCCACGGACAGAGCAGGAGTGGTGGGACCAGGAGCTCTGGCTCAGCCCTGCATGCTGGCAGCATCTTCCCCTCGTGATACAGCTTTCAGGTAAATAATTATGTTTGGATGAGGTTTTTTTTAGTGAGACAAGAATAAGTCTCTCAACTAAAATGTCCACTATGCTGTTTAAAATTTTATTTAAACACTTCCCACTGCTTTTTGATTATTTATCCCTCTCTCTGGGATTTTTTTGAAAAACAATTTTCCCCTTTAGACTCTACAAACATTTTCTTATGAAGACCTCTTTGGGGAAGGGGCTGGCTGATCATTTGCAAGAGTGTTGATCCCCGGGGCCGTTTCCAGCACTGCTGGGTAATGCTCCAGGAGACCTGGCAATAATTCACCCCCAAGCTGTGCATACCCTCAGTCACACTGGATTTTCAAGAACCACGTCAGTGGGGAACCGCACGCCAGGCGCACGATACCCTGCCTGGGTCAGCAGGAGGAAAGTGTGAGCCCACACCTATGGGCAGGTCACACAAGAACGTTAGAAAAGTGCAGAAGCCAGGCAGCAATTAAACATGGGTGAGCAGATTCCTCATTTTTTCAAGGATTGAGGGGAATTGTTTGCCTTTAGTTTGCAGCAACAACCATGCTTCAGATCTCCATTGCTCTGCCAATGCAAGTGTCCTCAGAGAAACCCAGGAAGACCTCTGCATATAAGGAAGAAGAAGAGGTCTCAAGACATTAAAAAAAAATCTCAGAACAAAGCCTCTCCAACTACAACACTTTAAATGGAAGTCCAGCTGACAATTGAAAGACTGGTGTGCACCAGAATCACATTTTCCTGTTCCCTGTATGACAAGCAGAGGGTGGTTTCAGTTCAGTGGCGGCTGAGCTGCTGTACGGTAAAACTCACTGATGAATGAGCTACTTGAAAAGCAACAGAACTTTGTCCTCTTGGTGGCTCAGCTTCTCCGGTCTCTCCAAAATGTTTGTTTATAAGTGGGAAATGACTAACTGGCCTGTGCAGAAACGAAGGCAGTTGAGGCTCCAGCTCCATGGGAAGTTGCCCATGGTGTCAGGCAGATCGGGCTGGGGAAGCCCCATGAGAGCAGGGGCTGAAGGCAGCAGAGGGGATGCAGCTCCACCCTCACCACTGCAGGTGACTCAAGGAGTTCAGCTTCTGACATCTGCTTCAGCCCACTGGAGCCCTGAGAGAAAACCTGACTGTCACACCCCACTGCTCTGACCTCACCTCACCTCTCCCCCCACCACCATCCTCACACTTCTGCTAAAAAAATCCTGCCCTCAAACACACTTAGTCTCTCAGAGCACAAACCAAGCATCAGAGAACCAGTCCCTTCTTCCCCAGACTGGAAAAATCTGCAAGTGGCAGCACCAAGGAGGCTTCCCTTGCCTTTACATCTCCACAGGCTGCCAACTCTGAAACCTAATGATGGTGCTAACACAGCAGCTACCTTTGGCTTGCTTCCAGGGACCATTGCAACAGGCTGTCAACTCCAGTGGGCTTGTGCCACCATTCCATACTCCTTCCACAAAGCTCCAGCCCCTCAGAGGGAGCATCCAGCTTACTGCAAGTGTTTGCCATGACAGAGCCCCTGCAGCATGCCACAGACTGAAAACCTGGAAGGTCATGTCTGTCATAGGACAAACTACAACCTATGCAACACAACCTTGTCTCACTCACCAAGAACAGCCCGAACACTGGGAACAGCAGATCAGCACCCTCTGGGAGACCATGGATGCCAGCAGTAACTTAAGCAAAACTGCTTTTATTCTACACAAGCAAGAAAAGACCTTGAACTCTTATCAGGCACTTATCACTAGGACAACCAAGAAAGGTGCTTGAACCCTGGCCAATATGTTTTTCTTTCTGCTTCACAGAATGCATGAATTGCAAGAGCAGGCAGAGATGGAAGGCAATGGTGAGCCCAGTCAGCCTGTCTTGGTCCCAGTATCCAAGCAGGGCTACAGGAGAGGTCCAGGGAGCAGAGCAAAAGGCAGGGAGACCACTGGGGCCCCTGCATGGCTCAGGTGGTGGCAGGGAGCAAGCTGACCTTTGTGCAGTGCTTAGCAGCTGAGTTCAGGTGTTTCTCAGCTTGACTATTTACACGTGGCTAGTTTTTGTCATGTATCTCATCTCCCAATTACTTTGCATCATCTTTTCAGACCTTTTTTATTTCTGTTTTCTGGAGTGGAGGCATCACAAAACTCGTACAACACCTTGGAAACATCAGTCCACCCATTTTCCTAAATTGCATGTGGAGAAGTAGAGGGAAATCCTGGCAAGGGAGGCTTGGACCCTAATGCCCCAGCCACTTAATAAGCCATGAGTAGACATACAAATGGACAAGTCTGATCAGGCAGTTACAACTATTTCTATGCAAAAGCAGTGCTTCCAAATGGAGAGCTGCATAAAATGATGCTAGTGCTGAATCCAGCAGATAAAAGGCATTGCCACCCTGGTTTTAAGTACCTTTATATGCACAAAATTATCTATCACCTCTTTGTAGGGGATAGCTACTGACTTAGAAAAAGAAAAAGCAAATAGAAAGACCCGACTATGAACTCGCTATAGTTTAACCTCCTGATTGTACTTGGATTTGAAAATTTAATTAGAAAGTAATTACAGAGAAACCGGAAATATTGCAGAGGCCTCATCACCAGGCCCAGGAGGTTTTCTTGGCAGCAGAGCAGCTGCACGCAGCACTAGAAGATTTCTGACTACTTTTTTACAAATCAAAAGACAGACTTTTTCTGAACACAGCTCAAAAGCAGAAAGGTTTTTGACTGATAATCCAATCTTTTTCCAGAAAGACAGGAAGGGTTTCCCGTTGGGTTGTTGGCGGCAGAGCTGCGGAGGCTGCAGTCACCGTTGGAGTTAACTGCTGCACTCACCGAAGGAAGCTCACGACAGAGCTGCCCTCTTTCTTCATCCCTGTTTGTTATTTCAACAGACCCAGCAGCAGCCAAGAGCAGAGAGAATGAACAAATGGGAATAAAAATAAGTCCTCTAAGACACACAAAGCATTAGCCAGTTCTTTTTTTAATCTTTCTGCTTGGCCATATATCTATTGTGTTTTAGAACTGAAACAGCAGAGGGGTTTCTTACAGCAAAGCCAAATAAAATACAACCCTTGGGTGAGCATTATACTGTATGTACCAGCCTCTAAACAAAAGTGAGTTGTCTGCTTTTCTTTATCGTAGACAGGAGTTTGTCTTGCAATAAGCTACAAAGTCAGAACAGTTCCATGCTGAACAGCAGGGTCTGAACAGCCACATATGCCACCAAAATTAAATATACACTAATCACAGGTGAACTCAAACCATTTAGGCCCAATGGTCGGATAGGTAATTTCTGAGTCACAGAGCCCTGCTCACATCCCAGCTACAAATGCCTTGGGGAAAAAAAAAAGGATGGTTAGGGCAAGGCTCCCCATGGCAACCCAAGCATCTACACAGTGAAGCTGCTGCAGAAATAGGGTATCTCTGCTTTGCTCCAAGGAGGCTCCATCCTCCCAAACCTCATCTAGGAAGGGGGATCTACACAGCCCTGACAAGTACAGCCTGCTCCAGAAACCAGGAGCTTGTGAATATACTGCTAACACTATGTACCTACACATCCCTCAGCTTCGTGCAAAGCCATTTCGGCATTCCCAGCAGCATTGCTTGGAATTAGGGTGCTGCTGCATCAGCAGTCCTGAGCCCTACAGCCTGAAAAACCACAGGTTTCATTCAGGCCAATTATATCACATTATAAACAGAGGATCCTTCTTGTTTTGGAACTGGCACATAACGAGCGGCAGGTTCTGCTTCCACAAATAGCCCAGGAGCTGGTGAGGACAGGCTCACATCAACCGGCCTGAAAAGTGCTGGGGTTAAAATGACACCAACAAGGAACAGGAAGGTGTCCCCAGCCTGGCCAGAAACTGGAGTGAATAAGCATGGGTACCAGTCCCCTGTGGGGCCAGCCTCTGCTTTATCAAAACCTTTATCCTACTTATCTACAGGAAAACTGAGCTTTCATCCTGAACCTTCCTTGAGTGTTTTGAGTAGCAAAATTTAATAATCAACAGGTGTACTTTTATAGACAGATAATTTTGTAATGATTTTAAGGCATGTTCATGATGTATATAATACAAAAGGCAGGCAATTCATTGGTTCTTAGGGAGCCAGAGGGCAACAAATTCACACTGAATTCAATCAGGCACCTGCTCAGAGCAATTCCCACTGGGGAAGCCATGCTATTCTCTAATTATAAAACACTGCATCATTTTTCTAACCTTTGAATATTATTGATTTTTTTTTTTTTTGGGTGGCGAGAGAGAAATGCCAAGTGTGATGTCAGCAGGCAGCAGTACCTGGCACAATTGCTCTTTCCCAAAGCAGAGCACTGAATGCCAACTGAAGCACGGCTGGATATTGCACGATAAGAGATAAGCTACACTTGCATATTTGGGGCAATGGAGGCAAGGCTTTGACCCCTTGTGCCCTTGGGGGTTGCTCTGCCAAGGCCAGGTTGCTATATCATTATGATAAGGGTAATCCTGTTAGGCAAACACATCAAACAAATCATCATTCCTGATTGCAGACCTTGTCTAGGCAGATCTAACCCTGGGTTAAAAATGTGCTGAGTGTGCAGTCCAGTGGCACAGCACACCAGGGGCTGAGAGAGGGATACATGGGGGCTTCTGTGCCTCAGGACCCCATGCAGGCACTCTCTGAGGCTCTGGCTAATTCCTGGAAGTGTCTAAAAATTGCAACAGAATAAGTTCCCTCTCTTTCCCCTTCACTTCTTGTGTGGAAGAGGACAGATGACTCTTATGTCAGCCTGTTTTGCTTCTATATTTATGTCCTGCCTCAGGCTCACAATGTTCAGCTCAGATGCAATCCAGTCTGGTTGTATTAATACATCTGGGAAAATATTTTTAACAACCAACATCAAGCTGAAGGCCAAAATCATCCACAGGCACCAGGAGCTCTCTCACCCCTCTTGACCGCTTGCTTACAAAACAGGAAGGCTCCCCAAAAGGTACTTTTTAGTCTTTTAAGGGTCAAGCACACTTTTCAGCTTCCCCCTGTCATATGCTGGATGAAATTTAATCTCTGCTGCAGCTCTGGGAGTTTCCCTAAGTTTCTAAAAGGGTGAACGTGGCTCTTTTATTACAGGTGCCAAAATCAAGGTTTAATGAGAGGTGGGCTGTGAACCCAGCCAAGGTGATGAGGACACCGATGACAGCCTGTGAGCATCCCTGAGGGCCTGCAAAACAGCTGCAGCTGAAGGAGCTCATCATCTTGCTGCCCACCTCACTCTGCCAGACCACTTTATCAAGGAACCAGAATAAAAAATAAGTTTCAAAGCCTTAAAAATTGGGTTATCCCACTGGTGGGCAACCTCAACAAATCCATTACACCAATTGAGCCATTTATTCAGCCTCTCATCAGCTGGGAATGATGTCTGACAGCAGTCAACCCTCACATTATATACTTCCTACAGAGCCAACGGAGAGATTTCCTTTCCTAAACAAAATGTATCAGAGCTTCACTTGGGCTCCCAAGCATCAAAAATGGGTAGGGTTGGAAGGGACCACTGGAGGTCTTCTAGTCCAACCCCCCTGCTCAAGCAGAGTCCCCGGGAGCACATTACTCTGCATTGTGTCCAGGCAGCTTTTTAATATTGCCAGGCATCAAGACTCCTCAACCTCTCTGGGCAACCTACTCCACCAAGAATCATTTGGGATGTAGATTTTTGGAATTTGCTCAGCAGCAGCCAGGAAACAAGAGTAACAAGAGAAGACTTGTTCACTTTGTTGTTTCCAAAGCAGAGTTTTCTTTCACGCCGTGGGTCAGGATGGAGCTATAATGCAGCAGAGAAAGCAGAGCAGCTGAGGTACAGTCAGCTCAGGCTCAGTGTGAAATTGTGATTCACACGAAGTCAAGCAAGCAGAGACTGACTGTAACACAAATGAAGACTGAGGAGGAAGAAGAGGTGGATGCTGAGCAAGACAGTGCAATGGTGAGTGGTGAGAACACGGTGAGGTTCAATGCCATGATTCCTCCCCTGGACAGGGTGATGTTGTGTGATGGTTTCAGCAGGGGAACTGGAGCATAGCCCAAACTCTGATCACCCCTGACTCTCTAATCAGCTGTCTTGTTTCTCACATGAAAACATTTTTGCACTTCCCAGGAAAACTCCTTTTCCAATGTGATTTGATATTCTGAAATGAAAGAACAGCCACTTGCCAAAATGCTCCCCTGAAAAATGGAGATGGGCAAAGAGACACACGAAAGGCAGGTGTTACAGACCCAGGTGGGTATAGGAGGGATCCTCTCTGCATCTGATGTGCAGCAGCCATCCACAGTGAACAGCCCTGATTCACCACCACTCAGGAAGAAGAAGTGCACTCCTCCTTACCAGGCAGCTTCCCTTGCTGCCTTCCCATCCCTGGTGCTGCAGGCAGCCAAGGGCCCTGAGATGACAGAAACAAAGGACAAGCTCATCAGGTGGGGAACCAGCAGCAGCAGCAGAAGAAATGAAACCAAAAGGTTTCTGAGGAAATGTTTGTGTGAGGCTTCCACGAGGTGTCAGCAACAGCTATTATTCATCAGAGCTGAACAGAGTGCCTGGGGCTGCCATCCGCCTCCTCACATGGTGTGTCCTCACCAAAGGAGAACAAATCCTGTCTCATGACTGCCAGCAGCTCTGCCACCATGTCTCCCCGCAGGGTGACCAGTCTCTGTCCCCTGTCTAACACAGCAGAGCAGAGGGTTCCCCATGCAGAGCCCAGACCCCAAGGACCACACCATTATACTTGTGTATTATCCCTGACCTAAAGAACACACCAGCTAAAACAGGGCTGTCAAAGCAGTGTTACTGCACCCCGTGTGCAGTGGGATGCTGGTGGCACAGACAGATTAAACTGAGGATCATTGATATACCTGTGGTGAGACGGGGACATACAGCATGTATATTCCAGCCCAGTGCCCCTACTGCCAAACCCCTCATTGCTTGCTTCACTCTGAAGATGTGCAGTTTTAGCTAAACAGGACATGAGGCTTTTCTCTCTGACTTGTTGATGAAGATCCCAGAGGCTTAAAGTGAAGTGGCAGCTGTGCTGCTCCAGCCCACCACGGGTCTGGAGCTGTTGTCCAAACTCTGCTGACCTTTGGTCCTGAGCCTGCCTTCTTCCAGAGGAGACTGCTAAGTGTTCAAACCTATGCTCCAATTCCTTGCAAGGACTGGAGTAAACCCTGTATCCTTCAGCCCTGTTCAAGAATGAGGGATGTGCTCTTTGCCCTTCTTCAATTTCATGCACAAACCCAGCACTAGACCATGTTCAGTGTACTCCCTAATAGTGCCTATTTTTATTTTGCTTCTAATTACATCCACAGTCGTGTCCATTAAGTCAAAATGATCCTGCCCTCAATTTAATGAAAGCCTTAGGAAGCAAATGACGTCTGCCACAAGAAATGGCAGAGCTTTTCCCTTTGTCCGATTACGTAGTTGGGGTTTCCGTAGTATTAAGAGGGTTTTAGTTAGTCACTGGCTGGGGAAACCAAAGGATCAAGGTCCCAGAGGAGGGTGAAGATGAAAATAGCTGTGAGAGGATACGTCACGTTACTCGGATGTGGGTGCACCGACAGAGTAATCTCCGTCATGTGCCAAGGAACCTGTGATAAGCCCTCTCATAGTCAGATCACTAATAAGATCAGGTACTTAATTCAAAGTGATTAAAACCAGGCTGGACTGCAAACAAACAAGTCATGTTCATGGGTTCTGTGCCAAAAAATATACATATCACAAAATTAAAACTTTTCTGGGCTGTCCTGTTACATCACTAGTGCTGAGCACTCTATAAACAATTTTGGGGGCAAATACAATCCAGTGCAGCCCACAGAGAGGATGCCTTTCCTACAGGCAGGCTCTCACTTCAAATGTATGCGACAAATACAATTTGCAAAGGGTTACCCACCAGCTGCAAGGCCGAAAGGACTTGGCACACTCTGGCCTATTTTTAAGCTAGTGCTGGGGTCCAAAGCACACTATGGTTGTAGCCATTCCCACCAGCTCCATAGGAGATCTTGGCCTGTGAATAACAATCCCACTTCTACACCAAAGACATTAATTTCCTACACAAAAGCCAATTTGGCTTTGCAGCTGTGCTAATGCCTTGCCTTTGGGCTCTTACATTGCTTGGCTTGCCCAGGCATATGTGGAGGATGAGTAAGAAGGGCTGGACAACCTGACATCACCACACTGGATGTCCAAATCAATGGCAATGTCCTGGCAACAACCAGAAAAGGATTTGGGATTCTCATCAGGGCATCCCCCAGAGCGGGCAGCACACGGAGATGTGACAGGTATCACTGCTATCAGCGATGGGCAGCAAGGCACGGGCAGGCACAAAGGAAGGGCTGTAGAATCAGCTATTTTTAAACCATTTCTTTCTATCCTGCACTTTGGTACAAACTATCCCATGCTTGCAGTGATAGGACGCGACTGACAGGTGAGTGCCCTGGTGCTAGCAGGGAGTGGTGAAGCGGCTGCCTTTAATGAGTTTTCACCTGGAATCGGAAATGAGCAGTGAAAGAGGATTTTCTGTGCCATGGCTGACATCCAAGACACGAGGAGCTGTGGGGGATCCTCAGGGATCCTTGGATGACGAATCGTGCTGACAAACACCGGACGTAATTCTCTCCGGCAAAGCAGCTCAGTGGATGTTATCCTCCTTTTATGCTCTTCCCTCAGATGTGGTCACCAAGAGTTTTTAAGTGTGACAGTGGCATGCAGTATCCTGCCTGGCTCCCCCACCTGCCTGCCCCCCCTCACATGGATCTCCGGGGTTTGGTGTGAGCATCACGTGGCAGGGAAGAAGTTACAAAGCAAACCAAGCACAGTTTAGGCATTGTTTCCCTGGCTGAATGGTGGTTCACAAGAGGCACGACAAAGGGGACAGCTGTTCCTTGCCAGCTTCGTACTCATCGGGGTCATGGGGGCGGTTGGTAGCGTGATGTGGGCTCCCTTCCTGCCTCCCCAAGCAGCTTCACAGAGAGGGCTGCAGGAAAGTAGAGCATTTCAGCCTACATCTGTTGATTCCCCTCAGTGTGCATGAGTGTCTCCCATTCCAGGAGCAAACAGCAGCAGCAGGAGAACTCCAAGGACAGAGAAACCAGACCTGCGGCCCATGAATCCATCAGTGACTGGCATCGCCCACCTGCAGATGCCAGAGTCTGATCTTCCTAACTGACAGGACAATGGCTGCAAGAGTGGGAGACACTGGGCCAAACACACAGAGGACGAGGGAAATGCTCTGAGGGGGACAAGGATGAAGCAGATCCCAGTATTTGCTATCAGCTCGGAGGCCTTATGAGAGAGAGAGCAGATCCCAGTAATGCCAGCACTTGCTTTGCCAGGGTGGGACTTACCTGCACACATGCATTTTAGGGCCAAGGGACTGCAGGTGCCCAAGGGGAGCCCCTGGTGCCGGGCTGTGGGCAGTGCTGGTCTCATCCCATGCCATGGCCATCTCCTCGCTCCTCTGTAGCCCAAACCCGACAGGTGCCTGTCAGAGGGAACGGCTGCAGGCAAATGTCACTCTCTGGAGACATTCGAGAGCCACAAGTTTAGCAACAAGCACATGTGCGCACACGTGCGCTGGCCAAAGGGCAGTGCCGGGCCCCAGCCGAGCCACCCACGGGGGCGGGCAGGAGGCAAGCCAGGAACTGGCACAGGCCGGGCTGAGCCCTGCCAGGGCTGGAGGGGGTGTGACACCGCCTGCCCCGACACCGTGTACCCGGGCACTGCCCGTCTGCAGCGTCCCACAGCCAGGAGCGCGAGTGTCCCACAGCCCTGCTGTGACCCAGGTGCCGTGTGCCCTTGACCCGTGTGTCCAGGCTTTGGTGTGCCCGGATCGCATAGACTCAGGATCCCATGGGCCGGGATTCTGTGCCCTTGACCCGTGTGTCCAGGCTTTGGTGTGCCCGGATCGCATAGACTCAGGATCCCATGGGCCGGGATTCTGTGCCCTTGACCCGTGTGTCCAGGCTCTGGGGTGCCCCGGATCCCACAGACTCAGGATCCCATGGGCCGGGATTCTGTGCCCTTGACCCGTGTGTCCAGGCTCTGGGGTGCCCCGGATCCCACAGACTCAGGATCCCATGCGCCGGGACTCTGTGCCCTCCGCTCTCTGCATCCCTTATCCCCAGAGCCCCAAAACCCCAGGACACCACGTACCTGTATCCACACCTTTGGGACCCCAGGTCCCCGCACTGCTGGCACCCCATACCCCTGGGACCTCATACCCCCGGGACCTCATACCCCCGGGACGCCTCAGCCCGTCCCCCACGCCCGCGGCATTCCCGCCGCGCCCCGCGGGACTCCGCTCCCTC